>JAJJWW010002452.1:0-60151 GCA_023531295.1 Papaver armeniacum
CATCCCAAACTTGTTCACTGATGTAAGAATGTTACGATACAGATTCACGAAAGCTTTTTTTCGCATTGGGTTTGATCAAAAACCAAAAGAGATATCCGCCAAGATTAGGACAAAAACCGAAAAGTTTCTTATTGTTAAGCTTCTCGACGTACTCGTTTAACGGTGTGATCAATGCCCTATTGACCATGTAGTCCATGTCTCTAGCATTTTCCACCAAGTTTGGAAATGTTACATCTATAAGTTGAGACAAAGAAGCATCACTAACCCATGGTATCATCTCATTAGCAACGCAAGGTTCATCCCCGTCACCAACACGAATCAAAAACTTAGAATAAGACGCATCCCCGGCTGCACGCATGTTCTTCTTCAGATGCAAAACATGGACATTTTTCCACAAATGTGACCTGTTAAGAACGTAATGTAATTCAATATCATTTCGACTTATCCTCCTAAAAGTTAATTAAATACCGAGTTTAAGAAACATTAGGTATTGCATGTCAAAATAAAATAATTTTTTTTTTTATCTTAAAAGAAAAACAAATGCAATGTACACACTAACTAAGACATGCATCGTTATCTTGTCCCCTTGTACTCCTTGGAATCCAGCGCATTCGACGGAAATCACCTCCCATGATTAGAATCTTTCCACCAAATGGCTCAGCGATCCTGGTGATATCTATCATCGTCCGATCACATGCTTCCAAAGAATAGCGGTGCGCCATCGTAGCTTCATCCAACATAAGGACGGTAACATGCCTCAAAAGTTCAGCTTCCTCAGTTTGCTTTGATGTCGGTGTCATCTTAAGATGAAATCTTGAGTGTGTTGTCCTTCCACCAGGTAACATAGTAGCAGCTATTCCCGACGTGGCTGTTGCTAACGCAATACCACCATTTTTCCTGACAGTCGCCAGAATAGCACGATAAAGATAGGTCTTCCCTGTACCTCCCGGACCATCTATGAAGAAGATTTTACTTTTCTTTCTCTCAATTGCTCCCATGATTGTATCGTAGGCCCTAGACTGGTCTTCATTCAACTTTTGGACAGAAGAAAGGTCTTCGTCGGATATAGGAATCGACAATTCCTCTTGAATGAGACTCGAAATCTCAACTTCCTCACCCAATGTTCCAACAATCGGCGGTAGATCATACATGGATATATCTTTATCGTGTTGCTTAAGTATCAAATTCAACTCACGAAGAAGACGATCTGATAAGAATGTGGAGCTTGTATTCCTTGAACTCGAGTAATCCTCAACCATGTTGTTGAAAAGTTCATCCCATAAGTCTCTCACGCGCGTCGGATTACAAAAGTGAAAGATAGAGGCAAATTGTCTTCTCAGAGCGGACGACATCTTGGTATTCTTTGCTTCGGCTAAAGACGCTCTCGCGCTCTGATCATTCTCTAAGAGTCCCAGTTTTTGGGCAGCTCTCTTGAATGTACGGCATCTCTCTCCATAAACAAACAATAGATCATCAAAATAAGTCGGACCTCTAACGTGGTTCAGAATGTGCCTTAAGAACCACACCTCTCCTGCACATGAAGGTACTGTATAAACCCTTCCTATCGCCGCGAATGGTACTGTATGAACCTAAAACTAATATAAGGTCTTATGAGAGTAAGATATTGTAATGCTCCCACCAAGCTTTTATAATGAGCAGGATCTGCTAAGAGAGTACCATCATATAAAGATACTTTTTTCCCTTGAGCCACTGGAGTCTTACAGGGCTTGCAATCAGTCAAATCAAAAAAAAATTAACAGCTCAAGAGAGTATTTATTCTGAGTTAGAAGCAATGTATTTGAAGGAAAATCATATGAAGCTTCAATACCCAGAAAATATGCTAAAGGGCCTAAGTCCTTCATAGCAAACTTTGTCTTCAAGTCGAGATAAAATGTGATAATTCAGCATCTGGATTTCCCACTAGGATAATATCATCACATAAACAAGCAGAATCATTTTCTTCACTGACTTGCTGAAGTAGAACATTGAATGATCACAAACAGTTGAGTAAAGCCATAGAAAGTAAATAAGCTGAACTTATCAAACCATGCCCTTGGGCACTTCAATCATAGAGAGACTTCTTTAAATGACACATGAGAAAGAAATTCGGTAATAACAAAACCGGGAGGTTGTTCCATGTATACATCTTCACTCAAAGAGCCATGAAGGAACGCATTTGAGACATCCAATTGTCTCATAGTCCAGTGATGATGTAAAGCTAGACTCAAAACACATATAATTGTAGTAGCTTTGACCACGGGCTAAAGGTTTCATCAAAATCAACTCCATCTACCTGATAATAACCTTTTGCTACTAATCTAGACTTGAGTTTAGTCTTGTAAACCCATTTACATCCCAGTACATTCATTCCAGGTTTATAAGGAACATACTCCCATGTACCATTTTCATATAGTGCAGTATGTTCATTGGTCATAGATTGAACCCAATTTGGTAATTTGGCAGCTTGAGCAAAAGTTTTAGGTTCAACTAGAGAATCCAAAATAGCACTAAAGCCACAGGGAGCAGAATGCTTAGTATGACTATTTGCACCAAAGTTAGGATCTAAGTTTTTGTTTTTGACAATGCCGGACTTAGAACTAGTGTGCATTCTATCAGGAGGAGAAGGCAAAGTAATAGATAAAATAGGTGTGCAGCGATCTGAGAAGTATACGAGGCGATGTGTCATAATTAGCACCTTGAACAACTGAAATATCTGATGTAGTAGAAGCATTAACTGTCATTGAAGTTGAAACATCATGTGTGGAAACATTTGAAGTAGTAGCTGATGTATCTCAAGAAGCAGTGAGTATACCCTGTCGAGATCCACTGTAAGGAAACACAAGTTCATTGAAGACCACATGAACAGTTGTGTATACCCTATGAGTTGAAGGATCATAACACTGATACCCTTTATGAAAAGGGCTGTAATCAAGAAATGAGTAGATTTGGGACTCAACTTGTCTTTTCTTGTGTGTGCAATATTAGGAAAGTAGAGACAGCCAAAGATATTTAAAAAGGCATAATCAGATAGCTTACCAAATAGCACTTCATAAGGACTTTATAGGCTAATAACTTAGTAGGAATCCTGTTGATGAGATAAGTAGCTGTTAAGAATGCATCAAACCAAAACCTTTTAGGCATAGAAGCTTTGAATGACAATGTGTTCCCCATTTCTGTAACTTGCCTATGTTTCCTTTCAGCGGTTCCATTTTGTTTATGAAGATAAGGACAAGATATTCTTACTGAGATACCATTATTATCCAAAAATTCTCTAAAATGTCCCTTAACCAATTCATAAGCACCATCAATTTGAAAAACTTTGATTTTGGAATCCAACAAATTTTCCATTGATTGTTTAAACAACTTGAAACAGGACAGACTATCTGTTTTACATTTGAGTGGTAAAAACCAATTAAACCTGTTAAAATCATCCACAAATGAAATGTAATACCTAAAGACCAAAGTAGAGTGAAAAGGAGCAGGCCCCCAAATGTCACAATGAACTAAAGCTAATGGTTTATTTGACACAGAAATAGATGGATAAAATGGTAAACATTTACTTTTACGTAGCTGACAAGAACTACTTACTGCTTCAAAATTCTTATTGGAGAGCTTTATTGCAGCTGAAGAATCAAGCTTTTTAATAATTTTTGTAGCAGGGTGACCAAGTCTATGATGCCAAAGTGTTGAAGAAGCCAAAACTGAAGTGAGAGCAACCTTAGAAGCTGACTTAAGAAGTTGTTGTTGAGAGTACTTTAGTGGATATAGGTTGTTCTGCATCAGTCCTCTAGCCAATACTTGTCTATTGTGAATAGACTTTATTTCATAACCCCAAGGATATAATTCAAAGGAGCAATTATTATCAGCAGTTAATTTAGCAATAGACATCAAATTGTGTTTAATATGTGGCATAAACAAGGCATTATCCATAATGAAAGAAGGAGATCTAGGAGTTGTATGTAAAGTAGCACGACCAGTCAAAGTGATTGGAAGTAACTTGCCATATCCAATCATGACTTGCTCATCACCAGCAAATTCTTCAGGAGCAGTTAATATGGAAGAATCATTTGTCATATGACTTGTTGCACCAGAATCTGGAATCCAAACTGGACCAGTCTCATCTGCACCCCAATGACCAGTAGGAGGAGGATATTCAACAGAAGTAGCAGGTTGTGCAACATTGGTAGAAGTATGTAAACCAGTATTTGCAGCAGCAATCCATGAATTAAATGTTGGAGTAGAAATTTCCATTCCAACAAAAGCTTTCTGAACATTTGATGTAGAATTCTTTTTGGGTGCAGCGTATCTAAACCTACATTTATTTGCAAAATGTCCCAGCTTATTGCAGATTTGACAAGAAGTAGTGGAATAGTCCACTCTCTGATGTTGATTAAATTTCCCTCTTTGAATTAAAGATCCACCATTACCAGTATGAGATGATGAGTTACCAGAACTTTTAGAAACATTAGATGTATGATGATTTCCAGAGTTTGAGGAAGAACTACCACTTCAATGTTGAGAATAGCAAATTTACTCACATAAAAGGCTAAATTAGTTGGATCAACAACTAAAGGAGAGAAAGGTTCATAGTGTTGATCTCTTAGCCACTGCTCATGGTGAATTAATCGAGATCTAAGTTCAGAAAATGCTAAAGGAGTTTCACGATTCTGAATAGTAATGAGCAAATTCTCTCCCTAAACCAGATAAAGTATACATCACTAAATCTTCCTCAGTTACTAGTTCTCCAATCTCAGCCACGGAATCGGAAATTGATTTAATCTTGTGAAGAAACTCAAAGATTGTAGAATTACCTCTCTTTATGTTGTGAAGCTGAGATCTGAGTTGAGATTTTCTTGCAAAAAACTGTTGAGTAAAAATTCTTGAAAGATGATCCCATTTATCTTTAGCAGTTACCTTTCCAAGTAATTCTGAAGCAAGTGAAGGCAAAACTGTAGCGTTGATGCAAGAACTGACGAATTGATCCATAGATCGCCATTCAAGAAACTACGGATTAATTGTTTGAACATTGTTCTGCATCAAATACTGAGGCGGTTGAAGAATAAAACCATCAATAAGACCATACAAATTTGTACTTATCAAGATCGAGGATAATTGATCTCTCCAAACCAGAAAATTGGATCCATCGAGTTTTGTTGAAACAAATTTGATATATTCCCGGAATGGAAGTTGAGGACAACGAAAAAAGAGATTGATATGGTGGTGGTTGTGGTGAATTGGTAGGATGTTGATGTTGATACATTAAAGGTGAACCGGTAAGAGGTGGAAAAACAGATGAATTTAGGTTAAAAAGGGAATGTTTGTGTTGTTAGTGTTGTTGTTTGGATTTGGTGGTTTTGCAGCGGAGGAAGACGAATTGTTGGTGGTTCTAGGCATGATTGCTCAAGAACAAGATTGTAAGGATCGATTTAATCAGATTTTGATGTTGGAAGTTGAAGTTCCACTCTTGGTATCGATACCATGTAAGAACGAGTATTGGATTGTATTATTTCGTTAAGGAATACAATTATGGAAGAAGAGATACTTTTATAGTATATTTACGACCACATAGAGCGAAAAAGTAAGAAAGCGAGTTACATATTTGTCACTAATACACATGGCAAGAGCCAATTGGATGGTACCATGTAGAACAAGCGAGGTGTCATGTAACAGCTGTAGATGGAGCTGATGTATTCTGACACAAAGTGCATCAACATACTCTTTAAAGAAAGGTTATAAGTGCTTAATGAAGCAACATCATATTGAAGACACCCCAAGCTTCAATTATGTATGGATAAGATTTTGTTCCACCAAAAGCACAAGTCTTGGTTTGGTTTGCGCATCTGAGAATGCCATCCCCTCGGTGGATAATCTTAATAGAAGAGGATGCAAAATTGAAGATATATGCGATATACGTGTAACACCACTGCGAGAAGAAGTCGACCAACTGCGCTTAATTGCCAATTCTCCAAACAAATCAGGAATTACTTCACTGGGGAATGAACCAAATGCGGTCCCACAAGATGACGATTAAAGATCAATTTGAGACGTGGAACCACAGGAAAAAAAAAAGGGTATTTACAAAAACAGTCCCACTTTCAATGTCCAGGTTCGCACTTTGGTCCCTCTTTACAAATAAAAAACAAAATGGTCCTTTGGACAAGAAACGGATTCGGTTATGTCACGTGTCGAGGCGTTTGTCGGTCCATGAAGTTACCGGAATACCCCTCAATCATACGGAGTTACCTAATTACCCCGCGATCAAGTGACTTGCACGTGTGCGGTCCCAGTAACAAATCTCTAAAAATTGTGGGACGTTGGATCATCGATCAAAGCAAACCCTAACACAAATACGAGAAACACACTTCAAGGTCTCATTTGTGAACGCCTTCATAGGGTATCTTCTTCTCGAAGAAGATGAGAAGATGATGGCGAAATGATGAAACGATATAGATCGGCTGCCTCTTCGAGAGATTTGTAAAATATCTCAAGCTCTCATCTCTGTATACTAAAGTTTTAAAGTGAAATACGAGTTTATAGAGTTGTTCACATCGAGTTGCCTCAACTTCCCGATAATCGGTGTTGGTTTCCCGCCATCAAGATGTTTACAAACATCACAAGGTAAATACCCTTCCTCTATATATGCGATTTTGTAGATTTACAACTCGATTAAGAAACCCAAATTTATTTAGATTAGGGTTTTGGGATTTTTTACCGATAAACCCTATATTTGTGCTAGAAATTATGGGGTTCTCTGTAACTGCTATGATTCGATTTGTGATTCAATTTTCCTCATAAACCCTAATATTTCTGAACCGGAAATTTTTGGTTGGTTATAGTGATTTGTTAAATTAGTGAGATTTTGATATGTTAAGTTACTAAATGGTAATTATTCACTCATTGGGTGTTCAATTTTGTGTAGGAAGTATGTGAAGTACCCAACTAGGAGTTTTAGGGTAGAATGGTTTTGGACTAACAAGGTGAAGTATTTTGAAAATGTGGATGTTAATTACGGAGGGTTGAAGGCATTTTGTGTGAGTTCATGCGGCTTTTGAGTTAGCACCAATTAAGAAGGTGGAGGTATTTTGGATTGGTAATGATAAGCGAGTATATGGTTAATGATTCTCATTGGTATGATATGTGGGATAAGGGTGTTGTTGAGGATGGGTATGTGAACTTATGGTGCAATGTAAGTGACGAGTTGTGCCTCCTGGTGATGGATGTCTTGAGAACTGGGGATAACTTACAAGAAAGACTCAACACCATCCGAGTTAGAAGTAGTTCGGTAACATGCATTAACTATGCTAACTCACCGAGTCGAGACTTGATCGAGAGATGTTTGCCACACCTAAGAAGAAGTCTAAATGCACTACATCACCACATTTGGTCGAAGGAGTCCAAGGCTACTCAAGAAATCTGTTGATGCAGTGACAATGATTATTGGCGGTAAGAAGAGGTTATTTGAGAATGTGGATGAGTATGTGAATGTGGATGATGATGATTATGATAATGTTGTATTTAGTGCTTTGAAACAAGACAAGTTTGCCGGAGTATGATAACATTCAACTAGTTAATGATGTCAAGATGTCTGTCATCCAATAGATGATCTAGAAGTCCAGGTTTCGATCTTTTGAAGAAATGGGGATTGGTGTATCTTGTGAATTTGTGAACAATTACTTTAAGGACCACCAATGGGTTGACACTTTACATCCACAACATTATATGAATGCAGTCAATGAAGTACAAGCAAGTGGTGTGGAGCAAGAAGGTGAGAAGGAAGATCCTAAAGGAAAAGCAATTGTTCCTTATGATACTGAAGGTAATGAGGATTACAATAGTGATGATCACAGTTCAAGGTTTGAATCTGATGGTGAAGGTAATTGTCTAACTTAAATGCAGGTCCTTATGTGTATGGCTTAAGCAATTTTCTATGACTTTAATAATTATACATTTTGTGAGTGTATAAAGATTTGATAACACAATTCCTTATGTATGTAGGTGTAACGAAGTCCAAGGACCCATTGAGTGTGGTAATGAGCCAACCCATCGAAACAACATCCATGGTACAATCGGTTTGAGCAAGTGTATGGAGAAGATGTTTATGCGAGATGGCAATGGAGAGTTGTTTTCGATCTTTGATGGGAATACATTGCTCGGGGTTGATGTTGACACAATATTTGTGGGAATGCAGTTTATGGACAAAGCGAGTTCAAGAAGCACCTAAGGGGTTATGCCATTAAGAAGAGATTCAGTACAAGCTTAAGCCCAATGACAATGAAAGGATAAAAAGTTATATGCGGGTTGACAAATCGAGGATGCAAGTTCTTTATCACGGGCAAGTGTTACCCGGTGGTGAACCAACTTACTTGTGAGGAGATTCAACTTAAATCATACATGTTCTACTCAATGAAGACCAAATAGAAGCGCTAATGCGAGAATTTGTTCTTGAGTATTTGTATGACAAGATAAAGAATGGAGATGCGGTACCAGCGCCACATGCACTCAAAGATCAATTCTTTACTACTCACAATACCAATGTTCCATATCATGTTGCTTGAGAGCAAGAACTATGACTTTAGAAAGACTCAATGGTATTTATGATGAATCTTATAGCACAGTGCCGACCTTTTGTGATATGGTAGAAGCAACTAATCTGGTTCTGTTACAAATTACACTTTTGGAAGGTAAGTTTCCATCTAACTTTACTAAGTTATTATGTATGACAACATAAACTCATATGTTGACTTATGTTTATGATTGTATGTTTTGTTACAGTGAGGACAAGCTGTTTTTGAGTCCATGATGATTGCATTTGCAAAGCACCAATTCAAGGATGGAAGGATGGTGGTAGACCATTCATTGGGTTTGATGCCTGCCACTTGAATGGAAAACATGGTGGATGTCTAATGTATTTCTTGCTTTAGATGGACAGAATGGGATAGTGACTTTAGCCATAAAGGTGGTAAGAAATGAATGTGGGGAAAATTGGCACTTATTCATGAAAGAGTTGAAGCCACTAATTGAAGACCATCCTGCTGGGAAGCTAACCTTTATCTCAGACAGACAAAAAGGTCTCCAAGAGTCATTGGATGAGGTTTACCCGAGAACATTTCAAAGATACCGCCTTCGATAAGTCTTACAATATCCTTCAAATCTTGTTGTTCTTTAAACACTTATGTTTAAGATGTTCAAGAACTAGTTTGTATACAATGACATTTATTCTCTGTTTTACAACCAGTCATATGTTCAAGAACTTGAAAACTCACTTCAAAGGATCAAAGTCGCATTACCTTGTATACAATCTTTCTTCTAAATGCTACAAGGAGAACCTTTGGAAGGTTAGCTCCTTCTACTGATGGAAGCTTGCACTAACGTTGTGAGTTAATTATGGATTTGCATTTAATTAATATTGTTAATGGTGTATGTAGGCAAATATGGATGATCGATCAAGTTGTCCCAGTGCTTTGCGGCTTACATGATGAAGGAAAACCCGAGAACAATGGTCTAGGGCTTTCTTTGATCCATCTGCATGTTGTGAGCACTTAAACAACAATTTCTCAGAGTCCTTCAATAACATGGTTAGACCTATGAGAGACAAGCCTATTTGTACCCTTGGAATGATGTATGGCGGCTAGTTATGGGTACTATGTTCAAAAGAAGAAATGCTAGTGCAAATTGGGAAGATGGTAAGTTGGTGCCAACTGCTCAAGACTTGATTGATGAGATGCGAAATGTTGTGGAGCATTCGGGGTTAATGGAGCCATTATTGATAAGTTATATGAAGTGACTTCAAAGACCAATCTTTGTATTTCAAGTTGATGTGGTTGAGAAGACTTGTTCTTGTGTTCAATGGCAACTTAGAGGCTTTGTATGTCAACATGCGGTGTGTGTGCTCATGGACATGAGAATCAATTGAAGCGAGTGAGCTTTCTCAACTATTTTCACTTATTGTTGCACTAAATACAACATTAATGCATCTGTTTGATGGTTGTTGAGTTATTGTTATTTGTAATTGTGTTGTGCAGTTATTGTTAGTTGTTGTAATGGTATTTTAATGCATTTATGGTTTATGCAGTTATTGCAGCAAGTACTATCATGTAGAAGCTTACAAAGCCATTTATGCACCTGAGATGAGATTACTGCTTGGTAGAGAAGACTGGCCTAAGGTGGGATGTTTTTTTTAACTTTTCCTATTTGTCCCTTTTCCCTTTTGTACTTTAATGTCTTTTAACTATTCTAGGGAATCTTTTGCTTTTTGGAAATCTATTTTTTAAGATTAGGGTTTTACTTTCTCTTACTTATATACCCTATACTTATCTTCATCTTCTCATTTCATTTGCGACCATGGTAGAAATCAACCCACCCATAGATATGAGGAAACCGGAAGGCCTTGCAAGAAAAGGAAGAGAGGACACGATGAACCTCACGGTGAGGAAGGTGGTCGAACTTGTAAGAGATGCAAGATGCTGGTCATAACAGGAGGACATGTCTTTGGTGCACCAGTTGGATCTAATCCAAAAACAAAAAAAGGAGAGAACTATGGTGGAAGGAGGAAGTCACAAGACTACTTACCCGATCTGCAGAGCTAAGTACCGAGTAGAAGGGAAAGTAAGAGGGGGAAGAGCAAAAGGATCTGCATCATCTTCTCACCTACCACTTTGGATCATCTTCTCACCTATAACCGCATCATCTTCTCGGCCTACAAGCCGCATCATATGGATCTAGGGGTGGAAGGGGTTCAAGAGGTGGAAGAGGATCTAGGGAGGTAGGTGCAGTGGTAGATGCTGCACAATGAGACATTGAGCCAAACCATCGGTGGTCTTTGTTGGGTTGTCTCGAGACTCTTTCTCAGGACATTTAGAGTCCCTAAACCAAAGAAAAAGAAGGTCACCTTCTCGCCACTCAATGAATACTAGTTGTTGGTAGTAAAATGAACCTAAAATGAAGTTGTGTTGGGTTTAGTTGATTTCACTCCCTTGTTGTTTTTGCTTGTTTCAATGGATGTTTGAATGGATTTCTTTGCATCATTTTGCAGTTAACTTACTTAAACAGGACTTATATTAATTATTAATGGGTAATATATGTAATTAACTTAATTTTCTTTTTTTTTATTCTCATTGTCACTGATTACATTTTACATAGTTAGATTGCCTATCTGCTTGCATAGTTTCGCCATTTTCTGGTTTGGCTTTGGTTTCATGGAAAAGAGCATCGAAAGCCATTAAAACTCCCGAGACGGGTTGGTACATTTGAGGTAAGCTATTCCACGATTATGTTCATTATTACATATCTTTAATGTTACTTGTGCCCTTACATTTCTTCTTCTTGCGGGGTTGATTAGCCCATGGATGAGTTGGTTTTGTATGGCTTTTTGTCACCACAAGCAAAGCGGAAAGTGGAGATGGAAGTTGAATTTGCATTGCTTTTCCAGTGTTGTAGCATCGCAAACCACTCAAAGTATGGGCATATGGGCTTGGTGAAGAACTTCTCACCATGATGATCATCGATTTGTGCTTTCAACAGCTTCCTCAAACCATTGCAAGGTACCATTTTGCATCTAGAATAGATCCAGGGACAGTCTATTGCCTCATGCATACCTTTATCACACATACCAGGAGTTTTTGATGTTGTTGATCTTGTTCTTGCTACTTGATGTCTCCCCTTTAAACTGCATAATATTCTTCCATCTTGCCACCACCCATTCTAAACATATTAGTGTATGAGGATTGTGAATGATAATGAATGAATGCATATTTAAATACTGCGGGTGTGTGTGGTTTTATAGTGAAAGGAGATCAAGCCAGGGAACAGGTCGCATTTCCAACCACATAGAAGACGCCACGTGTAAAAATGCCGGGTGGATTGCCACATCTTCAAATTTGTCGGGTGGCGTGTCGGTGCCACGGATGCATAGGAGTCTGCCGCTATGGGACCCACCGAGAAGAAATATCTTATTTTGAACGGTGCAGATGTTTTGGATAAATATGATCAACTAAAGTCACAGCCGTTGATTGCTTTGGTCACATGTTTCAAAGCACAGAAACTCATGATGGAGAGAAAATCTGAAAATATCTGGGCGGCAAAGAGACGTGTGTTCCAAAAATTACATTAAAAAAACCCTAATTTAGTAATTCCTCCGTTTTTCTTGAGAAAATCCCAATCAATCTCAATCTCTAATTCACATTCATTGATTTTCATATCAATTTACAAGATGGGTTTTTGATTAATTTCATTATCTTTCTTTCAATTTCGGAAATCACATTCTCCGTAGCTTGAAATTTTTGATTTTGATGACATATTTGGTTTTTGGTTTTCAGCAAGAATCTTTTAGGTTTTGTTTACCTAGAGATAGATGGGATAAAGAATTTGTGATATTACAAGCTGGATAGATTTTAGAAATTTTGTGAATTTTTTAGTTTTTCTAGATTAGATTTTTGATTTTGAAGATGGGTTCTTCATCTACATTGAAGAGGAATGTAGAAGCAGAGATTTCATTGATTGATTCATTACCTGTTTATGTCAAAGAATTGATTGCTGGTGGTGCTGCTGGTGCTTTTGCTAAAACTACTATTGCCCCATTGGAGCGAATTAAGATTCTCTTGCAGGTAATTTCAGATTTTTGTGTAATTGTTGATTGTAATTTGATGAAATTGTGTATTTTTAATTTAATTTTTGGGGATTTTGTAGACTAGAACAGAAGGGTTTCATTCAATTGGTGTGTATCAATCTATGAAGAAGTTATTGAAGCATGAGGGTATCTTTGGATTTTATAAGTAAGTCCAATAAGCTACATTGTTTTCTGAATTCAATTGTGATTGCTTTAGATTGGGTTTTCGCCGAAAAGAGATTTATTCAAAGGGTTGTTGTTTGTGGTCTTAATCAGAGGAAATGGTGCTAGTGTTATTCGGATAGTTCCCTATGCAGCATTACATTTCATGACATACGAGCAATATCGATGTTGGATCTTGAATAACTGTCCTGCAATGGGTACAGGTCCTGTTGTTGATCTCTTAGCCGGTTCTGCAGCTGGTGGAACTGCCGTCTTGTTCACATATCCATTGGATTTAGCTCGAACTAAGCTTGCTTATCAGGTGAATCCAGCAAAAAATTAGTGTTTTCGTAGCATATAATGTTTCTCTTTTGGTAGCGAACTGTTATGTATCATACGACATGTCTACATCTTTTGATTCACCAAATACTAGTCCACAGTACAAGAGTACCATATTTGGGAAATAATAATTGATGTTATGGGTCTTTGAAAATAGATGCTGAATGTTTACCATATTCTTTTTTGTCGTGTTTTTGTAGGTTACAAGTCCTAAAGAGATTATAGGGCATGGTTTGCGTAGTATACATTCTCAGCCTGATTATTGTGGGTTAAAAGATGTCTTTAAGAGTGTATACAGGGAAGGTGGAATGCGTGCACTGTATCGAGGTGTAGGTATGTGTATATCCATTTTTCTGATACTGAGTTTGTTTTTAAGCTGTTTATTTTGCAAATTTCCTGCTAAACATGGGCAGAAATTAGGTAGAAGTGGCGATACTGATTGTTTGAGCATGTATCTTCCATGTGTTTGTCACTATTATTACTCTTCAATGGATGAGGCACTAGGATTTCAATGCCTCCTTGTTGCTTTAACATGTAACATCGGGTGTTAATGATGTGAAATCTCGGTAAGTAGAATTGTTTGTAAAATGGCAAGTGAATAACGGCATTTCTTCATTAACAGGTCCTACACTTGTTGGAATCCTCCCATATGCTGGTTTGAAGTTTTACATATATGAGGAACTCAAGAGACGGGTCCCTGAAGAGCACCAGAATTCTGTTATGTTGCGTTTATCTTGTGGGGCTTTAGCTGGGTTGTTTGGACAGACATTTACATACCCACTAGATGTTGTTAGGAGACAGATGCAGGTATCTCCTGGCTTTTTTGTGTCCACGTATTCTACCTTAAGTATTCATTTTCCTACATCAGTTTTTCTTGAAACAAAATTTATATTGTAACCGACATTGAAACTGTAATTCTTGATGAAACTGAAGATTGACTCACACGTAAGCAGTGGGATATTTTTAACTTACATATGCTGTTAAATGTTTGACATAGCTAGGTAGAATATGAATGCTAAGTTCTTGCCTTGATTATTTCAGGTTCAAAGTCTGCAACAAGGTGGTCCTGGATACAGGAATACGATCGAAGGATTTACTACCATTATCCGTAATCAAGGGTGGGGACAACTGTTTGCTGGCTTAAGCATTAACTATATGAAGGTAATGATTCACTTTGCTGCATATTCTTAGGTAGTTCATAAATGTGTCGGCTACCAAAAAAGAATGATGAATTGGATGATGTAGATATATGTATTAGGATATTGCAGTTAGTGCTGCTACTGATTGCAACATTGAATTTTCTAATTTCATGCTTATATGTGCTTGCTTTGCTAACTTAATAACTCACAACTTAAACTTGCATTCTTTCTTCTTTTTTATGTACAGATTGTTCCTTCAGTAGCTATCGGATTCACAGCATACGACATGATGAAGTCCTGGCTACGAGTTCCACCCCGTCAAAAATCTCGATCAGTACCCACTGCATGATTCCACAGTATACAACTTTTTGAACTCAATTCAATAGTTTCCTGTCAATACAAAACACAATTTTAACCTAGGATGTAAACTAAAAGACCCAACTCTTTCTTTCTGCTAGTTTTTCCAGCAATTTAGAATCCCTGATTGTAGCATCATATGAATCACCCTGTTAGTCTAGATTCTTTTCTTCATCCAGAATGATGTAATGTTTGTTGTAGATTAAGTTAATCCCACAAAATGCAAGTTCAATTTTAGAAGCAAATCAAGCAATGTCATCTCAATTATCTCATATGGACAGCCAGGTTGAACACTGACTTCAAATTCTGAGTTGCTGAATTAGTGTCCATGTGCAGTACAATTGAATGCTTGATGGGTAGGTACAAATTTACTGCATTGTAAAAAAAAAAAAAATGAAGAAGCACAATAGAATGGTAGAAATTTGAGTCCCATCTAAAAGTTGCACATTCTGATAATCCTCATTGTCATAAACATATACTTAGAACAGAGTAATCTAGGAAAGCTGGAAAAAAGCAAAAGAACTCTACAAAATTGATGAAATTACAAATCAAAGTAGCCCGAATCGCATTGAAGTACCTTAAAATGAATATGAAGATATAGTAGAGAGAAAATTACAGTAAATGTTAAAGACTTCTTTAATCTTTTGATTTTGAGTATTCTCAAGGATTAAAGAAAGTAGTTCCACATTTGCATTTCCATCCTACTGGTTCATAATTTGCATATTGAATACCAACTCTATCAGTAGTTGTTGGAACCTGTATTGCTTCACATGGTACACATCCTCCACATTTGTGCTCACAGCTTGGTGGTCTAGATCCAAGTGTACTCAACATTTTATATTCTCTATCACTCCCTGAACCCATACCCTGAAGAAATTCCAGAATTCAAAACACCCCATTAATCAATTGAATGAAAATGAATCAAACCCATTTCAGAACAGATTGAGATTCAGTACCTGTTGTGAACTTGAAGGTGCTGGTGATATAAATTCTGAGTTAAGTCCTTCTGCATTTCATCAAGCATATGACAAATTAGCATCACAAAAAGTGAAAAGTTGCAGGAAAATAGTTAAAGAGAAAAGGGAATCAATCAACTTTAATCAAGACTGACCTTGTTGATGATGAGCTTCATGATTAGTTGTAAAAGTTCTACTAGTTGCAGACACCAAACCCATCAGATGCAGTAATATAACTATAGAAACAGCAACAAAGCAGATTCTTCTTCCTCTTCTGTTTGGTTCCTCAGTAGTCCACATTGTGATGATAAAGTGATAATGAGAGAGATATTGAAAGAGGAGAATGAAATTGAATGATTGTTGTTTGATGAGAAATGCTGTTTAGAAAGCTGAAGTGTAGTTCTATTTATAAAGCTGTTGTTCTAAAAAGAATACTAAACCTGCAATTTTTTTCTGATCTTTTTCTGTCCTATGTGCAGCATAGTCTAATCTAATCTATAGAGACTGCACACGAACACAGAGACACAGATAGATCTTTACTTTTGTAACAAGTGATTCTCTTCTCTTTATTTTACTTCAAGAAAAGGAAAGAAGAGAAGAAAATCATCTGTTATCATAAATCACTTGAAAACCTTATGATTAATCCATTCTATTTCTGATTTTTCTTCTGTGTTGTCCTATGTGCACAAGCCACCTCTGACCTCTTCTCACTCTATACTGTTGAAATTCAGACATATAACTCTACTTGTACTACTCTAACTACAGTTAGGTGGTGACAGACAGTGGAAGAGTGAAAAAAACAAAAAACAAATGCTTGAGAAAATCTAACAAAACCCCTAAGCAAAATCTAAGGCTTGTTTAGCTAACAGACTATCTAATGAGAATTTTATACCTATATCTGGAAATCACCTCAGATATTGCAGAAAACCATTTTGAAAAATATTGTTATTTATATTTAAAAAAATATATTTATTTTTATTTTGTGATTTGATTAGACAATGGAGAATATTAGTACAAAGGGGGTTGATTAAGTAAGTGGTTAATTGCAATGTTGCTTTAATAATTTGGTCAACTGGGTACAATGGGTCAGGTAAGAAAAAAAAATTGGGTTCAGGGAGAGAAGTCTCTTCAATCAAAACTATTCATCTTTGTCAGATAAGCCTCTCACTTTTTTTTTGAAAATCACATAAAATTAATTATTAATTCAAAAAACATTGACTGAATTTTAATATAACCAACAAAAAACAAAATGTATTAGAGAAATTTTGTGAGTCATATGGCAAACCTGGCTCATATGTGTGGCTCTGCCACCTGCATTCATCATGGTCCAATGGGTTATACAATTTTTCTTGGTAGTGTCACAAGGAGTCACCAGATCTATATCTATATATTAATGTACATCTCTGATTCTCTATGTTTAAGCTAAATCAGATAATCTTTTTTACATAACCAATGTTGCTATGGCTTCCTTCTCCAGGCTCTCCTGATCCCTATAACACTGTAGAGTGAAAGAGAAGTCTTAGCTATAAAAAGAGAAAGAATGTGACAGTAACTAAAGAGCAAGTCAGAGTGTTTGTGTAATGTCCAACTCTCATTGATGGGTGTGGGGGGTGGTGAGCAACCAAATTGTTAGCATTAATGGTCTGCAAACTGGGGTAATGTTAGGTCTCTATCTGGTTAGATCTCTCTCTTTCTAGCTTCATTTTGGGGATGATGATGATGATGAGTTGGAGTAATTTTTCTGAGTAGATTCTCATAACACTGTGAAATATTTTAGTTAGAAGCAAAAACTACCATAAGTAAGATTTTTTAGCAAGTTAAAATGACAAAAACAAAATCTGTCTTTTTAGATTATTATATCATGATGTTGGAAATCGTTAAAACTAGGCTACTAAGTACTACTACTGTTTGAGATTGCATTGATTGAGTGATTTGATCATTCATCACTGTTGTTTTTGCAGTGTTTTTCTTCTGTTACTACTCTCTCGCTATTCTCTAGACTGCGCAAGATACGAGGTAACTAAAAGGTGAAAATATAGAGAAAGACAGAATGGCATGGCAGGTGCAGGAAGAAAGAAAAAAGAGGTTATCATGCAAAGAAGAGTGTAGATTGATCCAAGAGGGGAGTTCTTTTGTCTTGTTGTTCAGCTTAGGTACAAGAAAGATATGCTATTATTCCAAGTGGTTTTGATACTTCAGCCCAATAATGGTACTTGTGAGGTGAATGGGAAGTGAGGGTCTCGGCAGGTGTCACATTATTTTTTTTGTGGCTCTCTATTTTGCCCCGGTGCTTGTTTTACTTGATGATGGTCTTTTAGATATTGGCTCGATTTTAGGAAACACCAGTGTGTGTGATTTCCTAAATCAGTGTTTACTGATTTTTAGAATTATGTTTAGACAGAAGTCTAAACAAGGGTTTTCTATCTTAGCTAGTTTATGTTTCCTAAATTAGAGTAAAGCTTGGTTTCCTAATCGAAATATTGTAAGCCTATAAATAAAGGCATAACCTTTAAGTTATAGGTATCTACATCATCTACATCATTCTTGTCTAAACCCTTAGGTTGTAGACATCTCCTCACAGAGAAGAGAAGTAATCTCTCCATTAGAAAGATGTAGATCCTCTCATAGCTTTATGGCTGAGAGAGTTGGGAGAGAGTTGAGAATGTGAACAAGAAGAAGGGGTGTTGAGTGTCATGTGCATCATGTATTCTCTGATATGTAAATGAAGTGAATTTCTGCTGCCCGTGGATGTAGGCACATTGCTGAACCACGTTAAATCTCCGTGTCTTATGTGTTCTATGTGCATTAGCTTCCGTTGAATGTGTAGTTTTCTGTTTCTGATGCAAGATCCTGGAATGCCTTGAGGATCAATATGAACCTCTCGGCACAACAAACTGGTATCAGAGCTTAGGTCTAGGTTCTTGAAATCTAGGGTTTGCTCGTTTGAATTGGGTCAGAAACTATATGTGAAGATATCAAAGAAGATGTCAACTTTGAAGAAGAACACAAAGACAAGGTGACGTTTCTTGACTGAAATTTGTGGTAGAAGAATCGTAACAGTTCTGAAAACTGTGGTGAAGATTGGTACTGTTTTAGAATTGTCGTGCAAGGTTGCAATATTTCTGTCAAAAAAAACGTGGTGTATTGAATCAACGGAGGATATTTGAAGAAGACATACTTAGATATTGAAGTAAAAGCCTAGAAGAAGTTGCATCAATAGGCATATTGTAGAATCAAGTTATGTCGGTTGGAAGATCAGAGTTATCTTGGTATTCAGAAAATCATTGTGTATCATCATGTGAACAATCTTGGAGACAAGGTCGTTTGAATTGCATCAAGTTGAAGAGGTGGATTTTCCTGATTTAACAAACACCGTGGGAAGAGCGAGTGAGGTTGTGATTTTGATCAGTGAAAGAACTAGGAATCACTTAAGCGGTGATCTTGGTTATCTTTCTGCGCTGGGCTTAAGCACAAATTATATACATGTTATATCATCCAACATAAAATATATAGTAAGAAAAAGAATCATATTATTGGGACTTCACAGCAACACATGGTTAGGTTTTTTGGGACTACACAGGGTCATGAATTAATAATAGCCAACATCCATAATCCTTATATTTTTCAAAATAGCTAATATGCCCTCGTCTTGATTTGTGATAACGAATGTGATTAACATCAATAATCATGATGTTAATCTCTCTCCCTGTAGCTCCATTTTGGGGCTGATGATGATGAGGTGGTGTTTTTTTTTTTTTTGCAAACTCTATGAATACTATGAAGCAAAAACTAGCATACGTAAAGATTTTGCAAGTTAAATGATAAAAACAACATGTGTCTTTTTTTCTTTTTTTTAATCATCAAACCATAGGTATTTTATTCCACAAGAAACGTTTACATGACTGTTTTAAAGAGAAACAAGTATATCATAACATGAAACAAATACAAAGAAAGATACAAAACGTAAATAAATCGCGAAGAGAAAGAGCAATCTACACGATAGCACCCAAATCTTGTACTCTGGGATTAGAGAAGAAATGATATTCGAAACTATAATTCGACCATTTTGATAGATTTTTTCTTCTTGGAAAAGAGATGTTCCTATGAAGAAGATATTGATCTTCATGTGCAGCGACTAACCCGAACCCTAGATTAATTTTTCTAATGAATAAGATATTGATCTTTGCCCGTGTCGAATAGTCGACGTACTTTTATCAAGAAAACCAAACACGAACAAATCGTTTGAAATAAACACTATAAAATTGTATATATGATCGCTCAAATAGCGAAGATAAAAAATCTCTCTAAAAACGAAGAAATCATTGGAAATAATAAAAAAATAACTAAAAACAATAAATCTTTGCTCAGATCTAGCCTCTAATGGATTAAATCTGAGGAAGAAATTGATGAATTTTCTATGGTTTTTGAGAAGTGAGAGAGATCAGAGAGAAGCAATACCCAAAAATATGTCTTTTGGGGTATTATATAATGATGTAAGAAAAACATTTGCTCATTCTTAGACCCACCGCTTAAAGAGATGTGAGGGGACGGATTTTAAGTACTATACTGTTTATTAGGAATTTTTGAATTGCCCCTAAAATTATTGGATGCCTAGTATTGTTTAGTACTTGCATGTAAGTATATGTATATGAATATGACTTATTATTATTTTTTACTTTTTACTTAGGATTATGTTTATTAGTTTTGTTAAAATATCTAATACTTGTTTGAATTCATTTCGGGTAAGGTTGTATAACTTGTGGTAAAAGAATACAACAAATCAATTGCAAGAATCATTTTTAAAGGGTTCTAAGGTTTGCAGCGTTGGGCAAAATTAGTTAAAGGTAACATTGATATTAGATGTTAAGACTAGGTGGAATAGCACATGATATTGCGAAGTGTTTGAAAAAGCATTTATTAGGTTAGAAAGGTATGACAAGGAATTTGAGTTGTTTTATTTGAGAAAGCCCGATGCTAATGATTTTGATATTGATGTTAATGTTTGAATTTTGGATGCACAAAAGAAGAAGAAGAAGAAGTAGTAAGGAAAACTGCTCCATGTGAAGAGGATGGATCTTTGCCGAGAGGCCTTGTCAAATGTTTGAAAGTATTCTTTTCAATTTTGTATAAGGTAACAACAAACACTTTCTTATGGCAATTAGTTATCATATATGAGCAACTAGTTGAGTTTAGAGATAATGTAGATAAAGATCCTTTTATTGCTACTATGCAATTTGGAAAAATGTTTAAGAAGTATAACAAATATTTTTATGAACCCTACAACCTTTTTGCCATGGATCCTAGAGAGAAAGAAAAAGGACAATTTGCTCTGCTGAGCTCTTGTATGGGAAAATTCTTCTAAGGTTGAATGAAAAATATTCAGTTCATGAGGAGGAGTCAATTCGGTGGTAAGTAAACCAATCATGTGAAAGAGTTGATTAAGAGGTTCAAGAAAAGCCCAAATGATGATGAGGGAAAAAAGAGTTGGATAAATATTTCAGGTGAAGGAGAAGAAGAATTATTTCAAAGTATAAGATACTTGGACATATGGCTAAGGACATATTAGCCAAAAGATTCAGGACTTAATCCTTTCAATTTGTACTATGAAAAGTGAATAAAATACTAAGAACTTAATAGTGGATTAACATTTTCCATGAAATGAATATCACTTGACCTAAAAATAAATTTGCTTTGAATAAGAATTTAAGATATTAGTATTACTTAATATATTAGAAATGTATTCGTATAAACTAAGAAGAACCACACAATTATTTTGGATTAAAATATTTTGTTTTGTTTGATTGCCTATGAATAAAATTTTGATTAACATTTTCCATGAAATGAATATCACTTGACCTAAAAATAAATTTCGGATTAGAAATGTATTCGTATAAACTAAGAAGAACCACACAATTATTTTGGATTAAAATAAAGGGATAAACTAAAGGGATAAAGGGTGTTTAAACTAGGTAACAGTATTAAGTTACCTCATTATTAAAACATAGTCCTAAGTCTTATCCTATGATGCACCGATACTGATACGGGGATACTGATACGGTGACATTGATACGGGGATTCGTCAACTTTCATAAAATGGGATACGGGATACAGTGGGATACGTGTATTTATTAAAAAAATATAATATAATAATAATTCATTCTACTAAGAAATTGTAAAATAAAAAAAATCCGATCGAAAACAACATGAAGAACTTGACTACAAAATCATATGGATAAAATCATTCTATTTTGAATATTAAAGTGAGCAAACATTAAATTTTTAGCATTTTTGGTTTCAGTCTTACTTATGTTAATTGAATGGATAAAATCATATGTACTCTGATTTCTCTCAAAACAACATGAAGAACTTGACTGCCCAATAAGCCTCCAAGCTAGATTTTCCTAACACCGTTTTTTTTTTTTTTTTGTTGTTTTTTGTTTTTAAAGCACCATAAATAAGAAATACCAAGTCTTTTTTCTTTACAGACTACAAGTTATTAGGTTTAGATATAATTATTCGATATGTTCATGAGTACAAATATCTATAAATATTTAGATTTTATGTATAAATATATAAATATATAGATTTTGTATAAAAAAATAAATGTTAGATTATAGGAAGTATCCCCTCAAAGAGTATCTGAGAGGTATCCCAGAGTATCCCCTACCCTTTTTGTAATTAAAAATAGTGACACTTTAAATGGAGTATCTGATACGTATCCCCAGGTATCCCCAAATATCCGATACTGATACGGCGTCGATACGGATACGTCGCCAATTTTGAAGTATCCGTGCTTCATAGGTCTTATCTTTCAAAATTGAAGCCTATTTATCCTTTTCAAAATCGAAACTTATTCCATAATTTTCCTCACAAACTAAAATTGACACCTAACTACTTCAATCGATTTAAAGTAAAATTTTCTTTTCCTTATTTAAATTTTATTTCAAAATAAACATTGTTGATTTCAAACCGTTATTTTTAATAATACTTATGATTGTTTCATCCATTCAAAATTGAAAATTATAAATAATCTTGGTTTTTTGTGTTCAACTCAACTGGTCAACGTTTATGTCCATATTGACTGATTTATGTAATAACAATCGGTTGATGTTCATGTCCACGTTGACTGATAATTCTTGATGTTTTTTGTGGTTGAAGAACTTCAAATCCATAATCGGTCGATGTGGGCATTCATATTGATCAATCCTAGTTAAAGGAAATGCACAATTTTTTGATTTATGAGTTTGGTATGCAAAGATGGAATCCTTGGATCCAAGGAAAATTAGAAATTATCCAAAACCTTAAAATTTTATCTCTATATTATAGAGAATAAACGTACGAGTTGAATGCAAAAAAAATGAGGTCATTCCGACATCGGACGAAGAAGTTATGAGCAAAACAGTCGAAGAAACATCCAAATTTACAATCAGTTGATAAGGGCATTTATGTAAACTGATACTGGCAAACAAAATGGAAAAAAAACTCTTGAAGTATAGTTTTTTACAATTGGTACACTGGGGGAACTATATCCACCGATTATGGACGTATTTTTATGTAAAAAATTATCGTTTTTGTGTCTTTTTACAATCAACACTTGTGGAGGATTGTATCAATGGATTGTGATTGACCATAAAAGCGAAGAACATATGCCAATTGTAGGTCGATTTTTTTCATGGATCAATAACATCAAGAACGATCGATCATAAAAATAAAGAACATATGCCGATTCTTGGTTGTTCTTCATGGATCAAGAATAATCGACCATAAAATGAATAACATATACAATTTCAATTTGATGTTATTCATGGATCAAAAACATCCACAACAATTATTCATCATGTATTGTCGTATTTATCGATTGTTCTTGAACCCAAAAGGGTCGAGA
Organism: Papaver armeniacum; assembly: GCA_023531295.1. Lineage (NCBI taxonomy): Eukaryota > Viridiplantae > Streptophyta > Magnoliopsida > Ranunculales > Papaveraceae > Papaver > Papaver armeniacum. The sequence continues at coordinate 23,443 of JAJJWW010002452.1, forward strand.
TAATGTCCAAAATTTTATAAAGTGGTATGAAATCTACGATATTCATCAAATGTCATGTCAATTTCATCTCATTTCATCCATTTCTGTCGAGCATGTGATAGAAAATCTACTTCGTAAACTAATTTGTGAATTTTGATCACTGATTTAAAAGATCGTGAAACAAATTTGTGTATCTCAATTTGAAAATGTCTCTACGAGATTAATTTTGTATTTATGAACTAATAGGATACCCTAATGTAACTCGGAAACTTTATTATGATCAATCTCTTATCCCTAACCTACACGGTAATAATAAATGTATCACTTTGGTTGTGTTTCTTCATGTTACAATTATTTCGTCAATTTCATCGATTTTCTATACCTACAGTTAAAACTAAATCGATGTCGTGGCCCAAATTTTACTTTCATAACCAAATGTGTGCATTTTAATTTGATAAGGTCCATGTGACACATATTGTTATTAACCAATCAAATATCCCATTGTAACCCGAAATCTGTAACATTATCACTCTAATTTGTTGTCCCAAAAATTATATTGAGATTATGTCTACCACTTTCGTTAAATTGACGTCAATTTTGTTTATTTACTTTCTTGACAATCGTGGACAAACTCTCATAAACTAAACTTTCCTGTAAACATATGTACATGTCTTCCAGAGATGATTCACAACTTTCAAAAGATATGACATGAATTCATTCTACGAAAAACCTCTCCCATCTATCGTAGTCTTCCCAACAAGGGCATGAATGATACCTTCAATCATCCAGCTTAGTCTTTCAGAATAATCGACTAGAATAATGAAGCCTAATCGGATTAAGGGGCAGCTATACCTGGCGCTTTTACCGTAACGTAATATTCGTCGTCGAGCTCGAGCATGATAGATGCCTCTCCGCGACCCCTGTTGTTTTTTATTCAAGTAGGATTTACTATTTGGTAGCGTCTTACTTCAATCTGTACAAGATTTACCTAACTAGAAGAGAAGAAGATCATAATCCCACTTATTGGATTCATTTCATTGTTGCTAGGTTCGTAAACTCGGTGTGACAGTGATTCTAATTCGAATTCGTGTAAATTATTTCATTTTCTTTTTCAGTCGTGTTTGTGAATTATATCGAAAATTAAAGATATTGTTTATTATATTGCATAGTCTAACTTTACTTATTATATGGATCATCATTTCTTTTAGTTTGTAATCGTAGAAATTTTCTTAAATTTTGTTATTACATTAAAATATATGTGATATATTTGTGGTATATATATATATATACATACATACATACATAGAAATATTTTGTTATCAAATAGCCTATAATAACTTTTTCTTTATATAAAAAGTAAAATTTGATTAATTAATAATTGAAAATGCAGGGGTCCCAAAATACACCACAAACTTTTTCTTAGCCAACCTATATGGACTAAACTCAAATAAATTCCGAGAGTTACAACTTAATGAATCCCAATCTGGAATTATATTAAGAGTTTATATCTCTTTCTCTCACAATCAATATGTAAACGGAAACAAATATGTGAACCTGGTTATACCGTGAGATTACTTGGACGATTCCAAAGATCAATATCCAAGATCAATCAAGTCGTATCCAACAATTACGATGGACGTATTTATTTTGGTTGTTTTACGTACATCCTATGATATTCCAATTATAAAGATAAACAATATAATGCGGAAAAATAAACCTGCCGAGATTGGGGAATACCCGGATTAATTGGGGTATACCCATTTTGTTCCCATCCAAAGTAGTGTACTAAGGGGTGTCTAAAAGGTGTTAAAAGACCAAATTGCCCATACTAAAAAACCTTGCCGACCAAAACTTATAAAAAATCAAAATCAAAATCAAAATCTTTCTTCTACACTCTAACTATACATGTGAAATCAAAAAAAAAAAAAAAAAAAAAAAAAACGAAGAATCAAAACGAACCAAAAGTCGGCAGGGTATTTTTGTCGACCTTGCCGACCAAAATATAGCGGCAGGGGGTATAAGGTTGAATAACATGCCGACTTTTCATCTCTTCGAATTTAGCAATTACGGGGTCGGCAAGATATCCATCTCTATACCTTGCCGACTAAAATATAGTCGGCAGGTTATGAAATTAGTACCTTGCCGACGAATCATGCATTTGTAACACCTTATCTGTATGTCAAAAATCTTATAGTCGACAGGGTATTTTTTATCGACCTTGCCGGCCATATGTTTTCGGCATGTTCTTCATCCGCAAACCTTGCCGGTCAGATATAGTCGGCATGTTCTTCATCCGTAGACAATGCCGGCTGTAATTGGTCGGCATCTTATTAAAATGTCTACCATGCCGGCAGAACATAGCCGACAACTTATTCAAACGTCGACCTTGCCGACCTTTCACATTTTCAAAATAATTTTTTTTTTGATCCAAATCGAACTCATAAGACGGGTTCAAGACTACTGAATTCATAATTTCAAAATTTTAATCTAAACTCAATTAATTAAGCTAATCAGAATTTTTAGTGTTAATTAAACAAGGACATATTAGTCATTTAGAAAATACAAGGTTAAGGGGTGGCTTGGTTTTACTTCAAAATGACCCGATTTTGTCTTATTGGGTATACCCCAATTAATTTGGGTATACCCCAATCTCGCCAGGAAAAGAAATACCACATACCCAGAAATTTTGAAAAAACGAGGAAACCGCAATTGTAGAAAAACCTCGGGACCTTTCCAGATTTAAACACCAAATTGTATTAAGCCACTATAGAATCTATCATACTATCAAAACTTCAGACTAGAATGTAGTTGAGACCGAATCCATCGTTACAGTAATTCAGTTACAATCGGGCTCCTTACGCATCTTGAATCTCGCAAGAGTCTGCGCAATTGATTCCCTTAGGTGGCGTCCTTTACCACCTTAGAGTTGCTTCAACTCAATTGAAAACTTTAAACCAATCTGCCTCCCATAGATAAGCCTATATGTGATTTCCGTTTTGATCAAAAGATCAGGTTGATAAATTACTTGCAATAGACAAATTCTAGCAAACCTCAAAATTCTGGTACTTACGACTCTCGAAGAGCAGCCTAGATTATTATTCACCTCACAAGTAAAACCTACCCAGATTTCAACAAAAAATCGTTATAGATGAATATACTTATGGAATCGAAAGTCTGAGACGAATAAACTTTATGTTTTCTATCCATCTCATCTTGTCTGATTGGAGTGAAACTCAACACTTTTTTTTACAGTGTTATGTACCAGTGGCTTTTACAATGTTATACATCCCGATAACACCACATACATATTTTTCGTTCGCATCTATATCCAATCTGCTAGTTAAGAGGGTGTTTAGGTACACCTGCTAGTTAAGAGAGTGATTAGGTACACCTTAAAAATTAATTTTTGATTTTAGTAAGTCGAAAATTCATAATCTAGATTGGGAATGACAAAGTTTGTAAAATGACTTGCCGAAGTAAAATAAAGGAAGTGTGCCTGTGAAATAAGTAATGGTAGGTTTGGATGTAGAATTTTAAAGGTGGCATATATGGGTCCATGGGATTTGGTGGAATTACGTTTCCTTCGGTACGTTTGGTTGCCCAATCCCTGGAAACACGTTTCCCACGGGAATCAGGTTTCTAGCAAATCCTCCATATGGAGTCCGACCCCTCCCCCCTAAGATTTGCTGGGAAACTTATCAAGGGATTTATGGACCCATTTTTTTAACTTTAAATATCATATATATACAATTTTAGAATTCTAAAGGTAGTACCAAACAGTATAAAACAAGATAATTCTATGAATCCTAGAAATTTTAAATGAATTACCAAACACACGGATAATGTACATAAATCCCAGAATTTGTAATCCCACGCGATTATAAATCCTCGAAAAGTACCAAACAGAATAAAACAAGATAATTCTATGAATCCTAGAAATTTTAAATGAGCTACCAAACACACGGGTAATGTACATAAATCCCAGAATTTGTAATCCCACGCGATTATAAATCCTTGAAAGTGTGGATTCTGCAAACGAACCATTTTTTGGGGACCATCCTTTTTTTGGGGGGACCATTATTTTATTTTGGGGTAAGATATTAGAAGTAAATGTAGGTCACCCCTTATCTAGATATTTATTATAATACCTAAATTACCCTCTGATTATTTTTGGGTAATGATTAGTTAGTGTGATTAGTGAAATGATTTTGAATAAAGATTTGAGATTAAAAAATAAGATTTTTAAAAAAGAAGTAGAATTATTGAGAGAGAAAAGTTAGACAAGATGAAGAAGAAAAACATGGAAAATAAAAAAAAAAATTGAGTTCACTAAGATAGACTATTCAAGTAATGAATTATTTCTTAGATGGTGAATGTATTCTTCCCCGAAGCCAATCTCAAGATGAAAACGATGGATTTTACCAACCACAACCGGAGGAAGACTATTTGGGTACCTGGGTATGCTCTAAACTTAGATAATGTTGGTTGAATTGGTCCAATTTTTCAAAAAAATGTGAATTTGTTAAGTAGATTTGGGCTTGTTCGGTTACCTTGTGTGAAGAACATGTAACCGAACTCATCTGAAAGTGTAGTTCGGTTACTTTTTCTAAACACGCAGGTTACCGAACTCTCCAATAATGGAGGTTTTTTGAAGTTCGGTTAACGGACATGTTACCGAACTTTGTAAATAGGATTACAGTGTTATGTTTGGTTTGGCCGAAATGTAACCGAACTTTAGGGTCTATAAGTTCGGTTAGTTTGCAACCAATAGCTAACCGAACTTATGTAAAATAAGATTGCACATTAGTGTACAAAGTTCGGTTGTTTCGCAAACTTCATACCAACCGATATCTATCCGAACTACACACAATTAGTTAAGAGTTCGGTTTGTCAAGGTTTTTCACGAACAAATCGAACATAGTGGGACAAGTTCGGTTAAATTGAAACTCAACATAGTGGGCAAAATAGCACAGTTCGGTTACATTGGATTTTTTTTTATTTTTTTTTTAATATTGGTAAAGTTCGGTTAGAAAATAGTTTTTGCCTTCTTTGTGAACCAACCGAACATAGTGGGCAAAGTTCGGTTAAATCAAAAATCAACATAGTGGGAAAAATAGCACAGTTCGGTTACATTTGATTGTTTTTTTTTTTTTTTTTTTTTTTGTAATAATGGTAAAGTTCGGTTAGAAAATAGTTTTAACCTTCTTTGCGAACCAACCGAACTCTGAGTTCGGTTAAGATAAAATTAATTCTTGATAACCGAAGTGTTCTTCGTGTTCTTGGTTTCAGAATGTTCGGTTAGCAAACTAGTTTTTTTAAAACTATTCCTAACCGAACATGCCACTGTAACTTCCATTTAAACCATATTTTGATGACTACTGCTCAAAATTTAAATAAAAAACGAATCAGAAGTAATTGGTTTGTGGGAAAATACTTATGGATAGGTTTGTTTATAAAAGATTGATTAATCGACGATGAAAATTCAATGAATTGACCATGCTAAAAATTTGATGATTTTGATTATATTTGTATATGATCAGGGTTAGATGATCATAAATTGATGAAGAAGAGAAGAAGAAAAATTGTAGAATAGAGGAAGCAGAAGTTGTACATTAGTTGTAATTTTAATTAGGTAAAAGAGTAAATATGTTAATGATTTAAATTAAGTTATATATATAGAGGTGGTGGTGGTTGGTGGTGGTAGTCGGAGGCGGCGGTGGTAGGAGGAGGTGGTGGTTATTAGGTTAGTTTTAAATTAAATTAGGTTAAGGGTAGGTTAGTCATTTCCACACTTTAGGACACCCCTTATAACAATAGGGAAGGTGGCCTAATAAGAACATGGTCCCCTCAAAAAAACCATGGTCCTCAAAAAAAGAACGCCGATTTTAGGCATACTAAAATCTTTCCAGGCATACTCAATAAAGACAAAAAGGGTTGTGAAATAGCAAAATCAGATATCCCCTTAACCCAATTTTTTTAATGACAAATTTACCCTTTACGTATTAGTGTTAATAATCTAGTTTTGTGATTAAATATTTTGTTTAGTGATTAATATAATTTTCAGAATTATAAAGGTTGTTTAGATGAAAAAATTTGGGGAAAAAAAAATCAAAGTTTTGGTTAAGAAGAAGAGAAAGAAGGAGAAAGTGAGAAAAATTTAATTCTTGATTCAATGGAGGATGAGGAGGTCATAATTCATGTAAAAACCAACGAAAATACATATCAACTACAACAATGATTCCCAAATGGCTGATTTCTTAGATTATGAGAATGATTTTACACAAACTCAAACTCAAGCTCAAACTCAAACACAAACTCAAGATGATGATTTTTATGACCCAAATCCAGATGATGAGCACATATATGAGGAACCCAATGCTTCTAATACACAGGTACACTTCTATCTTATGCTCAATCTCACTTCTATAGCTAGAAACTAGCAAAAGTTTGTATTTTTGCTTCATGGTTCGCCGAACCAGGTTCAGGTTCGGCTCACATATATGAGCTGAATCAACCAAATTATGAACGGTTCGGCTCACTGAATATGTTTACAGCATGCGCCGAACCTATAATTTTCAATTCCCACGCTTTTGCTAGACACTAGTTCGGCTTATATGAAAGTTTCATAGTAAGCCAAACAACATCCTGCATAGCCCGGAATAAGAAAATTAATGGTTCGGTTTATATATTAATAATCTTAAGAGCCAAACATGAATTTGTTAATTTTTTAAGTTTCCAAAGATCATGAATTTGTTGATGAAAGAAGTGGATTTGATTAAGACATTAGGCGCCAACTTGGAGGAAGAGTGTGTTTGTAAAATAAAGACATCTATGGGATTTGATTCAAGGTGTCCATAACAAAATCCAAGCACCATTAAAAAAAAAAAGTTCAGCACCTAAAACCCAAGGTGTTTGCAACACCATAAAAGTGTACTTAATACAGAAGAAAACACTAAAAAGAACTTGGAAAACTTAAATGTGCACTTAACGACGACCCTTCTTGTTAGTTCCACGACCACCTCCTCTTCCTCCTTGTCGTTCATCTTCCGACGCATCATCCCTAGTACCACCTCCGCTTGTACCTTCACCAACTTGTCGAGACCTCTTAGTGGTAGGCCTTTGTGCGGATTCCTCGGGTCCTTGTACTTTGTTTATAATTGCATCCCACTTGTTGTAGAGGTATTTATGTTCTTCAATAGTCATAGGTGTTTTGCAACCAAGTTTCTTGTTCATTTTTTTTAACATCTCCCTACCCGCATCAACCTATTTTCATTTGACAACAACTTCCAACCGTGAGTACGAAGACATTTTTACCATGAACTTATATATGCAAGAGTATAAGGTGAAATCATTCTTACCATTATCTTGAATGCCATCAATACTTCTTCGGAAGTAGACTTGGAAGAGATCTTGATTGCCTTCTCCTTCGCCTTATCAGCTTTCTTTTGACTTTTCTTATTGATAATGAAGGGATGAGAAATCTGGTTATACCAATCCATGTAGCCGGATCCTCTTCACATGGATCATCACCTAAAAATACTAACTTGGCAACATCTAATATGTTAGTATCTAAATTATTCCAATACTCAAGGGTAGGGTTGGGATCATACTTTGGTTCCCATGATGAAGTGGTGCTTTTAGTTCCATTACCACCCTTTGGCAACAACATGAATTTCTCGTCAAACAAAGGAACCTTTTGGATGCATCCTAATTGACGAAGTATTCTCCGAGGATCGTATATTACATAACCACCGGGATAAAACAATGGAACATGGTACATAGCAACCGGCATATCCTCATCTTCTACAATTTCATCATCTTCATCTTCCTTCACATATGGTTGAAAAACGACGTCATCAACACCCATTGTATCTAACTTCTCCCTCAAACTTGCCACCAACTGTTTTTTGTTTCTTTTCTTCGAGTCCTCATACTCGTACCTTCTGTTGTTGGCTCAGTATCAACCCAATCGACATCCTTTTCAAATAGTTTGGGCAATTCCAAAATTGGGAAATGGTCATATACCCATACCTACATCCAAATAACCACATAACTAACTTAAAATGATTGAATTAATAGAAACAGAATAGTAGATATTGTTTGCTTTGACACAACAAAGTAATAAAAAAATTTGAAATTTTAGTGCATTGTTCGGCTTAAAACATTGGATGGTTTATAAGCCGAACCTTTGAAAACTTATGGTCCGGCTTATGTGTTACCACAGTAATAAGCCGAACCATACACTGATGACCAAAAGATTTCAAGTTTGACGTCGAGAATTACCTGAAGCATAGTGAAATTTCCTCCAATGTTTGTGCTTGTAAACCTAGAGGCGGCCGCAAGTTGGTCCATCAGGTAAGCCAGCGAAGCCGTTCCCCAAGCATACTTGTTAACGGTTTCAATATTCTTTACCAATTGGAGATAATTAGCATTTACCTTGTTTAGGTAAGGGGAAAGATATCTCTCGCCAAGAGTATAAAGTAAGTATGCGGTTCCGGCTTGCTTCACTTTGATCTCGTCCATTACCAACACCCCCTGCTTTACTTTCTCCTTTGTGTTCTCAAATTCCTTTTTCAAGTTAGTTAGCTTGATCTTCTTATTCTTCTTATTCCTTCCACTAGGTATGCAAACGGAATCAACATCTCTAACTGATCGACAAAACTCCAACTCAGTTTTGTATGAACTCCAATCAAGAGTTTCCTCGAACAACTTGTACAACTCTTCCAAACTCATGTCATAATAATCAGCATCCACGCTTCTACCCCTTGCGTTAAGGCCTGTAATCTTAGTCGCTTCATCAGGAGAGATTGTCATCTCTCCAAAAGGTAATTGAAACGTGTAAGTCTCTGGACAAAATCTCTCGGAAAAACAGGAGGCTATCACACTATCATATTCTTGATGTCCATATTGAATGGCAAGCCATAAAGCATAGGATTGTACATAAGCAACCACCTCATCAACCTCTTCAGAAAGTTTCCATTCCGCTGCCCTCTGGTGTCTCTCGGACTGCACGGTTGTGATTAGGAGTCTCATAAATATTTTTTGCCCAAGATTCAGCGTAACCAATCAACACATTTCCTCCATCTTCCGGAAGACCATGAGGCTCACCATCCGATCTAGGTGAAATTACATCATCTTCAGCAGGAATGTGAAAACCTGTAGCCCGTTTTCTACAACCTTGTTCTCTGACTCTGGTTGTGCAACCTTCTTACATTTCTCGGGTTTTCTTTGGGGTTGTGTTTCTTGAATATCATCAACTTTTTCATCATCATAAATACCTTCTTCTTGTCTTCCAACTCTTCCTTGTTCATCTACTTCTTCTATGTCAGTTCCTCTACGGTTCGCTCCCAATTTTTTCTTACCTCCTCCTCGAGGATCGGGAGTTTTATCAGTAGAAGGTGTTACCTCCATCTTCTTCTTCTTTTTAGCCGCATTGTTCCTGACATAAGCATAAAACTTATAAGCCTAATACTTCGAACAACAAAGGAATACAAACTATATGAAATATGTATTTGATTATCATTTACAGAGAGTAGTTCGGCTTACATGCACAAAATAATTCCAAGCCGAACATGTTACTCGGCACAAAACTACTATTATCGAATAAGCCGAATCCATATTTACGAATTAAAACAATTATTCGTCGCATAATGATCTCATAAAATGAGCCGAACCTCTACACTTGCAAAAATAATGAATTCTAACAACACATATTCGGCTCAAAACAAATATTACGAATAAGCCGAATCTATACTTAGCAATTGTAACATATGTTCGGCGCAAAATAATATCATAGGATACGCCGAGCCTATACACTTTAACAATATATGAAATTCTACAAATACATGTTCGGCTCAAATCTAATTGTATCGAATATGCCGATCCTAAATACAAGGCTTCTATTTAACAAAGTTCGGCTCAAATCTCAACTAAACTTTTAAGCGGAACTTTTCATATGCATTTTCAGAGTTCATATTCAAGAACAGTTCGGCGCAAAACTGGGAAGTCACATACGCCGAACCCTACCCTGTAACCGCCGCAAAACCCTTATTTTTGACTATTAAACCTATTACACCAATCAAAACATCAAATTACGAGATGAGTTTGTAGAAACTTACTTTCTTATTCTCATTTCAGGTGTTGGTTCTTCACTTTGTTCTTCCGGTTCGATTTGTGGTTGGATCACTTTGTTCTACATTTTCATCTTCAATGAAGTTCTCTTCAATTGGTTCTTCAGTTGTTGCTTCAATTGATCTATTGGAACGCGTTACATTTTTACGATGACCCATTATATAGTAGACTTTAATCGACGATCAATTTCTCATGAATCGACGATTATCAATTTCACGGCGATGCAAAATGAAGCGAGGGAGGCAGAGGAGGGGAGGAAGAAGAAGACTAGAAGAAGACTTGAAAACTGATTTTGTGTCTTTGGTATTAGGTTTTTGTATAGGGTTAGGGATAGATTAGTAATTTAGAAAATTTAAGGGCATATAGGTAATTGAACTACCCATAGGTACCCCTTATAAGGTCACCCAAGTTAGGACTAGTGCTTTGTATGCCTAGAAAGATTTTTATGCCCAAAATCAGGGTTCCAAAAAAATGGTTCCAAACAAACCCACCATTTTTGCCAATTCCCTCAGCCCACTAACCCACGGATTGGATTGGTTGGATTCAACGGATAAAAGCCCTAAAAAATTGCCCACAAATCCTACCAATATTAAAGCCCAACCCTTATAAACAAGTCTCATCCTCCTTCTAGGGTTTCTTCTTCAATCTCTTCTCTCTGCCTCCTCTCCTCCACTGCCGTCTTCGGAGAAAACTCAACAATCTCTAAAAATGGTGGCCGTTAAGAAAATGGTACGCAAATCCCATTTTGATTTTCCTGTTTTCATGTTGTTACAGTATTTGATTTGGATATCTAATCAAATCTGTTTTTTTGGTTGATTTTTGCAGAAGAAGACTCATGAGAGTATTAACAACAGACTTGCTCTTGTGATGAAGAGTGGGAAATACACTCTTGGTTACAAAACTGTTCTTAGAACTCTCAGAAGCTCCAAATGTAAGAATTATTATTCTCTGATTTTAGGTGTTTTTTTTTTTTTTTTTTTTTTTTTGTTTTTGTTTTTTTTGTGTGGATTTAGGGTTGTTACTGATTTGATAGTTAAATTTTGTTGCAGCGAAGCTTATAATCATCTCAAACAATTGTCCACCTTTGAGGAAATCTGAGATTGAGTACTATGCTATGCTTGCTAAAGTTGGAGTTCACCATTTTAATGGAAGTAAGTAGTCTTACTGGAGTGTTTAATGTGTTCCCCCTTTTTTTTATTTTTGATTGTTTGGTGTAAGATTAGCTACTTTTGTTTGATTTTTTAACTGGGGGTTGTCTATTGCTTATGAAGTGTTTGTGATTTACAAAGTGACTATAGGAAATTTCAGTTTGATTAGGGTTGTTAGTCTAAGAAATGCTTGTTTAGGTAAACGAGCATGACATGTTTCTGTTTTATGTGTTCTGAGAAAAAATCTCGTTAAGCTACCCTCGTTCTGCATCTATAGAGGATAGCAGGAGTGTGCCGAATGGTTATAGTAGGATCTGATTGTAGTCCTCTCCTGCAGTGAGATGGCTTATCAGACTACTAAGATTCTGACCCTCCATGTTTGAAGCCTCTCCGCTCTATTACAATCACCACCACCGTGAACTTTGCAGTTTCCCTATTAGTGAGTCTGCTCAAATTTTACAACCTAGCAATTTCAGAATACACTTAAGATTGTGGTCACTGACTCACTGGTTTCAAGCAAAAAATTAGCACTAAATCCGGGTGGCCATTTTTTTGTTTTTTGTTTTTGATTATATGTGTTGTTTAAATCCTAAGTCCCAGTAAGAATACTTAAGTTTATTTGGTAATGAAGTATGGTAGATAATTGTCCCCTTGGTGAAGTAATACAATTACAAACGGTTACACTTTGGTTTATGAGAAAAATGTCACGAATCTGCAAAATAGAGACTGTTTACCACCATCAACCTTTTGCCCTGTTGCTATACTCTTTGTAGCAGAGATACATGTCACCTTGGTGGACTACTAAGTTTCAACGGTTGAGCTTTGTTTTTCCGAGAAACATGTCACGAATCAGTAACGTTGAGGCTTATTTGCGTTTTGGAACAATCAATCTTTTGTCCTGTAACTATACTTTGTTTAGAAGATGTACATGTTGCATTCATTCTTAAGGTCATAAATCAGTAATGTTGAGACTTATTTGCTTTTTGCAATAATCAATGTTTTGTCCTGTAACTATACTCTGTTTGGAAGATGTACAAGTTGCATTCATTCTTAAGGTCACGAATCAGTAATGTTGAGACTTGAGACTTATTTGCGTTTTGCAACAATCAATCTTTTGCGCTGTAACTACACTTTGTTTAACAGATATACATGTTTCGTTCATTTTCATGGTGTATCATCCTAGGTTGTCGTTTGTTTCCAGCCATATTATAATCTGCGGTGCACAACTTTTTCCAGTCCTGTAAAATGGACATGTAGTGCTTGAATAAAATGAATGTTCCTTCTTGACAGATTTCTTTTGTCATCTGCAATTAGCTGATAATGTCTCCATGAATTTATGTCTTTCTGACTTCATCGTCTTGGCTGGCGGCATCTTTGTTATGATATTTTCGCTGATGATATTTTTGTATCCTTCTTGTTCGTTTCAGACAATGTCGACTTGGGAACAGCTTGTGGACGATACTACCGTGTTTCATGCCTTAGTATCATTGATCCAGGTGAGACAGAAATATCATTATTCTTCTGATCCATATGTTTACTGAATCTTCTTGTTTTTCCTGACACTTCTTTTTCTTTCCCGTTCTGTTCTCCAGGTGATTCTGATATCATCAAAACCCTTCCTGGTGACCAGTAAGCGAACAAAGCTAGCGGATCCAATCACTAGATCCAGAATTTTCCTTGTTTGGGTTGAGTCTTTTTCTATCTAGTTTGAGTTGAGTTATAGTGAAATTGAATCAGGCTATTTCAAATTTGTAAGTCGGAAAGAACACATAAATATTGAATGTTTTTTGGTAGCTGAATCTGAAAGTACGTTCTTGCACTATTGTTGTGTGTTTTCTTTCTACATTTCAACCTAGAAGTTTCCACAGCCTACTGCCCCTGCTAAAAAAATGTGATTGTCAATTCTCTGGTCATTGACTTGTTCTGTTAAATGTTTGGTTACCCTATGTTAGTGGCTGCATATAGTGGAGTTGTTGAGCCTTACTAGATTGCCTCTCTAATTATCCAAAGTATAGATGAAACATAATACAATGCCAGAAACCAGAAAATACTTGAAAACTATGTGAAACCAGAAAATACTTCATTGAATATCTGGGTTGCAGGAACTGGTAAGGTTCGCCGAGAATAATCACATAATCTGCTTTCATGTCTATGCAATAGAAGCTGGCTCTTCATCAACAAAGACTGTTCCAACTTCCATATTCGCACATTTTGTTGATGAAGCCATTTTGCCTCTTCAGTGTCCCAAAATGCGAATACGAGGCTCGAGCATCTCTGGTCGCCTTTGAGACAACTAAATCACGGAGTTTCTTCCGACTCCGTTTCTGTGTTACATAGCCATATTGATATAAATGCTAGTAGATGGTCAAAACCCCAAGTTAACCAACTAAAAATAAAATTTGATGCTTCTTGGATTGATTCTTCTACACCTGCTGGTTATGGTATAATTCTGAGAAGTGATACAGGTGGTGCAATCCAAGCTACAGCTGGGACTTTCAAGGCCTCCACAGCAGAAGAAGCAGAGGCTCTGAGCATCTGGAAACAACAAACTGGGCAAAAAGAATGGACTTAAAGAATTTTTGGGTGGAAGGTGATTGCCAGAGGATAATCTTTTATGCCCAACACAAGCAGAGCAACATCTATTGGAGAAACCATGCCATAGTCACTGAAGTAAATATTCTGAAGACTTGTGATAACTTTTTGGGTTTTATGTTTAAGAACAGGAAAGACAATGAAGTGGCAGATATTTTGGCAAAAGAAGCGCGTAAACAAGGAATTCACAAACAACAATGGTTGTTGATGCCACACTTTTTAATTTCTGCCTTATTAGCGGATATATGTATTTCTAATTCAGTTAATAGATCTAGTTTGCAAAATGGGGCTAACATTATGTTGGTAGACACCAATATCTCAAATCAGATAGATGAGATAAGGAAACCAACATTTTGGAAAATCCTGTGTAACTCTTTTCGTTTCAATATAAGTAACTTTCAAAAATAAAATAAAATATCCGATCTATTAAGGTCACGGTCCACTATTTTAAGATTTCATAAAAATTGAAGCCTGACTTGAGTCAGCAAGATTTGACTAACTCTTATTTTGCAAACTGAAGCTCTAAAAATTCTAGGTTTAACTCCTGTTTTCCCTTTTCTCCCTCTCTTTCTTCTTCTTCTCGTTCCAGTGGTGGAAATTGAAAATGTTTCGATCAATATGGTGTAGAGTGGGAGCAAATCTGCAAAGGACGACAACAACCACCTTCAATGGACAACCAATTTCGTCGTCATCATCAGCAGCAACTCGGTATTTCCTCTTCAAATTACAGAATCCAAATGTTGTTTTTGGTACTAGGGTTAGTTCAATGTTCTTCTGTTCCTTGTCTACTATTACTAATAATGTCAGTTCATCATCTTCTGCTTCTGATTCTTCATTTGTGGTTAATTATTTGATAAATTCATGTGGATTATCTGAGAATGAAGCTATTTGTGTTTCTAAACAAATCAAATTGAGAACCACATCACAACCAGATTCAGTTTTAAAATTACTTGAAAACCATGGTTTCACTAAACCCCACATTTCAAAACTCATCACTAAGCTTCCATCAGTTCTCTTATCTGATCCTCTTAAAACCCTTAAACCCAAATTGGATTTCTTCAATTCTAAAGGCCTACATGGAATTGAGCTAGCAAAATTCATCTCAAGGAACTCATCTGTCCTGACATCGAGCTTAAATTCCAGAATAGTCCCTTCATTTGATATCCTTAAGAGCATTCTTCATAAAGACACAAATGTCATTACAACTCTTAAAAAATCTTCTTGGATTCTCTACCCAAATGGGGTAGAAGCGTTGATGGTCAACTTAGATCTTTTGAGATATGAAGGTGTCTCTCAATCTACTATTTCCAAGTTTCTAATCGCACAACCTAGAGCATTTATGGGAGATGCTGATAAATTTAAAACGATCGTGGAAAAGGTTAAAGAAATGGGTTTCAATCCTTTACTTACAACATTTGTTGTAGCTATACGGGGATTGGCAGGAATGAGTGAAGCCACTTGGAAAACTAAAGTGGATGTTTACAAGAGATGGGGTTGGTCTGAAGATCAAATTCAAACAGCATTTAGGAAAAGTCCATATTGTATGATGTGTTCCGAGAAGAAGATTACGGCAATTATGGATTTCCTTGTGAATGAAATGGGTTATGATTCTTCCAGTATTGCTGAAACCCCATTGATTTTCAATAATAGCTTGAAGGAGAGGATTATCCCTAGGTGCTCTGTTATTAGAATTTTAGTCTCAAAGGGTCTGATTGAGGAAGAAATTTCTCTGTCTGTGCTTTCAGTAATGACAGATGAGTCATTTTCGGACAAATATGTGAAACCGTATGAGCAAGAAGCTCCTGCATTAATGAAGATATTCCAAGGTCAGCTGAGTTACCAAGAGCTACTTGTGAAATGAAGGATTCAAAGAGATGAATGCGCGTTACTGGTATGTAGTCTTTCCCCTTTTTGTTTACTTGTTGCCTCTCTAACGTGTTAGCTCTAAAATTGTTTATTACTTTGGAAATGAAAATTTTGTCACTTCTCATGTATGAAAAACCTGGAGAATATATGTCATGGAGTAGTTGTTGTTTGCTTAATCGTCTGTAAGTCAATGTAGAACAACTTGATGCCCAATCTGCACCCAATGTAGTGTTTACTACCCCCTTCTTTTTTTTTGTCTGTTTGGTCTAAATTTAGCCACTTTTGTTTGATTGTTCATCTGGGGGTTGTCTAATTTTTGTGTGTTTTTGGTGCACAATATGATGGTAGATAAATGTCGTTTGATTAGGGTTGTTAGCTTAAGAATATCTTGTTTACATGGACAAGCCTGAGATGTTTCTGTTTTTTAATTCAAAGTACCTGATTGCGTGAAGTAGTTAAGCTAGCCTCAATTATGTACCTAGGGAGGATAGCAGGATTGTGCCAAGTATTTACAGTAGGATTTGAATTGTAGTCCTCTCCTACCTTGAGCTTTCTTATCAGACCACTAACATTTTGACCCCTTTACATTTATGTCCTCTTCATTCTGTTACAAATTTAGCTAACTTTGCAGTAGCCATATCAGTGATTCTGCTTACGTTTCTCAAGCTAGCAATTTCCCGTATTAGTGATTCTGCTCACATTGTTCAAGCTAGCAATGTTAGAATTACGGTTAAGATTGTGGTCATCGGTTCGTTCAAAAAATTAGCACTAAATACAACCCAACATGTTTCTTTTGAATTTATTATGTAAAGAAATATCTGACGTTCAATTAGAACGCTTAGTATTGTACAGAATTATTTGCTTGGTGAAATGCAATAATAACAAACAATTAAGCTTTAGTTTTTGGGGAAAATGTCACGAATCAGCAAAATAGACACTCATTTTACAACTATCAATCTTTTCCCCTGTGCTATACTTTTTTTTAGCAGAGATACATGTTGCATTCATTTTCAAGGTGTATCATGCTAGGTTGTTGTTAGTGTCAGTGATATTATAATCTGCTCTGAAGTTTTCTACTTCTGCTGCTTTTGGAGTTTTCGTATTTGAAAGTTGTTTGGTTTCGTTATCCATCCCTTTTGAGTAGTTTGAGAGAGTGTACCTTTTTGATGGATATCTAGTATTTGAATAAAGATGTTCCTTCAGATTTATTTTGTTATTTGCAATGAACTGTTAATGTCTGATAAATTGATAATGACTTCCAGACTTCATTGTTTTTATTGGCGGCAGCTTAGTTGTTTGGGGTTATAATTGTATTATCTTTCATGTTGATGATATATTTGTATCCTTCTCGTTTGTTTAGACAATGTCGACTTGGGAACAGCTTGTGGACGATATTACCGTGTTTCATGCCTGAGTATCATTGATCCAGGTGAGACATATCATTTTTCTTCAATTCCACATGTTTACCGTGTCTTCTTCTTTTGCCTGACACTTCGTTTGATTTTCTTCTCCCCAGGTGATTCTTATATCATAAAAACCACCCTTCCTGGTGATCAGTAAGCGAAGAAAGCTAGTGGATCCAATCACAAGATTCAGAATTTTCCTCGTCTGGTTGTTTCTTTTTCTATTTAGTTTGAGTTGACAAATTACAGCGAAATTGAATCAGGATATTTCAAAGTACGAGACCATTTGTGTGTTTTTCTTTATACATCTCAACCTAGAAGTTTCCACAACATTGGTACTTTTGCCAAAATTGTTGCTGGTAAAATTCAACCGCTACTTTTTAAATGACAAATTTATTGTTATGATTGAACTTGCATCACTTGAGTTTCACTGTTGGTTTGACCCTGGTTACCCAACGTCAGTGGTTGCTTATAAATTGTCTCAATGTCAGTGAGGTTTGATTCAGCATCACTTTGGTTAACAATTCTGCCAATTGACCTCTAGTAAACTAGCCAACTGATTTTATTGTTTTCTGATTAGATTGTTTATTTCTTGGTTATTGAACATATCCGACCTTAGCTCAGTTGGTAGAGCGGAGGACTGTAGTTGTAGCAGGTAATCCTTAGGTCACTGGTTCGAATCCGGTAGGTCGGATTCTTTTTGTTTTTTGTTTTTTCTTTCCATCTCATCAGTTTTCATTGTTCTTTTTTTTTTTGTTCTCAACTCCTTTCATGGTGTAAATATGGTGATTTAATTACATATAAGAAGGCATTTAAATTCGTTCATTAATCGGAGATCTTAATAAATGGAAAAAATCAATTCCAGAAAATCTTATTACTATATGTTACCTCTTTAAAGGATTTACCATTATTGCTTGTAAACTACTGTAATGGAGAAACTTGAGCCAAATTTGGTCTATAAATCGTTAGTAAAAAGATCAAGACAACAGAACTTTCTCCAAAAGAAAGAAATACTTAAAAGTCCAACCAAAAAGATGAGTCAATCATTCTTCTCATTTCTTCAAATTTTCATTGTTTTTCTTGTTCTCAACTCCTTCCATGGTGTAAATGCTGATCTAATCAGTGATGTGTGCAAGGAGGCAGCAAAACAACCCGAACTTTCCACGTATGATTTTTGTGTTGCATCTTTTGCATCAAACCCTGCAAGTAAACAAGCTGATCTCTTGGAACTCGGAGTAATATCAATGCAAACATGTCAACAACACGCAAGATCTACTAATTCTTATACTGCGAATGTAGATGTAGAAAATCCTACCTCTACATCCAAAGGATCACAAAACATGCATAAAGAAGTCAAACGAAGAAGAGAGGCAGAAGAACACATGATATACGTGGTTCGGCATGATTACCTACGTCACGGGATGAAAGGATGATTTTATTACTTGTTTCACGACTACAAGTTGTGTGTTTTCTCTCTATACTCTTGGTGTGCTCTCTTTCCTCACTTCTCACTTGCCTCTCTTGCTCTCTACATGATTTATATTTATAGTTATGAAATGGTGATACAACGATATTACAGTGTTGGACCTAATACAGCTTCCTTGATGCTCTTCTCGGGTGTCTACCCGATGCTTCATCCGATCTTTCCCTCTGCCCGAGTCGAAGCATCTGGCCGAGTGGTAACTTCGTCCGATATTGCTTGTTAGGTGGAGTTGATCGACGCCGCCTTTTAGATTCCTGGCCGAGTCCTACTTTGACCGAGTTCCCCTTATCTCTTCACCTACTTTGTCAGAGCATTAACTGTCCTCGAACCCATGGATCATCACATCAGAACTTTTCTCCCCTTTTGCATCGATCTCTCGACCTGTCTTCCTTCCTCTTTTCTCGTGCCCAGATCTAATGGGGTGATTCGGTGCTTTTAGTACTTCGCTTTCCTCGGCGCGCCCTCGACTAGGATGGCTCCACCTGTCCCTGTGGATTATTCACACCTACATTTATGCCCCTTCTTCCACTCGTGTGATCGACACGTGGGGAAGAAACCGCCTCGTCTTCCCACGTCTTCGGTCATGCCGGGTTTCGCGCCATGCTGTTCCCCACTTCCTTTAGTTGCTGCAACCGGTTTACCTTCCTCGCCGGTTACCACAGGTGAGGTTTTTAAGCCCATCCCTTAAACCTTGTTTTTCCTTTTACACTCTCCTTTGCCGATTTTGTTTTCTCTTCTCTCTCCATTCTCATTTGCCTTCTTTTCTCTGCCATTAATTATCTTCTCCACGGATTTCCTTCCTTCCTTCTCCATTATCCCGTGTCTTCCCTGCTTCTGCTACCGCTGCAACTTCCGATTCCGGCTGTACTTTTGCTCCTTCTATCGTTTCTTCTACTAACTTCATGGCGTCTTCAACTCCTTCAATGACGGAAAAAAGGTGCGTGAGTTATGTGTTTTCTGATGAAGACGGCGTATCACTTGATTCCCTGTTTGTCATAGAGAGTCCTTCCAAGTATGATTATCGTGCTCTAGATTCTATCTTTCCTGATAATCCTTCTTCGTTTTGTTGTAGGGCTGACAAGAGAACTGCTAAGGACTCGTCGGACGAGCAATTTGTTCAACAGTTAAAAGATGAGTTCGACCTCCATGGGTATGACGTCAGGCTCTTGTCGAGGCCAAAAGGTGTTCGAAAAAGATGATGTTTTGAGATTTCCTCATTCGGCCGAGGCGACCATTGTCACCAGGGGCCGCCTAGAGCTCGGGCTGCGTTTCCCTCTGTATGATCCTAGCCGCCCATTCTGGTACGAGGCCCTTTCTAAGATTCGCCCGTCCCGCGCCTTGGCTCAGTGGAATGGCAATACTTTCCGTATCCTGTCCGAGTGGGAGAGGCGTAGCCGAGGCGAGTGTGCTCCTACCACTTGGTCTACTTATGATCCTTCCCAGGCGAGCGACTATACTCCTGCCAGTTTTGTTTGATAATTATCGGAGAGGGACCACTACCAATGGCGATCTTGCCGGGTTTGCTGCCAGACCCTCATCGCCATAAGACCCTTCCCGAAGGTGTCGGGGAGACTTCTATTGGATGAGGATCCCGAGGGAAAGAGTTCCAACAAGCATGCCCGTCATACTAATGACACGGCTTGGGATCGGGTTCCTTTGGCTATTTAGGTCCTCTTCGAGTGGCAAATTTCCTCCTCCGGCCGAGTTTTATCCTTTCTGGGTGGTCAATATCGATCAGGTAAGTATATTTCCCTGTCTTTCTAGCTTGATCGACTGGCTCGGTCGACTCGTGGGGTGATGTTTTAGTTTTGGCGTTTTTCAGACTAAGTCCTAGGGTGTTCCCACTGAGTCTCTTGTTCATCGGAAGAGAGATAGAATTGCAGGAGCCGATGAGGAGACAGGGAAGGTAACAAATATACTCATTTTTTTTATTTGACGTACATGTACGTGCCCCTATTTGTTGCCTTGCATGGTTCTGACATCGGCTCATGTGCAGAAGCTGAGAGTTGACAAGGCTGGTGGTGCTTCGGCGAGGGACGGTGAGGATCCCGATGATCGGCTGCCTTTATCACATTTCCTGAGGAAGTCGCCTCAGAAGTCTTCTGATATTTCGTCTACCCTTGTAGGTGGAAAGCCCAAAGGGAGGGGTAAGGAAATCAAGGGTGATGTACCTGCCCCGGAGGAGACTGTGCCCCGAGAGATAACTAATGAAGGGATTGTTCTCGCCGATGGCGTTGTGTACCTCTTGTCTGATGGTGATGATGATGATGGTCTTTTTGATGAGGAGGATGATACCCTCGGTAATGAAGAGGAGTCGGGACAAGCGGAGAAGTCGGGTGGTAGTGGAAACCTTGTGATCAATCGTGACGTAGAGAATGTTGCTGTCGGAGGCGGGTTGCCGGAGCCTCTTTCTTCCGTGGTTCCTAATTCAGGAAGCAGTACCTCCTTCACTGTCTCGGGCCCTATGTGCAATTCTCTTGGGGCCCTTATTTCTCCATTTTGCCTCTCTGTCCGATGAGGAGAAGATCAATGCTGTTTCGTTGAATGAAGCTGGTCTGAAAAGTACCTTCGATCTGCTGGTGAGTTGAGTTGTTCGGATGACACCCTTGTGTTTTGTGGTATGTGCTGACCATGATGGTGTTTGTAGGATATCAACCGCTCGTTGTTGAATGCTGCCATCCAACGCAGGGAGGTTGCCGAGAGGGAGGGTCTTCGTCTCTTGTTACAGCAAGAACGCGAACGATCTCGGAAGTTGGAGAAGGAGTTGGCCGAGACCCAAGGTATTTATTTTGCTTTCAACTAGTTATGATTGATCTTGTAGTGCCAATATCCTGAGCTTAGTACTCCCTGCCTAGCCGAATCTTCTAGTGCGGAGGCCGACGCTGCCACGAGGTGTGTCGTTTGTTGAAAAGGGAAGTGAACATAGAACGGGATCACGTTTCGAATTTGCAACAGAGAATAGTTAACAAGGATGCTAAGATCGATCGTCTAGAGACCGATATTGAAGATCTTCAGTCCAAACTGCATCGGTACGAGACTTTTGAGTACGTCCCCGAGGAAATCGATAATCTTAGGGCGAACTTAGCTCGGTTCCAAGGTATAGCCGCCGATAAAACATTATTGGCCGACAACTTAGAGAGTCAATGTGGTCGGTTGAGACTTCGGAGTTCGAGATTTGCATGCAGATCGTCTCGGATCTTGGGGGAGAGGATCTTTGCCGAGAAGTGTAGCCGAGAATCCCTTGAGAAGCTTAACGAGTCCAAAAGGTTTCGAGGAGTTGGAGTGGGTTCGCTCTCAATTATCGGGTTTGCGAGATAGCCCACTCCCAGAGGGCCGAATGGAGTGATCACAAGAAGTACTGCCCCACTAATGAGTTTAACGAACAGCGATATCTAGAACTTTCTTCAAAGATGTCTTCTCTCGAGTGTAGCCTGTCTGAGTCTGAAGAGACCATTAGAGTAGTTGCCCCTTTACTAGAAGGTGGTGTGCCTCGTATTGTGCTTTCCGTGTCGTTGTCTTAATGCTGTTATTGTGTGACTGACCGTTCTTGTTGTCTTGGCAGCCGAGCAGAGGAAGGCGGCATCGTTGGAAGAAGAGAATGCCCGATTGAAAGGGAGGGAGTCTGAGTTGCTCGAGCGGGTGGCCACTGCCGAAGCGGCGTCGATGCGGGCGGCGCAAAATCTCACTGCCGAGAAGGCGAAGTTTAATGATGAGCTTGTCTCGAAGGTTAAAGCCGGTGTGAAGGCAGTGCTGGATAAGAAGCGGGCCGATGCCGCTGCTAAAAAGGCGATTCCGGGGCCCGTTCCTTCAAAGCAGTGAACATGTATTTTGCAGCGCTGCGTCGCTTTCTTACCCTTTACCTTGGGTTGTAATCCGCTCGAACACCTTTAATTTCTCGTAAACTTTTAATGGGGTGCTGCGTCGCCGATTTGGTTGTTTTTCTTGCTACCGACGCTATTATGCATGTTACTGTTCTTATTTATGTTAAGTTGACGATGAGTGGTTTATTTTTGCGACCTTGTTATGTATGCCTGCATGAATAAGTAGGTTAATCATAAATGCCGTTTCTGTCGAACACACTCAACAAGGAGGATCATTGGGCCCAATGTCATGTCCCGATTGAGGTATCTCATCACCGTCTTTCGAGATCTAGTGGAAGGGAAGTTGGTCTTTCCTAATTTCTACGGGATCGATATCCCAAGAAGTTATCGATTAACTTTCTTGGGCAAGTGATTTCGGCCACTTGCGAGGGGAGCAATGTTGGATCGCTCGATTGTGGAGTACTCATTCCTCGACAATCGACCACTCGGTTTCCAACCGCCGGGCCCTAGGACTACCTCGGCACTTGCACACTGCCATCGCCCCGAGTTCGAATAACCCGTCTTAGTGTAAGTCGCCCCGGCACTTGCACAATGCCATCGCCCCGGGTTCGAAACGACCATTTAGACGCACTTGTCATATTTCCAACCCCACGTGGCCTTTTACGGAAATAAATGGCAAGATATCATACCTGGTTTTATGGATGATATAACTTTAGTCGCGTAGCATTCCACGGTCGTGGCTCAGGTGTTCCGTCCGGTTTTAATATCTTGTACGCCCCTTCACCAACCTTTTCAACAATGGTGTAGGGTCCTCCCCATCGTGGTGCTAGTTTTCCGCCCTTTTTATCACGTTCATAACTGGGTAGATGCTTTAGTACTAACTGTCCTGGTTGAAATTCTCTGGGTCGAACCCGTTTGTTGTATTCTCGCTGGATTCTTCGTTGATAATTTTCCATTTTCTGCAAGGCCATCTCCATTGTTTCTTCTAGATCGTCGAGTTTAGCCAGGATGAGATCTGCTGAGATGTTTCGCCTCCATGCTTCGGTTCTTGTGGTGGGTATCATCGCCTCTGTGGGAAGGATGGCTTCGGTCCCATATGTTAACATGAAAGGCGATAGTCCGGTTGCCTCTCTGCGAGTTGTCCTATATGCCCACAAAACGTTATAGAGTTCTTCGCACCATTCTCCATATTCCCCATCGAGCTTCTTCTTCATGTTATCGGCGATAGTCTTGTTCGTGATCTCGGCCTGCCCATTGCTTTGGGGGTACAGGGGCATAGACTTGCTCTTTCGGATGTTGTAGGTGTTGAATAGCAGGTCGATGTTCTTGCCCTGTAACTGTTTCCCATTGTCAGAGACGATTGCTGCCGGTACTCCAAAGCGACATATGATGTGTTCCCAGATGAATCGGAAAACATCTTTGTCCCGTATGTGTTTCAGTGGGGCGGCCTCAACCCACTTAGTGAAGTAGTCGGTGGCTACGATTAAGTACTTCCTCTGCCCCGATCCAACGTACAATGGTCCCACGATATCGATCCCCCATTTAGCGAAAGGCCAAGGGCTGATAACGGAGTTTAATGTCACTGCACGGTGCGTGTATCTTTTTCCAAATTTTTGGCATTCGTCGCAGATGAGGGCCATATTCCTTGCGTCCTCGTTCATGTACGGCCAGAAGTACCCCATGGTCTTAGCTCGTGCCGCTAAGCTTCGGCTTGAGTGTGGTTTCCCATGACCCCATAGTGCAATTCGTTGAGGATCGTATGCCCTTCTTCTTTACTCAGGCATCTCGTAATGGTCCTGGGTATGACTTTCTGTATAAGGTGCCATCTCGAAGTTCGTACGCAGCTGCTTTGCTTTTGATTTTGTTGATCTCGGGTCGCCCTTTGGGCAACTTTCCTGTTTCGAGGTATTCGTGAATCGGTTTCCTCCAGTCATCTACTCGATATTGATGGTGGTGGTTGCCGCGACATGTGCGCCGATATCCACGGTCTCGGGTACTGAAGGCATTAAGACTCTCATAACTCTGATGCCTTCGACGCTTGAATCTGTCAACATGGAAGCAATGTACGCCAGGGCGTCCGAGTGGCGATTGTCCTTTCTACAGATATGCCTAAACTTGATGCTCGGTATCTGACCGATGTAGAATTGGACTAGCTCCCAGTATTTCTATAGAAGAGGGTCATGTATGGCGTATTGCCCGCTGATTTGTCGGACAACTAGCTGTGAGTCGCTTGTAAGCCGTACTTCTTGGATTCTCATTTCCACTATCAAGTGCAAAGCATGTACTACCGCCTCGTATTACGTGACATTGTTAGTTGCTTTAAACTCAAGCCCTGAAGGAGTGGACCATCTTTTTTCCCTTTGGCGTCGTGAAGACCAATCCTAAACCCGATCCGTCTTTATTGGATGACCCATCCACGAAAACCTCCCATCGCGTCGGGCTGCATGGCTCGAGCAGGTCGGACGGATCCTCTTGGTCTTCCTCCATTCCGGGTATGTCTTCTACTTCATCTTCGTCGCTGAGGGGGAAGTCTGCCAGGAAGTCGGCCACTGCCTGTGCTTTTACCGCTGTTCTCATCTCGTAAACGATGTCGAACTGCTTTATTTGCGCGCTCCACTTGGAGATCCGTCCCGACCTGGCTGCATTGTCGAGTACTGACTCTATGGGGGACTTTGTAAGCACCTGAATCTTGTGGGTTTGGAAATACGTCCGAAGCTTCTGTGTTGCAAATACTAGTGCTAATATTAGTTGCTCGATCCTGGTGTAGTTCCTCTCGGCTGGATTCATGGTCTTGCTTATGAAATATACCGGCTTTTCTTCCCCCCCGCGTTCTTGACTAGAACAGCGCTGATGGCATGACTGGTTGCCCCGAGATATAGTGTTAGTATGTCCTTGGTCTTGGGTCTCTGTAACACCGGTAGACTCGCGAGATGTTGCTTGATTTTTTGAAACGCTTTCTCACACTCCTCGGTCCATTTAAACTTCTCTCCTTTTCGTAACATCCCGAAGAAGTCCTTGCACTTGTCGGACGACCGAGAGATGAATCGCCCTAAGGCCGCCAATTTCCCATTTAATCGTTGCACGTCTTTAACTGTTACAGGCGATGGCATCTCCACGACGGCTCTGACTTTATCTGGGTCGGCCTCAGTTCCTTTGTCGGTGATTATGTATCCTAAAAACTTGCTCGAGGTGACCCAAAAGGTGCACTTGGCCGGATTTACCCTCATCTTGTACCTCCTCATGGTCTGAAATATGCCTCGGAGGTCGTCGATGTGGTTGTTGGCCACCTTGATCTTGACCAGCATATCGTCCACATATACCTCAATGGTGTCGTGTATTCTATCTTCGAACATGTCTTCCACCAACCTTTGATAGGTGGCGCCGTCATTTCTCAATCCAAATGGCATTTTGGTGTAGCAACACAATCCTCTTGGTGTGAAGAAGGATGTATGCTCTTGATCTTCGGGGGCCATAGGTATTTGATTATACCCTGAATATCCGTCCATGAGAGTTATCGCCTTATACCCGACATCGGACAGAGAAAAATCAATTAGACCATCTGCTCTCTCGGTATCTTATCCGTCTTCTTCATCCACCAAATCGAAACTGGAAAAAAAATACCCAGAAGAAATCAATTAAATCATACTACTCTCTCAGTCTCTTATCCATCTTTATCATCCACCAAATCGAAACTGAAAAAAAATCCAGAAGAAATCAATTAAATCATTGCTCAGCGTTTGTTTCTATAAATTAGAAGAAACACCCATTTTCCAGTTTGATTAAATCATTGGGTTTGTTTCTATAATTTTGTTCTGGTAATTAGGGTTTACAGTTTGATTTTTCTTCAATTTTTTTTGTTCCCGTTCCTTTTATTTGTTCATAAGGTTATTTTTTCTTGTTCCTTTCATGCAGAGTATACTCGTGATTTAATCCAAAGTCTCTTCTTTTTATTGATAGCCATTTAGGCATTTTTCTTAATTAGTCTCAACAATTTTCGATTTTGTTTGGTTTGATGAATCAAGGTTTGATTATCAACTCTACTGTTTTTGTTAAACTAGGGTTTGTGATTTTGTTATAATCTCGTAAGATTTCAGTCCTAAATTTGTTAGAATCTTTGTTGGATTCAAGATCTAGTTGAAGTATTCCTATCCCTCAATTTTATACACAAAAAATTGGTAAAAGATTTTATTTTATTGATTTTTTTTACCTTTAGTATCCATTTAGTGTTTGTAGTTATGGGTTTGATATGTGATTCCTAACAAGGAGGTTTTATTCCAAATTATTTTTAGTTCACTGATTGGATGTCCCATGTTTAGTTGTTTCTCATTGACTTTTGGATTGTTTGAATTTTAATGAGCATTTTTATTTTCCCTTGATTGCAGTTGGTAAGCCTTTGTGCCATGGAAAGAAATTGAAACTAGATTTTTTAGAGGAGCTGTTGTTAAATCATTTTCTGGATCTGTTAATTGGTTTCTGGAATATTAATATGATGTTGAAATATCTGCAATGGGGAGTCCACTTTCCTCGTGTTGCTGGAATTGCCGGACTTTCCAAGCATGCTTCGCAACCCGTCGCTCTAACTGGAGGAAATGCAGATGATGAGGCCCATGGAGAGTCTATACTCATGAAGGTTGAAACTTTTAAACTATCTCCCTTTTATTGTAGATACTTGCTTTATGTGTTAGTCTTGATCAGTTTTCTCATATGTATGCTATTTCATTTTACTATTGAGTTGCATTTTACAAAGATCAAGAGCTTGAGGAATTCAATGAAGCCTTGCATGTGAGTTGTAGGTAAGAATATTCAGTTCGGGTTGTTAGGTTTGGTCTACAATTAATCTTAGTCTCATTTATTGGCAAATTAACTTGAAACGACACAATTAATTGATTTGATGTGCCGTTAACTGAACTAATGAATTGACACTTATGTTAGTATGTTGAGTGTCATTTTATGCCGCTACTTCCGCTAGCCTCACACAACCTACAAGTGCATTACAAACTGTTGACCTGAAGTCATTTTATGCCTTTATCTTGAATTATAAATTGTTGACCTTAAGTCAGTATTCTTGCCTCACACAAGCTATAAGTGCATTTTTCTTAAAAGGAAATTTTTAGTGCTTACTAGGGCTCTTTGAGAACATGTACCTTTTGCTATTTATTTTTCTTTGGTGTAGCAAGAGTATCTAGATATGGAGTCTAGAGTCTAGACTCACCAGGACATGCCTAGGGGTTTTGTGACGGTGTAGCACCACGAGCTTTCTTCATTTGTTAAATTACTAATTTTTGTTGTTTACCTATGGTCTCTCCTTCAAAACCAGGATCTTTGCAGTCAAAAATTTCATTTATTGCACCATTCTGTTATATTGTTTGTTGGTTAGCTTTATAAGTGGTTTACTTCTTTTGTATGCAGGGCACAATTCCTTGCTAAATTAACAAGCATTTGATGAAGTTGTAGCATTTGTTGTTAATTAAACCCAGTTTTTTCTCATTTAGTTTTGACGTGGCATTTGGATTTCTATTTCACCATGTTTATTTTTCTTTAATACCGCCACATTTTTAAAGTAAACACAAGTTGCTTTTCATTTTTGTCTACTTATCAGAACCTTGGACTTGAATTGTGTAGTTAGCGTCAAGTCCAGTTGTTGTTTTGATACTCTTGTGCAATGGTTTAATTACTGGTCTGATATGTATCTTTCAATGCTGTTATCACATCCATGAGACATATTCATTGGTTTTAAATACTTGCTTATTTTTTTTGCAGGAAGATGACCATGACATTGAAGCTGATACCGCAACATCTTTACAACACACACCCTGTTAAACACTCTTCAGAGCTTGAAATTTATGCATACACCTTTGTTAAGAAATTTACGATTGATCGAAGAAATACCCTCAGGTGATGTTAATATATTATAAGTATATAAGTTTGAGAATTTTTATGTATTTTACTCTAGGTCCAATGTTCTATTGGTTTGGTTGTCTTTGGTGTTTACTGTCTTTAGGCTAAAGCTTGCGGGAAATCAGGTATGCTCGCTCAAGGAATATGAACAAGACAACCATTGATGTTCTAGCATCGAGATTGTATCACTTTTACTCATACTGCTATGAGATGACAGGCGATCTTGTTGAAATCAGAGGGTGCATCATTATTAACACAATTGAAGTACATCTGAATTATTTATCTCATTTTTATTGGAAGTACAAATTAATTGTCTTTCCTTACCAGAATGGTTAGTTTAATAAGTAGGTTTTGTTTTTCTGGGTTTTAGTTTTAGTTTTTAATTGAAAATTTTGGTTTTTTTGTTGATTCCATGATGGTTATTGGTATAATTGTGTGTTGGTTTTCTCTTCTGCAGTTTGGCGTCGTTTTTGAAGGAAATTGAGGTGTGGAAACAAAAGATAATCTTGAACAAAAGACCAACAGAACTGCACATTAAGTGTTAGAGAAAAAGCCTGAAAGTACAGAAAAAAAGGGTAAAATTCATATTGCATTCTCATTTACTTCAGTAATGGTAGGGCTGCGATGTTGGTGTTGCATGATAATCTTGCAGGCTGTGGTTTAGTCTTGGGACTTGTTGGTTTTAACTTGCTTAGGTTATTTGTTTAAGAAAGAAGTTGCATTCTTTGTGTACTATATATGGTGCTCAAAGTTCTGGTCATTGTAGGGTGCTCAATAATCTGGAACACGTTATCATCATTTTTTCTTTCAAGTCTTGTGTCACAAGTAGAATTAAATGGATGCACTGGTGCTGGTTATGCTTAATGATATTCTTTGGGGAACTGTTTATGCTTTGGATGACTCGAGTCAAATCACTTGACTGACGTCTTATAAATATATGGAGTTGTTTGTAGCTTATATGTGTTTGCAAAGTGGTCCATTAAATTACTTAAGCTACCTATTATTTGTCCTCTCACATGGCTTAATATGATGTTAGTTTTTTTATCAAATAGGGCACTCTTGCAATGGAAGTGATGTTCTGAGTGTTTTTAATAGGGTATGTAAGAGGAGTAGAGCTTAAC
Organism: Papaver armeniacum; assembly: GCA_023531295.1. NCBI lineage: Eukaryota > Viridiplantae > Streptophyta > Magnoliopsida > Ranunculales > Papaveraceae > Papaver > Papaver armeniacum. The sequence goes on from JAJJWW010002452.1 coordinate 52,885, forward strand.
ATGAATCTGCAGTTAGCTGTCATTCTTTCTTCTGATCTATAGTTTTCTTTTACTGAAGTAATTTTCCATTCTGCATCCTTTAGTTTTTGAGGTATTGGATCTGTCAGTCACGAAACATTCTTGAGGTCTAGATACATTGTTCATTGGAAACACTAAATATGTTCTTATGTTTCTCATAGTGATGTTTGGTGTAGTTTAGTAATGGTAGTGCAGTTGATGGCTAATGGCTGTAGTGAATGATGCTACTGCTTTCTTATCTAACCTGCCGTATGGTAGAATAGTCACCTTTCGCTCAAAAAAAAAATAGATGGATAAAGTTAATATGATAGTAGGATTGTTGCTTTCAGATATTATGATTGTGCAAGATTGTGAGACCTGAGAAGTATGTATTCTGCCTATTGCAGGAATTTTACAGGCACCTTCAAGTATGTCATTTTGACCAAGATGGATGTGTTGATCTTGAGTAAGCTGTATAGGAGGACCTAGTTAGTTGGATCCTCCTCCTGTTGAGAAGGTAAACATTTCATGGATTGCGTAGTTGGTTTCTTAAAATTATTGAATGTATCGATCTCTGTTGGGTTAGCTAGACATTGTTTTATATTCATTATTACTCTTACTTGTATAAGTTATCCCAGAAACTAATTACATTGATTGTCGTTTGCAGGAAGTAGTGGATATTCTTATTTGTATGAACCTCTTTAGGAAGGAATCATAAAAAGTAAGTCTATGGATTACTCACTTAGACTACAATGCATTCTACTGGGCAGTTCTATATTTTCCGTGGTTTCTTGTATAATTCATTGAATTGAATATATGAGGATTAGTTGGTCATCCCATGTTGTGTGAACATAAACAATGAGACTCATCTTCTACATTATACCATGATATCTAAAAGTGGTGAACTGACACCAGCTTAAGTAATGAACTGAGCGAAGTCATTGTGTTGTTGTTGATTTTCTTTGCTGGAACGAAGTTCTTTGTCGTATGTGAACCAGGGACACAACACATGGATATGCTCTACTTGATATCATTTATGAAGTATTGGCTAAGTTCATCGTCATCGGAGGAGCTTATCGTTTTGTTGTTTAACATGTTTTTAGCTTATTGTCTATTAGTTTAGCATCTTGTTGTTAGAACTTACTAACTAGCTAGCTTGGACATGTATTGTCTTGAACCAGAGTTTTTTTTTTTTTTTTGTGTAATTCTAAACCCAATGGATAAAATGAATGAATGAATGTGGAATTCTCAAGTTTGAGTTTAAATTTGAATTTCAGTTTGGGTTTCATTTTAGTTTAGTTTGAGTCCCATTTGACTTGACTTTGACTTTGACTTGATTTTGACTAGAGTTCCATTTGACTTGTCTTTGACTTGACTTGACCTGACCTTGATGCAGTCAGATTATTTCAGATTTAGCCATTCAGGTATTTCAGCAAATCTGAATCAATATTTTTTTTAATATTATAATTTAAATCGAGACGCATCTGCAGTGAAGTGCATGCCTCGTTACGTATAAAACCAGTCGTTATTTTGAGACACACGGATAAGGGTTGTTCAAAACAGCTACACTTTATCAGAGACCCCAACAGAGACGGTTAAAACTAGTCTTATAACTCGTATATATGACTTGTCCTGGCGGTCGCGGAACTTCTGTTTTCCACTAGTGTATGGTGACACAACGTCAACCACGCAGAAGGTGGTGAGTGTGACAAGGAATCCTTCTCCGTCCGAGACTCGAAGGGTGACTTCTCCCTTTGGTACGGTCACCGTACTGTCGAAGCCGTAAATTCGATAGGTTGACGGGATCAGGATGTCATCGGACAATTCCATCCTCTTGAAAGTGTCATAGAATATGACTTCGACTGAGCTACCGCTGTCCATTAATATCCTGCGGACGCCCCATTCCTCGATCAGCAGATTTATTACTAAGGGATCCCCGTGGGCCTTGCCGTTCAACGGGACATCTTTCGCCGAGAAGGTGATCGGCTGCATCATCCATGGTTCCATGGGCAGGGTCTTGGCCACACTGAGGATTTCTTTGCCCGATCGATCCCTTTTATGGAATCTCGAGGTGATACCAGTTCCCAAGTCGTATCCTTGAGTGGCCGAGTGCGATATGGTGTTGCAGGCGAACTGGGTGCCACGATTGATTCTTATTTGATGCACCGGGACGTCGGGTTGAGCAGTATTAGGTGTCGGCGATGTCTTGACGAAGTGCCGTAAATATCCATCTCGGATTAAGTGCTGGACGATGTCTTTCACTTCCATACAATCATTAGTTGAATGGCCTCGAAACTGGTGGTAATGGAAAAACTCTGGGTGGTTCCTTGTCTCGTTGAACTGAATTCCCCGAGTCTTGGCGTATCGGATATCGTTCCTCTTCTCGACTTCTTTGAATATCTCTTCTAGCGGTGCATTTAGCGGGGTATATGATCTAGGTTCGTGGCGGGGCTTCTTTCCTTTCTCAACCCAAACCTTCTTGCTCTCCCCATGATGCTGCGTGCTCGGCCTTTTCTCGGATCGCTTTATGGCTTCTCGCGGGGTCGCCTCTACCGTGGCGCTCGTCTCTTGTAATCCTCTGTCTTGTGCTCCTTCCTGAATCTCCTCTAGGGCGATGTAGTGCTCTTGCATTTTCCGTATCTCTCTTAGCGTCTTAGGCTTCTCTGTGTACATTGCTACCCAGATGGGATCTGATTTCCCTAGTGAATTCTCGAAGCCGAATATCTGCTGGTCGACCGGTACCTTTCCAATGTTCGTACACAACTTTCTCCATCTGTCCGTTAGAGAGCGCAACGGTTCCCTGAATCTCCGTGCAAGTGTGAACAGCTTATTGACTCTGGGCCGGGCTATACTGTTATGCATGTAGGTCTCGAGAAAGGTTTCCACCAGGGCTGCATAGCTTCCAACGGATTCATCGGGAAGGGTGTAGAACCAACTCTTTGCCTCGCCCTCCAAACTTGCCGGGAAAAATTTGCACATGACCACATCATAGTTCTTCCATTGCAACAAGGACATTCCGTACATTTTGATGTGCTCTCCCGCATCGCCCGTGCCGTCAAACCTAGATGGGAAGACTGGTAACGTGCACTTGGGCGAGAATGGAGTTCGATCTAATTCCGAGTAAACGGCGTCTTCGGGCTTCACCGATTACTTACGCTAGCTTGTCGTCCTCATTTGTTCCTGTCGGTCTTTTGACCATTTGCTCGATTTGTTCGATCTTACGTTTGGTTGTCGCGTCCATACCCTCACTTTGGTTGCTTCTTCCTCGGTCGAAGAATCTTGGTGGCCCATACCCTCCTCTCGGCGGTTAGGGTCGGGCATGCGTTCTCGGCCAGGGAGGGGGTGGGGTGTTCCTCGACGGAGTGTGGTTGCTAGAAGCACCTCGGGTCGATGGTCCTCTCGACCCCGCTCTCCTGTTACGGAGTTGGTAGTTTTCATGTTCTAAGGCCAGGTTTCTCCTTTGCAGTTCTCTCATTAGGTCCTCTTGCCTCCTTTGGCTTGCCAATATTGCGAGTAACATCGGGTCGGTACTTTCATGGCTAGAGTGTCCATTCACTTGGGGTCCTGTTGTATTAGGGGGTGCAGTGGGGGGTCTCGTTGAGAGAACGACAGGGGGGACGATCGGAGCTACGGGATAGGTGGCCGCTGTCGGGGGGATATCCCGATTGTGGCCGCCCCTTGCCAAGTGTACTCGCCTAAGCCTCTCGCCCTCTAGCTCTATCTGGTGTTTTGTCGGTCGTCTTTTTCTCCCTCGTTCCTCCTGTATCGTCTGCACTTCCTCTTCATCCTCGGTATCCGACGCGGTTCTTCCGTCTTCCATGTTGTCCTCATTCCCTCGCCCTGACTGGCCCGGATTAATCCTCAGCATCCCGGGTGGTAGATCATCGTCTCGGCCCAAGTCGACCTCCTCGTCGACAGTAGTCATGCCTTTGATCAAAGCCTGAATATCGCCCTGGTTGTTTGGTCGATGATCTTCGTGTCGGGAATCCGTGAGTCCTTCTTGCACACTAAACCCTGCTGTGACTCGGTTCCTTAGGATCCTGCTCGTCCTAGAGGTGCTCGCCATTACCTTCGATATCGTCCTCGTTTCTCGGCTCGCCTGCCCGTTCGTACCTACGTCAGCAAAAGACACATCACTTACTTCGAACTGCTTTCGAAAAGGTTAAGGATAAAGTACAGCAGCTCAGCAGTGCAAGGCGGGAAAAGTTCTTATAGTACACTTCCATTTTCGCTAGCGTGTTGGTCTCAGCAGTCAAGTTGTTTTGGCCGTAAAGGACAATCTTTGAAAAGTTGTCTCGACACATCGCTTTCGGTACTTTCCCTATGCATTAATCATTATTTGTCCTAACATTCCCTGCGCCAAAAGTCATTAATTACCCGTACATTAAATCGGGAGATCTCTTTCTTGGCGACGATGGATAGTAATGACAACCCTCAACAGCTACTGTGCTGATGGCCTTCCTATAGAAGTGAATCATGGGATTTCAACAGTTTTCTACTGATACTGTAAGGCTTCTTGTGTAGGACCAAAATGAGATTCGGCTAACGAAACGCTCATTATAATCCTTCCAGCCATGGTTTCCGAAAACTAGACTCAACGATTCTGAGCTAGTCTTGCTTCCACCATCTTTGCTTAATTTGTTAAAAGGAAGGGTTTAAACGTCGGAGCGAGTAAATGAAGACAAATGTAACGATATCTATGCTTAAATCATGGAGGTGATCTTTAGGTGATAAATCTAGCAACCTATGCGTTACGATCGTTAGAGTTTTTCATCTAGCATCAACTATCCTCAATAGGTGTCGATAGGAGCTGTTGAATCTCTCTTTTAACAAGGTTTGAAACGATAAATCCCGGCGAGATGGGATTTCCTTCTAGCTTCTACCAACATCGAAAGATGTTATTTTGGGAGCTCACGGATCTTCCAACAACTCGCTAAGGTATCTTAAGCAAACAGCTTAACTTAATGAAACAGTCTTGACGACTTTGTTGAGGCTAAAGACATGTTTTACTAGGAAAACAAAAACAATAAACAAGAACACAAAGCGAACTCTCATCAAACTCGATAGGGTTTTGCTAAGAAAACAAAGATAACAAGCAAGAACATAAGGCAAACTTATATCGAACTCTGCACGGTTTTGCTAGGAAAACAAAGATAAAAAGGAAAACCAAAAGAGTTTCTCTCTTAGCGTCAACTAGCACACAAGGTGGCTTAGGAGCTTGGATCTTCCTCTTTTGGTAACCGATTTCAAGGTATCCGAAGATGTTATACGTTCCCCTTAGTCGGCGCCAGAATGTAGATGTAGAAAATCCTACCTCTACATCCAAAGGATCACAAAACATGCATAAAGAAGTCAAACGAAGAAGAGAGGTAGAAGAACACATGATATACGTGGTTCGGCATGATTACCTACGTCCACGGGATGAAAGGATGATCTTATTACTTGTTTCACGACTACAAGTTGTGTGTTTTCTCTCTATACTCTTGGTGTGCTCTCTTTCCTCACTTCTCACTTGCCTCTCTTGCTCTCTACATGATTTATATTTATAGTTATGAAATGGTGATACAACGATATTACAGTGTTGGGCCTAATACAGCTTCCTTGATGCTCTTCTCGGGTGTCTACCCGATGCTTCATCCGATCTTTCCCTCTGCCCGAGTCGAAGCATTTGGCCGAGTGGTAACTTCGTCCGATATTGCTTGTTAGGTGGAGTTGATCGACGTCGCCTTTTAGATTCCTGGCCGAGTCCTACTTTGACCGAGTTCCCCTTATCTCTTCACCTACTTTGTCAGAGCATTAACTGTCCTCGAACCCATGGATCATCACATCAGAACTTTTCTCCCTTTTTGCATCGATCTCTCGACCTGTCTTCCTTCCTCTTTTCTCGTGCCCAGATCTAGTGGGGTGATTCGGTGCTTTTAGTACTTCGCTTTCCTCGGCGCGCCCTCGACTAGGATGGCTCCACCTGTCCCTGTGGATTATTCACACCTACAGCGAAAATTCTGAAAGATGGAAAAGAAAAACCAGCAGCAATGACCATGTATCTAAAGCAATGTTTAGATTTGTATTCAGAATCTGTTGATGATGTTCAAGATGCTATTTCAAATTTTAAAGTACACGCTTATGATGGTGCTAATATGTGTATGGGTTATGCCCTAGATAATGCGGGTATTTGTGAAGATGGGTTTCTTGAAGGTCTGATAAGTTGGTTTCTCCATTGACTAAACAAAATGATGATCTCACAGGACTTGCTCATATTTCTCTTGTCATTACTAATATGGTTAAATAAATTTGTTTCAAAGTTTTGGTTTCTTAATAATTTTGACCCTCCGGGATCACCTTTTTCGTCACCTGACGTTCGGTGAGAATGTTAAGTTTATTCGCCAATCAAGTATGGTAGACAATTAGGGGTATTTGTGAAGACCTTGAAAAAGAGGGGTATTTAATTAATGTTCCCCACAATTATTCCCTTGGTGAAATTCTACAATACAAAAGAGAAGGTTTTACCTATTTCCCATCCTCATTTTTCCTAATTTCCATCCCAACAACATCAATCAGATTTTATAAGACTCTCTTTAAATTGGGTAAACAAAACTCACTCTATTATTTTCCATAGTTAACCTAAACTTTCACCACCACCACCACCGATGATTAGGATGGAAATTAGTTACCAAACCATTTTAATCAGGTTTGAGCATTGAATCGCGAAACATACTTCTACTTTCGTACGTAATACCATAATGGAACAATCAAAGAAAACCAATCCATTAATATAAAATTATTAAATTTACTAATTTAGGGATAATTGAGTACAATAAAACCTAATTGAAATATCTATGAAAATTCCATGTCCTCTTGCCGTCTCAGTTTTAGTTTATTTATATTTTTTTCATCGCATCAATACGAATTCAAAAATAATTACCAATTGATTATGCGGTTAATCATAATTGTCATTCTTTTTGTATCGAGTTGGAAACCATCACTAAATGATTAGATATTGTTTTTGTCCATAAACAATACCAGATGTAGTAATCTTTGTATGGTAATACGAGAAGGCGTTTACTTTGTGTGGCATAACTTACCGAGGTTGGAAGTGGAGAATCGAGAGAGAGCGGGGGAACAAGGAAGACGGTGGTGGTTCGGGTGGATGAAAGTTATAGCTGGGTGGGTTTTGTTTACCAAACCTAGAATGAGTTAAATAAAAATAGATTTTGTGATTGGGATAGGATTTAGGGAAAGTGTGGATGGGAAATAGGTAAAACCAAAGAGA
>JAJJWW010002455.1:0-149630 GCA_023531295.1 Papaver armeniacum
AATTGGTGCATTATAAGAAAACTGAATTAGGCTCGAGAGATACACCCAATAGCAGTCACAAACATGCCAACACTATACCCAATCTAAATTCCTGAGCAGCAGCACTTGTATCTAGAAAGAGGAAGTCCAGAAGATTGATAAAAAAAAAAAAGTACATCTAAGTCTAACCCAGGGAAAATCAATCTAACACATCAAAGATAAATGCTACGTGAATCAGATACATGAGCCGATTCAAGTTCCAGATGATGGCAGTTATACGATTTAACAGCCGTAATTAAGATACAACACTAAAATTTCATTGACTTGATTTAGTCATTATTAATCGGACCCACGATTACATATTTCTCCCTTAATTTCTAGATCTATCTCCCGCGTCTGTCCATTATCACTCAAATGTGCGTTAGAATTCAATTAATTATACAATAATGGTTGCATGCCCGCCCTCCTCTATATATAGCCCGACCTCCAAGCACCAAGTTCTTCACACAACCTTTTCTATATATCTCCAATAATCCTTTCTGTCTAACTTAACTCATCATTTTTGCGAGAAGACAATGGCTCTCATCAACAAAGAAACAACTTGGTTCTTCTTGTGTTAGCAATTTCAGCTCTTATGGTCACTACAACAACATTCGTAGCTGCAAGGGAAGTGCCAACAGCCATCCGTTACCCAGGTCACAACTTAGCAGCTCGGATCAATGCGGATGACGGTGGTGCTGGCATGGCTGAGTGCTGGAATGCACTGTATGAGTTGAAATCTTGCACTAACGAAATCATACTTTTCTTCATGGATGGCGAGATGTATCTAGGTCTTGAATGTTGTAGAGCTATCCGTATCATAACTCGTGAATGTTGGCCTTCTATGCTTACTTCTCAGTAGGTTTTTCTTTGAAGAGGGAGACATTTTACGTAGTTATTGTGATGCTCCACACTTGGCTGCACCTCGTTCTTCACCCGTTGCCATGCTTCCACCATGCACACGGCTCCTGCTCGGTCACCTTATGTCTCGGGACCAAGTATTGCCCCAAAGAGTCGTTGAATAGATATTCCAACTTCCAAGGACTACTAGTACTTGATCCTATCTATCTAAATATATGTCTTTCAATTGGGTTTGTTTTTCACTTGGTATCTGGATTATGATCTATCTGAGATCATGAGTGATTGTTTTTGTTTGAGTTTGTAGCCTTCCTTCTCTTAATCATAAATAAAGCATATATATGGCAGCAGTTGTTGAAAATGTTTATGGTGTTAATGTTTCCTTGTTGTCATTTCTCCACATCCAATTTTACTAATTTCCTCTTGAGTTCTCGAGAAACCGAGGACTTTGGCCACCACCCAATTCTTGTTCATTTACAGTTTCTTTAGCACAAGTAATACTAGATGACCGCGTGCGGTGGGGAGGCCGACTATTCGATTTCATGAAATTCGATTGATGTCATGGAAATTTCAAAGAAGTTTAAACTGGAAATTTGTTTCTCTAACTGTGTTTGATTGAAATTTCTGAGCAATTTGTTTAATTATCTCATATTGTATCTCAATTTCATGAAATTCTTATATAAAAAAAATCAATTTTAAATTTCCTGCACAAAGTTTGTGACTGACATAATGCAGATTTCCCATCACATAGAAGGCCTCCCTTTGGGTCGGCCAAAAACCATCTGACTGTCTTCTCTTGCTTCGTACAAACTCATCAGCAAACAACTTAAATCCACTTATGAAATGCCGCATTTTCGGGCTCCACACCCCAACCTCTTTATCTAATGCAAGATGCGGGAATTCGTAATTCTATATATAAATCCTCACCTATCTTAGGTTGCCGTGGCAATCATTCAGTTTCCTTTTTTTTTTTCTTCTTTTTTTACAGAAATCAACTTATCTTCAGTTTGGTCCATGGGAAGGTGCACTTAGTAACCCTCGTATGGAAACTATGGATTGCTTCCAAAGACTCGGGCCTTAAGAGTTGCAAGTTTGGAATCCAAATGTCTGTTTACACAAGCACCCTTTTCTAAGATGGTCTATTTTGAGGGGAAAAACCACCAGAATCAAAGCAAATCTCTTTTACAGGCAACACCAAACTTATTCATTTTAAAAGATTTCCTTGAACAGAAAGCATGTAATTTGTTACATTGATTTTCAAATAGTAGCTATTCAAAGACAAGTCTTTGCTTAAGAATTGCAACCATACATCTTTGGCAGGTATGCTTTCTATCAAATTATGTCGGACCAAGAAGACTGCAGAATCTCTCTCCAATTTGTACTTTCACAGTTAGTTCATGGAGCTGAGAGTTCAGTGTGAGTGAGACTGAGAGTTAAAATTTCAAACTCAAAAGAAATAAAGGAAATTTTGTCAATGAGGAGATTCGAAATCGTGACATCGGAATAGAAAGGTAAAAAAAAAAAAAAAAAAAAAATTTTGAAGCATGAAGATATATATTAAATTAAATTGTTGTTACACGCGGGAATTTGAGACCCATAGAGTCTCTTAATATAATTTGACGAATACAAGGTGGGATTGCCTGTTCCCAAATTTTAGTTGAGTAATTTGTTGCCTGGCTTCCGTCCGCCGCTTCGTTTGCAAGAAGACCTGCACGCTTGATTTCCCTCTCGATAGGTATGCTGGATATCACAAAGTTGGATTTGGCTTATTCTGAATTTTATTTCAGCGATCATTTCTGAAATATACCACGGGGCTTCAGTTGGGGTCTTTATGAATCTCTTAAGATTCTCTGAGTCTGTTTCGAACAACACTTTGGTCCAATGTCTTTCCATCGCAACTCTGGTTGCTAGGACAGTCGCCCATGTCTCAGCGGTGATGGCATCCGTCATGCCTAATGGTTGTGCAATAGCCGTTATCATATTAGCATTTGAATCTCTGCAGATGATTCCTGCTCCCGCAAATCCTGGATGTCCCCCAGCAGCGCCATCAGTATTTATCTTTATCCAGTATGGTTCTGATCTGATCCAGCCAAAATAAATTGTTATTGGTGTTCTGAGGTTGCTTGTAGTAATCCTGGTTGGTTGTTCTCCTGGAAGTACTGGGATATTGGAATTTTTTGCCCATTCAAATTCTTGTTGTTGTTGTAAGGCTCTCAATAGAATGATTTCAGGTGTGGAGTCAGCTTGTCTAAATACTAATTCATTTGAGTAGACTTATCATTTCTTTTTTTTTATTGGCAAGGAAGATAGAGAATCCATTCCTAAAAAAACCGAGCGCAACCTTTATTTTCATATATTTCCTATGGAATTTTATATAAATAAAAAGCAAAACTTGTTTTGCAAAACCAGATAAGGTAAAATAAACGAATGATGTGGGTCAGAATGTGCATCCCGGTTTTAAGGGGTGTACAAATTTGGACTCACCTTTGGAGTAGATAGCAAAATGTCAAGCGCCGAATTAAACGTTTTCTATCTGTAGGCCTGAAAGTAAGTATTATTGAGGGGATCCTCCAAGTTATAAGTGCTACATATGCATTCAGCTGTGGATGACTGATACTTTCTCCTAAAAATTCAAGAATTGAATATACTTCGATAAATTCGGTGACAAACGATAAACAAATATTAAGTTTCCGTACAGGTACCCAAATTAAATGGAAATCCAAACTAGGATTCCTAAGTATGTCAATTATTGCTTTATGAGTTTAATTTTATTTCTATGTTTTTCTTTTTCCGGTAAGAAGAACCCAATAAAATTTTGTATTAGTCAACTTTTTATTTTGTAAGAAGAACCAAATAAAATTCTAATGATCTTTTGATTGTTGAGCGAACTAAGTAATATATCAATTTTTTATTTCAAGATTGAATATGAAGATGTTTAGATACCAAAAGTAGAAGCGGTTTTGGTTTTTCGATAGTGAAATTTTTTTGCACATATCAAAAGCAAAAACACTTTGCGTCATTAAAATTAATTTTTTTTTGCTTCTGAAAGTCATTAAAAATGTATATCCAAATAGATTCCTTACTTTTTTGCTTGTATAATTTTTAAAAACCACATGTCAGAGTGGTATTTAAACATATTACACACGAATAAATATTTTTTTTAGGGAACTCAACATGGTACCATGAGTACAAGACCATAATAAGCCAATAAATTTTGTGCGACTTGTGTAACAAACTAGTTAAGTCTTACAAGTTTTATTTGGTATCAATTATTTATGTTTATTTTTCTTAGCATGTCATTTGGTATGTGTAAAGCTTAAAGAAGTTAAAAAGCAACATCTAAAGAAACAGGCTACACACGAATGACTGATATCATTTTACAAAACTTAACACAATACCATGAGTCCGAGATCAAAAGAAGCCAAATTTTACGCAGCTTTTGTAACAAACTAATTCATCGAAGTTTCATTTCACATCATTTATTTTTCTTAGTATGTCATTTGGTATGTGTAAAGCTTATAAATTTACAGAAACCAAGATTTTTGAAGGAAAAGTTAAAATAAAACTGGGGAAATAAATAACAACCACATTAGTGGGATATCGGAGGAAGCTAAAGAATATTTATTAAATAGATTCTTAGAAGACGCCTAAAAATACTCAATACTTGGTCGAAACAATCCTCACAAACAATAATGTGCTTGCAAGATGGTTGAAGACGGTAAGAAAACCAATCCAATTTTGTGCTTCCCAAACATGGGCTGCGGCGACTGTCCAGACATAAGTTTGGGCTATAATCAAGACCAGCCCCAGTCCACCACGATTGGCCAATCCAACCATAATGTTGCCCACAACATCCGACAAATTTACAAGCTGTAGATTGCAAAGATCTTTTTTATACTGACAATGGGGTGTTTCACTCGTTAAACATTAGTCTTTTCTTTTTAGTAAACCGAGCTTGTGATGATTTTTCTTTTTTTTTTTTATTATTTTTGAGATATTATTTAACTTTGAACCATTTGGGCAATCTAAACATAACCGATCCCAAAAGAACGAGCCATTGGGGGAACCGCGACCACTGTAAGGCCCCGGATCTTAAGCCGCCCCCTTAGAAAAATATCCTGGTTGCGCCTAACATATCCATCCTCTTCCTTAAACCCTAAAAGCTAATTCCCAAACCCCTATTTTGTTCTTCTTCGTTCTCCCTCTCTGAAACCCTAACTAAGCAAATCGAGAGCAAAAATGTCGAAACTCGGGAAGAAAGCGAGGAAATTCGCCAAGAAACATCTTCCGTCTGTGATGAAGAAGAGGCGAAAGCAAAAGGCTATGTTTAAAAAGAAACCAAGTAAGGATTTCTATAAACTAAAATGACTGTAATCCTGATTTTTTTTCTGTTTGAGTTAAATTTTTGCAGTGGTCTTATAGATTTGTTATTGTTAATGTAGGAGGAGAGAAGAAAGATGGTCCTACACATAAAACTCTTCCTAAAAAGGATTTAGATGTTGAAAATTACGAAGATGATGTAGCTGTTGGAGATGTTTCACTCGTGCCTGTATTCGATGGGTATGAAACCGATGATTCGATTGAAGAGGGTTCTGATAGTGATGAATTTCTTCCAGAGGTTGGTGGGATAATTTTCAATTTTTCATCAATTTGATGATTTGTGTGTTTGGATTTGACTGAAATGGGTTTTGTGAATTACTACTAAACAGACCTCTGAAGGTGCGTATGATGCTGCAGGCGAAAGCGACGATGATTCAGGTGAGAATGCTATGTTAATTGTGGAAGTGGCAGTGATTATGGAGCTGTTGAATTCGTAGTGCGTAATTGGTGCAATAGTGATTTTTATGCTTGTAATTTACTAAATAGGGATTGATTTCTTGCAGATGAGGGGAATGATAGGCCTTTACAGGCGCAGAACAAGGAACTTCGTTTGGAACTTGCCAAGCAAAAGAAGAAATTGGACCGCCTGATCAAAAAGGTAATGGTGATGACTCATCACTAGTATGAGAAATCTCTTTGCTTTTGTAGGACTATGCTCGTTTGATATACCTTTTGTTCCCAATGAAATAGAGCAACTAAACAAGAAAAAGACAAAATAAACTCACAGACATTGCACCGAATAGTGTAAACGCTAATCATTTCAACAAGCACAACAACATCCTACAGAGGTACATCAGTAAATCGAAAAGAAAAAAAAATTGTAATAAGCAAATGTAATGGTAGTGTATTATACAAAACACAACTCGTGAACTTTATAATCCTAGGTGCATCTTTGTCTTTGTGTACAAAAAAAAGTCTATTTTGTCTACATTAAACACCAAAGAAACAAACAGCTGTTGAAAATCAAGAAGAATGCAACACACAGTTTTGCTTGCATAATGGACAGACTATATTAAGAATATTCAGTGGAGGAATTTATAAAGCAAATATGCCCTTCAGTAGAACAGTTGAGACATCCCAAGATCACGTCATAAAATATATACATGTGAATATCAACTATAAACATTCTGAGGAAAATCCCCCCCAAGAAAAAGAAGACAAAATGGCAAGTTACTATAATCACTGAACAAATTATGATCATATGTTGACAGAGTTATGTGTAGGAGAAGAAAAGAAGCCCACGTGAAGAGTCTAAGTGAGGAACACTTCGAGAAAAAGGAAAAATACGAGAATGATCCAAAAATGCTCAGTTCCATGCTTAGTTAATAGAATCACTAAATGCTTGTATCACCACAAAGGTTTCACAGAATGTTCATTTACATGCTTAGTTGGAATTACTAAATGCTCTGTGACATCACCGCAAAGGAATAACGTAGTTTAAGGCTAAATGTTCACGGCCATTCTACAGCTGAAACCTCAGCCAATTGCACGACATCTCAGTGAGCTGTCTCTGTTTAAATAAATGCAACGAGTAACTTTATCAGTAGTGTGACTTTGTTTGAGAATCTGAAACCTATCAATACTGAGAAACAATATTTGATGCTTTTTACAACCATCTTATCAGCACATTTTCCCGTTCTAACTTCGTGTTTGTTCATTTAGTCTTTTTTTTTTATCTTACTTGATTCGATTGTACTTTTCTCATGTTCTGTAGATTATCTACCGAGTTTGATTTCTGTGTTTTTCTTTTTCGATTCAGGATCCAGAGTTTGCAGAATTCTTGGAAGCTCGTGCAGATGAACTTGAGCAAGATAGTGATTACAGTGTAAGTTGTTTGAGCTGTCATACCTTCTTTGTATTGTGCTAACCATAGAGTTGTTTGGAATGAGAATTCTACCAAAACTTTTTCTTTCTTTTAATAAATTGCCGGGGTTATATGTAATCTGTTACTTGATTTGCTTCGCCAGCGAAGTTATGAAATCTGTATTGTCCTCGTTAGATTTTTTTTTTTCAATATTTTTGGGTTTGGTTGTGGCAGGATCCTGATGAAGAAGCCGAAACTAGTGACCAGGATATGGTGGAAGCTGATTCCAGCATTGGCAAGCCTTTGACTACTGCAATAATTGATTCCTGGTGTCGACTGATTTTAGAGGAAAAGAACTTGTCTGTTCTTCCTAATCTGTTGAATGCATACCGAGCTGCCTGTCAATATGGATCTGGTGATGCCATCGATGCAATCTCACAGAGAATTCAAAATAGCAAGACGTTTGTTAAGATAGTGAACTTTACCCTTCGTGAAGCTGATAACATATTTCGAACACACTTAGAAATCCCGAGCCCTGACTGCGAGAAACATATTGTTTTGGGGTTGAAGAAAACCCAAAAATGGAAAGATTCGGAGCCTCTGATTCAGTCTTATCTTAGTAGTACAATTATCTTTCTCAACCATGTTACTGATTCTGAGATACTTGCATTTGCTCTATCCCGTCTTAGAGCTTCGACCATATTCTTTGCTGCATTTCCGTCACTACTGAAGAAACTCATCAAGGTACTTCTATGGTTCCATTTTCTTTGGTTATTTAATTCTTAAAACTTACTATGGTTCTGTTTTCTTATCACTGAGAATATCTACCAAACTAGTGGTGGATTGTTATGCTAAGAGGGACCTCTTGGAAACTCAGGAAGGCAGAGTTCCATGGTGTGAAATACGTCACCATGAAGATCTCCTGACCAGAAATTGCCTAATAGTTAAACTCCAAATATTAACAACAAAATTTGCTTTAGAATCACCATTAAAACTGAATCAACGTTTCGTTGTGGCTAGAAATTCGGAATGGGGTAAAGGCTGGGGTGAATCCCATGAGCTTGAGCATCTTTCCTTGTGGTTTACATTTGGCCCCTTAGCTAATGAAGGCAATTTGGCATGCAAAAGCTTTTATCTTCTTCTTTTCCTTATGATACTTAAATTTGAGTGCAGGTGACAGTTCATCTCTGGGCAACTGGGGAAGGAAAAGTTCCATCTGCATCATTTCTTATTATGCGTGATCTTCTACTGTGATTGAGTTTAAACTGTCTCGAGTCCTGCTTGATAAAAACATACAAGGCCTTTATTGCACGAAGCAAGTTTTTGGAGCCCACAAATTTGTTACACATAAGATTTCTTGCGGACTCCCTTGTCGAGCTTTATTCTCTAGATGTTCCGAGATCATGTAGCAAGGCATTGGTATCTATCCAGCAACTAGCCACAATATTAAGGCAGTGCCTTCACACAAAGGAAAAGGTAAATGCTCTTCCATTTTTTCATCCATAAGCTAAGACATAGATCATAATATTTTTAATTTACAAATTTTGCTTGAACCTGAGGTACCCATCTGTTTATTGTTGTTAACTCGTGCACGGGAAATATTGTTAGGGTGGGATTACAGACGATTCATTCTTTTCTCTTAAGTTCTTTTGTTTGAAATTTTGATGCTCATTTGTGTACGAAACCGGGGTTCTTTTAAGTTGCATCCTGCTAACACCCAGGTGTTTGCATCTTCAGGAAACAATGGAAAAGATATATAGCTGGCAGTACATCAATTGTGTGGATTTGTGGGTTAAGTATGTCTGCGCAAACGTTGAAGATAATGACCTTCAGTTGTTGGTGTACTTAAGTGTTCAAATTATAAATGGAGTGGTTCACCTTTTTTCTGGGCCACGACACTTGCCTCTGAGAGTGAAATGCATTCAAATGCTCAATCAGCTTTCAAGTTCTTGTAGGGACTTCATCCCCGTGACTTGTTTGGTGCTCGACTCTTTGGAGTACATTGGAACTGGCAAGGCAGATGCAAAATCTGCGAAACCCTTCGACATGTCATTTGCACTAAAGGTTATATGATTTAAGAGTTTGATTTTTTAATGTATCTTGTTGAAGTTATGGTAGGCTGATAAGATTCAGTTTTTGATGTAGGTCCCAAAGCAGTGGCTGAAATCACGTCTCTTCCAAGAAGAGTGTGTCTTATCTGTAATTGAGCTGCTTTCAGCTCACTTTGCTCAGTGGAGCTACCATATATCATTTCGAGCTGGGCAGCTATTCCCTAATTCGTCTAAGAAAGTTCAATGAGAAAACTACTGTTGAAAGTCTTCGACGTCCTGTGAAACGTCTAATAGATATGGTATATCTATCTCCCCAGTTTTCCTCAGTTTAACTTTCTAGGGTTTAGCCTCATGACATTATTTCATTGGGAAAATTTATGGTAATGCAGGTTGAGCAGAATGTTGAGTTTGTGAACAAGAAAAGAGAAGAAGTCGCCTTTTCACCAAAAGATAAGGCAGCCGTTGACTCTTTTCTTCAGGAGGTTGGGTTTCTTTCGTTTGTTTTTCTTTTCTTTAAATCAAAAGAAATTGCTTGTTTTAGAAACTTTTCTAGTGGTTGTTTTCTGTTATCCTGCCCCTCAGAAAAGATCATTTTGCCTGTCTTTCACCTGTTAATATCCTTTAAAACCCATTTTAATTTCATTTATCTTGTTAAATTGTCTTTATCTAGTTATAAGCTATAGCGCAATCTGTAGAGAAAACTAACCTTTCCAATGATGTTCCTTGCATAAAATTAGTACTTCTTGGCATTCAAGACCTGAAATAAGTGGGGGTTTCTTACTTGTTTGTCCTCCATTTGTTAGTGACCTCTGACTGAAACAGCCGAAACATCAGGGAGGCTCGATTTTTTATGATAAACATAAATAGGACAGGTGAAATTGAATGAAAAATCTGGCTACTTTTTTTGCTGCAGACGAGAAGAACACAAGTACTTTTCATATTCACTTATTCACCAATAACCAATAGAATTTTGCAATGCTTGGGATCCCCAACAATTCATGCGTGTTTTAGGAACTTGTCTAGTGGTTGTTTTCTGTTATCAAGAACGTGCTTGCAAATGCTTACTTGGTGTCTTGAATGATTTTTGTGCAGATCAAAGTGGAGAGCAAGCAGACTCCTTTTACTCAATATTATATTGATATCATCAAAAGAAGCCTCTCTAGAAGTTCGGTCATGCAAAGGTAGATTCTAATGAATCTTATCCACAACCATTGGTTTTAGTTTCTTCATGTTTCAAGTACAGTGCACAATCTATTTTGATAGTAAACGTGAAATAAGATGTGCATGTGGACTAAAGTTGTTGGCATAAAACATTCGCTTTGAAGTAACCTTGGGGTTCATTTTTTCCCCTTTTGTTTTTATGGCTCTAACTACTCTAGTTATACACTTACAGTAAACCAGCACAGAAGAAATCGAAGAAAGGGAAGGCCGGTGTTCCCAAAAAGAGCACAAATAAGGAGAATGCGGAGAAAAGCTCGGATTCAACCCAGAGTGGGAGAATAGAGAGAAGAAAAAGGAAGAATGGAAGCGATGAGAGCGGTGAATCAGCTCCAAAGAAATCAACCGTAGAGGAAAAGTTGACAACAGTTCACCACGACAACACCACTGCTGAGGATGGTGCAACAGATGTATCAAAAGCCGATCCAGTGGTTCAAAAGTCTAATGGGAGAAGAGACTTAAGAAAAGTGAAGAAGATGAAAACCCAAGGATGAGCAATAACATATTGGCGATTATTTTTCTTTTGTATCCTGCAAAATATGAATCAATTAGGTACACACTGTTTCCAAATGCAGTTGGAAAACATGTTCTCAGTTTAGTTTCAGTGTAAAATACTCTTCCCCCCTGCGTTTTTGTCATGGTCAGGTGGTAGCTTTATCAAGACCTACCCTCCAGGGGTCAATTTTTCAGTAAATAACTGAGGCAATATGGGCAAGTATGCCAGGAGCCAAGAGCAAAAATGTGGCTCATTATATCAACTGTTGGAAGCAGGCTAGTCATGCTCACTCATACTTGCCAAGTTGGCATTTTCACACACAACCATCAGGCCTGCACACTGTCACACTTGCACCACCACCACCAATTATGACGGTAAGGCAACGCCCACTTGCACCACCACCTAGTCCTGTAACTAAAAAGCCTAAAATGTCGCTCCCACTATCCCCAGTAACATACCATTTCCGTCCAGAGATATCCGTTGAAGTTGATTTGATTCCATATTTGCACGAAAATCTCAACCAACACGACTTTTGGCAGTTTTATAGGAATTCTGAGATATTTCGTTATATTCAAGATCTATCAAAATCGCATTTACAACCGTTCGATTAAACCTTCTTTCAATAATCTAATGACACGTAATTACGCGTCAAAATTTAATTTCCAAAAAAAATCAAAATTTGAATTTAATTTTTTCCCGCTCCCGAAAATCTCTCACAAAATATTTCCCCTTTTCCCTGCATTTTCATTCATCTCTTTCATATAAAATCCCCCTTTCAGTTTCTCTCAGTCTCAGAAACCCTAATCTCTTTTCTCATTTCTAAAGCTTCACCTTCTTATTCTAAATTTCAGAAACTCCATTTTCATCAGTAAATCTCCATCTTCTTAATTTATTCACCCCTAAATCTCCAATATTCAGATGGCAATTACAGCTGCCAGTAGAAAAAGAAGTAAAAATCCTGAGGATGATGATCCTCCGCAGCCAAAGAGGAACAGAAGAACGCTTAAAATCAAAGAGCCAGAAGCTGAACTTTCTCAGGCGAAAACGTATAAAGGTAAAGGAAAAGCGGTGGTTGTCGAGCTACCAGAGAAGAACAAGAAATCAACAAGAAAAGCTGTTGTTAAAAGATCAACGAAGGGAATAGATGGTCCATTAAAGAATTTAAAGAGTGTGATAAGAAAAGGCAAAAAGAAGGCTGATGATGAAGAGGAAGTATCAGATCTTGATATTCCAGACGCTGAGAATGCAGTAGACGAGGATGAAGAAATTGAGGATGACCCTGTGGAGAAAATGAACCGGAAGGTTACAAAGTCTAAGAAACAGAACCAGAATTCTGATTGCAGATTGACCGGTGAACCTGTCCCGATACAAGAAGCGAGGATACGGTGGCCTCACCGCTATGATCCTATCAAAGTAGTGTTTCCTATTCAGATTTTTTTTATTTTTTATTTTGTGGATTTTGTTTGTTTTAATTGATTTATTGTATATTTGCAGGCAAGAAAAGGTGGTCAAGGTTACCTGCACGTTAGACAGCACTTCACTAGTGCTGTTGTAGATGGAGAGACTTTCCATTTGAATGATTGTTGCCACATCCAGGTGAATCATCATACTTTTGTTTGAAGTATTATGTTAGTTTTGTGCTGTGAAAAGGTTCTTAGACTTTACATGTTAATTGTTTAATTTTACTTGCTAGAAGTCATTGAATGTATGAATTTGCAAGACTGTAATATTACTATAACTGATCTATTTCAGGCCGAAGAAGGAGAAAAAGATTATATTGGGAGGATCGTAGAGTTCTTCGAATCCACCAAGAAAGAACCATACATTGCTGTGGAATGGTTCTTCAGATCTGAGGATACAGTAAGTTATTTTATTAGGAACACTTTTTTCTCTTTTGATTGAGTTTTATACAATTGGTTTTATAATTTTGTGAAATTCCTCATGTTTTCAGGTGATAAAATTCCAAGCTGATAAAGTGGATGATGATAGGCTTATATTCTCTTCGGAGTCTGGGGATGACAATCCTTTGGATTGTGTAGTTGAGAAGATTACCATCATTCAAGCTTCCTCATATGTAGGGTTTCTTCCACTGTTTTCTTTGATTGGTCATTCTAAAACATCTCATTTCAGTTTACAGTTGATTTTGTTGAGAGACTAATTTTCTTTTGTCGGCTGTCCCTTGTCAGGTTGATGGATATAATTACTATTTTAATATGTCCTATTCAGAAGATTTCTGCACTTTTGAAAACCTTCCCACAGGTAATAAACATTATCTTATGCAATACTTTGCTGCAATTCTTGTTTACGGTTACTAATGACACACTGCTATTTGTAGGAATTCAAGCAGATCATGTTGCTTCATCATCTTCGTCATCCAGATTTTCAAGCATAGGTAGTTTGAAAGCGGATCCCAACAGGCCTTCCACATCAGGTGCTCCTGAGAAATCGGAAATGACGCTTCTGGATTTGTACGCTGGCTGTGGAGGGATGTCTACAGGACTATGTATGGGCGCAGCTGCGTCTGGTGTCAATCTTGTTACCGTAAGTGAATTCAAAATATTTGATTTCCAGCTGCATTTGTGATATTAATCATCTCAGTATGTACTACATTATTTATTTGCTTCTCATTAAAATTTATGCGTGTTCTTCCAGAGATGGGCAGTCGATTTCAGCCTTGAAGCTTGCCAGAGTCTACGCCACAACCACGCGGAAACGGAGGTTTAGTGTTATGCTATTATTATTATTGCCTTTCTCTTCTTATTTATTTTCAGAACCTGTTTTCTGACATTTATCTGCCAACTCGATTTCAGGTCAGGCACACCACTGCTGAGGATTATCTAGAATTACTCAGAGCATGGAAAGATCTTTGCGAAACTCACTTATTGGTGGAGACTGGTGGACCAGCTACTGCTGATGAAGATGATGAAGAAGCTGAATCAGAGGCCGACTCATGTGCATCGGATGATGACGGTGTATTTTTTGAAGTTGATAAGATTGTTGGGATCTGCTATGGAGATCCTAAAGAGATCAAAAAGGGCAGTGCACTGTACTACAAGGTATTACTTTTTGGGATTTTTTCTAGCTTAGTTGTCTGCCTCTATCTGCTATATATGTTTTTACTTACTTTTGGTTCATTTATTTACTCACTTCGGCAATTTTTTCTAATAATTTAGGTGAGCTGGAAAGGATTTGGTTCTGAAATGGACACATGGGAGCCTGCAACTGAACTTGGGTATGTCATTGTATTTTGAACTTTTTAATCTTCTTCGCATTTCGTTTTTTTTTAACATGCTTCAGTTTCAAGCTACATCAACGCATCAAGTTAATATTAGTTTTATATATGCAGGAATTGCAAAGAGAGCATCAAGGACTTTGTGATAGACGGGTACAAACAGCATATACTGCCGCTACCTGTAAGTGTCTATCCGATTCTACTATTTTATTGACTGTTTAACCAAAATTTTAAGTTCATGTCATTGTTTTTGGTACATTTATTCATGTTTCTGTAGTAACAAATTTATACATTGTTCTGTACTTTTTTATAGGGAACGGTCGATGTGATTTGCGGCGGCCCTCCTTGCCAAGGGATTTCAGGCTTTAATAGGTACCGGAAAAAAGATGAGCCTCTGGAGGACAATAAGAATTTTCAACTTGAGGTGTTCATGAATATTATCAAGTTTCTCCAACCACGTTTCACCTTGATGGAGAATGTTGTTGATATCATGCGGTTTGAGAAAGCATACCTTGGTCGGCTTGCGGTGGCTAGACTTGTTGCAATGCAGTACCAAGTCCGTCTTGGATTTCTGGTAGCAGGAAAGTATGGGCTTCCTCAGTTTCGTATGAGGACATTTATATGGGGTGCCCGTACTACTGAGGTAAAGTTGTGCAGAATATATTTTCGTCAAACATAATTTAGACTTTAATTTTAGTTTTACTGGATACAAAGTTGATAATGGTAATTTAACATTTTACTTTTTCTTATTGCAGAAACTGCCACAGTTTCCTTTACCCACTCACAGAGTTGTATCTCGCGGCTTTTGTCCAAAGGAGTTTGAGGTGTGTATATATATGTGATATTCCAGCTTAGAATTGTTAACCGTATTTGTATTATCAAAAAGTTTATGTTTCCTTTCTGTGAGTGTAGAAATGTAATGTCAAGGTGGCTGAAGATGAAGAAAAATTATTGAAGAATGCATTACTGCTTGGTGACGCAATACAAGATTTGCCTCAAGTAAGCAAGTTTTTTGATCTCGCTTTCATTGATTTGGTTTTTATTCAGTTAACATTGACAGTGATATATTCACAATATTTCTTCTTGTTTGTAGATTACTACTCATGAAGAAAGGGATCAAATGGAATACGAGGAGGATCCCATTACTGACTTCCAGAGGATGATAAGACGGCCAAAGCACGGTAAGTCTTTCTGTATTAGTATTTTCAAGTTTAAATTGACATGTTCAGACATATTACAAGAGCATTGTGTTTTCTTTCAGAGTTGATGGGGTCTGCTATCCCTAAATCTAAGGAATCGCCGCCGAAGCTATATGATCATCGTCCTTTGAAATTGAGCAAGCATGATAACATTAGAGTTTCCCAAATCCCACGAAAAAAAGTTAGTTTTTGGTTAACTTGGTAATTGAGTTTCATCTTGTATATATACATTTATTGAATGATTGTATTATTTGGTGGATCTTCTAGGGGGCTAACTACAGGGATCTTAAGGGGGTGGTAGTGGATGAAAAAAACATTGCACGCCCCTGGGAAGCCTCTGGTAAATAATTGTCTAAACTTGTTTCCTTATCACATGGTTATTCCGTCAAATCATTCTGAATGTGTTTTTTAATTGCTTCAGGTACCGGAGTATGCCCTGAAATATGTTAGGGGAACGTCCAAAAAGTAAGCATTGGTTAGTTGTCTTTTATTCAACAAATATTTTTTTTTTTTAGCATGTCTAATTCTTCATGGCTGCTTGTATTTTTCAGGCCATTTGGGCGCTTGTGGTGGGACGAGATTGTATCTACTGTAGTGGGGAGGGCAGAGCCCCACAATCAGGTGAACCTGCTTCCTGTTCATGTGGATGGATTATGTTAAATATTATTTGACTAACTTGTGAGGCTTTCGTCAGGTCATTTTACATCCCGAGCAAGACAGAACTCTGTCGATTAGAGAAAATGCCCGTTTGCAGGGCTTCCCAGATTATTATCAGTTGTTCGGGAAAGTAAAACAGAGGTATAACATTCATTCTTGTTATCCCTTTACTTTATACATTTCTTTTAACGATTCATTATACATAATATAGGTATATCCAGGTGGGCAACGCTGTTGCAGTTCCCGTCGGGCGTGCACTTGGATTCGCTCTCGCTAGGGCAGTTAATGAAATTCCAGACAGTGGACCTGTTTTTGTGCTTCCTGCTTCATTCTCTGGTTAAAGTGTTGTCGGTTGAAACAATTATGTTTACTTTTGGAAACAATTATTCAAAAACACATGATACCAATTTTTCTGCTCTCTATTAATATTCAATCTTGAGCAGCAGCACTATTATTTGTGTAGTATTCTTTTGGATCTGAATTCTTCATAATAGAAAATTTTAGAAGGATTTGTCTCTTTGGAATTCAGATACTTTGGATGAAACTGAAATAGGTCCAAAAGCAGCTTCGATTTCAGTTGAATGGTAAATTTTCAGGGTGTGAATCCTGTAATGCAGTGCATTCTTTAACTATACTACTGGAAATTCATCATGAAGGCCTTGGTGGAGGATTTGGAATGCACAATGCTCGCGTCTCCAATCCAGTGCAGCTGGCATTCTGCTAATTTATTTCAGCTGTCTCTTGCTCTGAACATACTCTTCGCAAATGCCTTTGATCCATTTGTAGAATGCTTCCATCTTGACGAAGCAATAGTGTTGAGATTATTAGTCCCACATTGTCTGGGCATCTAAGATCCTGCGTTTATAATCTCTTAGGGCCTCTCCACTCATTGCCAATTGGTTTTGAGTTGGATGCCCATATTCTAACAAATAGAAAATTTATGCAACATGTGTGCATAAATTCTTGGAATTCAGATTTTTTGGATGAAAAGTAAAATCACCAGAAGAGATGAGAGAGCACTTGTGTCAGCTCTGAAGGCCCAAAATCACAGTAACAATGCAAAAGGCGGTGGTTCCAGTTAAAGGGGAATTGGTGCATTATAAGAAAACTGAATTAGGCTCAGAGATACACCCAATAGCAGTCACAAACATGCCAACACTATACCCAATCTAAATTCCTGAGCAGCAGCACTTGTATCTAGAAAGAGGAAGTCCAGAAGATTGATAAAAAAAAAAAAGTACATCTAAGTCTAACCCAGGGAAAATCAATCTAACACATCAAAGATAAATGCTACGTGAATCAGATACATGAGCCGATTCAAGTTCCAGATGATGGCAGTTATACGATTTAACAGCCGTAATTAAGATACAACACTAAAATTTCATTGACTTGATTTAGTCATTATTAATCAGACCCACGATTACATATTTCTCCCTTAATTTCTAGATCTATCTCCCTGCGTCTGTCCATTATCACTCAAATGTGCGTTAGAATTCAATTAATTATACAATAATGGTTGCATGCCCGCCCTCCTCTATATATAGCCCGACCTCCAAGCACCAAGTTCTTCACACAACCTTTTCTATATATCTCCAATAATCCTTTCCTGTCTAACTTAACTCATCATTTTTTGGCAGAAGACAATGGCTCTCATCAACAGCAGCAACTTGGTTCTTCTTGTGTTAGCAATTTCAGCTCTTATGGTCACTACAACAACATTCGTAGCTGCAAGGGAAGTGCCAACAGCCATCCGTTACCCAGGTCACAACTTAGCAGCTCGGATCAATGCGGATGACGGTGGTGCTGGCATGGCTGAGTGCTGGAATGCACTGTATGAGTTGAAATCTTGCACTAACGAAATCATACTTTTCTTCATGGATGGCGAGATGTATCTAGGTCTTGAATGTTGTAGAGCTATCCGTATCATAACTCGTGAATGTTGGCCTTCTATGCTTACTTCTGTAGGTTTTACTGCTGAAGAGGGAGACATTTTACGTAGTTATTGTGATGCTCCACACTTGGCTGCACCTCGTTCTTCACCCGTTGCCATGCTTCCACCAGTACCGGCTCCTGCTCAGTCACCTTATGTCTCGGGACCAAGTATTGCCCCAGTAGTCGTTGAATAGATATTCCAACTTCCAAGGACTACTAGTACTTGATCCTATCTATCTAAATATATGTCTTTCAATTGGGTTTGTTTTTCACTTGGTATCTGGATTATGATCTATCTGAGATCATGAGTGATTGTTTTTGTTTGAGTTTGTAGCCTTCCTTCTCTTAATCATAAATAAAGCATATATATGGCAGCAGTTGTTGAAAATGTTTATGGTGTTAATGTTTCCTTGTTGTCATTTCTCCACATCCAATTTTACTAATTTCCTCTTGAGTTCTCGAGAAACCGAGGACTTTGGCCACCACCCAATTCTTGTTCATTTACAGTTTCTTTAGCACAAGTAATACTAGATGACCGCGTGCGGTGGGGAGGCCGACTATTCGATTTCATGAAATTCGATTGATGTCATGGAAATTTCAAAGAAGTTTAAACTGGAAATTTGTTTCTCTAACTGTGTTTGATTGAAATTTCTGAGCAATTTGTTTAATTATCTCATATTGTATCTCAATTTCATGAAATTCTTATATAAAAAAAATCAATTTTAAATTTCCTGCACAAAGTTTGTGACTGACATAATGCAGATTTCCCATCACATAGAAGGCCTCCCTTTGGGTCGGCCAAAAACCATCTGACTGTCTTCTCTTGCTTCGTACAAACTCATCAGCAAACAACTTAAATCCACTTATGAAATGCCGCATTTTCGGGCTCCACACCCCAACCTCTTTATCTAATGCAAGATGCGGGAATTCGTAATTCTATATATAAATCCTCACCTATCTTAGGTTGCCGTGGCAATCATTCAGTTTCCTTTTTTTTTTCTTCTTTTTTTACAGAAATCAACTTATCTTCAGTTTGGTCCATGGGAAGGTGCACTTAGTAACCCTCGTATGGAAACTATGGATTGCTTCCAAAGACTCGGGCCTTAAGAGTTGCAAGTTTGGAATCCAAATGTCTGTTTACACAAGCACCCTTTTCTAAGATGGTCTATTTTGAGGGGAAAAACCACCAGAATCAAAGCAAATCTCTTTTACAGGCAACACCAGCTTATTCATTTTAAAAGATTTCCTTCGAACAGGAAAGCATGTAATTTGTTACATTGATTTTCAAATAGTAGCTATTCAAAGACAAGTCTTTGCTTAAGAATTGCAACCATACATCTTTGGCAGGTATGCTTTCTATCAAATTATGTCGGACCAAGAAGACTGCAGAATCTCTCTCCAATTTGTACTTTCACAGTTAGTTCATGGAGCTGAGAGTTCAGTGTGAGTGAGACTGAGAGTTAAAATTTCAAACTCAAAAGAAATAAAGGAAATTTTGTCAATGAGGAGATTCGAAATCGTGACATCGGAATAGAAAGGTAAAAAAAAAAAAAAAAAAAAAATTTTGAAGCATGAAGATATATATTAAATTAAATTGTTGTTACACGCGGGAATTTGAGACCCATAGAGTCTCTTAATATAATTTGACGAATACAAGGTGGGATTGCCTGTTCCCAAATTTTAGTTGAGTAATTTGTTGCCTGGCTTCCGTCCGCCGCTTCGTTTGCAAGACCTTCTGCTGCTTGATTTCCCTCTCGATAGGTATGCTGGATATCACAAAGTTGGATTTGGCTTATTCTGAATTTTATTTCAGCGATCATTTCTGAAATATACCACGGGGCTTCAGTTGGGGTCTTTATGAATCTCTTAAGATTCTCTGAGTCTGTTTCGAACAACACTTTGGTCCAATGTCTTTCCATCGCAACTCTGGTTGCTAGGACAGTCGCCCATGTCTCAGCGGTGATGGCATCCGTCATGCCTAATGGTTGTGCAATAGCCGTTATCATATTAGCATTTGAATCTCTGCAGATGATTCCTGCTCCCGCAAATCCTGGATGTCCCCCAGCAGCGCCATCAGTATTTATCTTTATCCAGTATGGTTCTGATCGATCGATCCGGCCAAAATAAATTGTTATTGGTGGTGTTCGAGGTTGCTTGTAGTAATCCTGGTTGGTTGTTCTCTGGAAGTCTTTGGGATATTGGATTTTTTGCCCATTCAAATTCTTGTTGTTGTTGTAAGGCTCTCAATAGAATGATTTCAGGTGTGGAGTCAGCTTGTCTAAATACTAATTCATTTGAGTAGACTTATCATTTCTTTTTTTTATTGGCAAGGAAGATAGAGAATCCATTCCTAAAAAAACCGAGCGCAACCTTTATTTTCATATATTTCCTATGGAATTTTATATAAATAAAAAGCAAAACTTGTTTTGCAAAACCAGATAAGGTAAAATAAACGAATGATGTGGGTCAGAATGTGCATCCCGGTTTTAAGGGGTGTACAAATTTGGACTCACCTTTGGAGTAGATAGCAAAATGTCAAGCGCCGAATTAAACGTTTTCTATCTGTAGGCCTGAAAGTAAGTATTATTGAGGGGATCCTCCAAGTTATAAGTGCTACATATGCATTCAGCTGTGGATGACTGATACTTTCTCCTAAAAATTCAAGAATTGAATATACTTCGATAAATTCGGTGACAAACGATAAACAAATATTAAGTTTCCGTACAAGTACCCAAATTAAATGGAAATCCAAACTAGGATTCCTAAGTATGTCAATTATTGCTTTATGAGTTTAATTTTATTTCTATGTTTTTCTTTTTCCGGTAAGAAGAACCCAATAAAATTTTGTATTAGTCAACTTTTTATTTTGTAAGAAGAACCAAATAAAATTCTAATGATCTTTTGATTGTTGAGCGAACTAAGTAATATATCAATTTTTTATTTCAAGATTGAATATGAAGATGTTTAGATACCAAAAGTAGAAGCGGTTTTGGTTTTTCGATAGTGAAATTTTTTTGCACATATCAAAAGCAAAAACACTTTGCGTCATTAAAATTAATTTTTTTTTGCTTCTGAAAGTCATTAAAAATGTATATCCAAATAGATTCCTTACTTTTTTGCTTGTATAATTTTTAAAAACCACATGTCAGAGTGGTATTTAAACATATTACACACGAATAAATATTTTTTTTAGGGAACTCAACATGGTACCATGAGTACAAGACCATAATAAGCCAATAAATTTTGTGCGACTTGTGTAACAAACTAGTTAAGTCTTACAAGTTTTATTTGGTATCAATTATTTATGTTTATTTTTCTTAGCATGTCATTTGGTATGTGTAAAGCTTAAAGAAGTTAAAAAGCAACATCTAAAGAAACAGGCTACACACGAATGACTGATATCATTTTACAAAACTTAACACAATACCATGAGTCCGAGATCAAAAGAAGCCAAATTTTACGCAGCTTTTGTAACAAACTAATTCATCGAAGTTTCATTTCACATCATTTATTTTTCTTAGTATGTCATTTGGTATGTGTAAAGCTTATAAATTTACAGAAACCAAGATTTTTGAAGGAAAAGTTAAAATAAAACTGGGGAAATAAATAACAACCACATTAGTGGGATATCGGAGGAAGCTAAAGAATATTTATTAAATAGATTCTTAGAAGACGCCTAAAAATACTCAATACTTGGTCGAAACAATCCTCACAAACAATAATGTGCTTGCAAGATGGTTGAAGACGGTAAGAAAACCAATCCAATTTTGTGCTTCCCAAACATGGGCTGCGGCGACTGTCCAGACATAAGTTTGGGCTATAATCAAGACCAGCCCCAGTCCACCACGATTGGCCAATCCAACCATAATGTTGCCCACAACATCCGACAAATTTACAAGCTGTAGATTGCAAAGATCTTTTTTATACTGACAATGGGGTGTTTCACTCGTTAAACATTAGTCTTTTCTTTTTAGTAAACCGAGCTTGTGATGATTTTTCTTTTTTTTTTATTATTTTTGAGATATTATTTAACTTTGAACCATTTGGGCAATCTAAACATAACCGATCCCAAAAGAACGAGCCATTGGGGGAACCGCGACCACTTGTAAGCCCCGGATCTTAAGCCGCCCCCTTAGAAAAATATCCTGGTTGCGCCTAACATATCCATCCTCTTCCTTAAACCCTAAAAGCTAATTCCCAAACCCCTATTTTGTTCTTCTTCGTTCTCCCTCTCTGAAACCCTAACTAAGCAAATCGAGAGCAAAAATGTCGAAACTCGGGAAGAAAGCGAGGAAATTCGCCAAGAAACATCTTCCGTCTGTGATGAAGAAGAGGCGAAAGCAAAAGGCTATGTTTAAAAAGAAACCAAGTAAGGATTTCTATAAACTAAAATGATTGTAATCTGATTTTTTTTTCTGTTTGAGTTAAATTTTTGCGGTGGTCTTATAGATTTGTTATTGTTAATGTAGGAGGAGAGAAGAAAGATGGTCCTACACATAAAACTCTTCCTAAAAAGGATTTAGATGTTGAAAATTACGAAGATGATGTAGCTGTTGGAGATGTTTCACTCGTGCCTGTATTCGATGGGTATGAAACCGATGATTCGATTGAAGAGGGTTCTGATAGTGATGAATTTCTTCCAGAGGTTGGTGGGATAATTTTCAATTTTTCATCAATTTGATGATTTGTGTGTTTGGATTTGACTGAAATGGGTTTTGTGAATTACTACTAAACAGACCTCTGAAGGTGCGTATGATGCTGCAGGCGAAAGCGACGATGATTCAGGTGAGAATGCTATGTTAATTGTGGAAGTGGCAGTGATTATGGAGCTGTTGAATTCGTAGTGCGTAATTGGTGCAATAGTGATTTTTATGCTTGTAATTTACTAAATAGGGATTGATTTCTTGCAGATGAGGGGAATGATAGGCCTTTACAGGCGCAGAACAAGGAACTTCGTTTGGAACTTGCCAAGCAAAAGAAGAAATTGGACCGCCTGATCAAAAAGGTAATGGTGATGACTCATCACTAGTATGAGAAATCTCTTTGCTTTTGTAGGACTATGCTCGTTTGATATACCTTTTGTTCCCAATGAAATAGAGCAACTAAACAAGAAAAAGACAAAATAAACTCACAGACATTGCACCGAATAGTGTAAACGCTAATCATTTCAACAAGCACAACAACATCCTACAGAGGTACATCAGTAAATCGAAAAGAAAAAAAAATTGTAATAAGCAAATGTAATGGTAGTGTATTATACAAAACACAACTCGTGAACTTTATAATCCTAGGTGCATCTTTGTCTTTGTGTACAAAAAAAAGTCTATTTTGTCTACATTAAACACCAAAGAAACAAACAGCTGTTGAAAATCAAGAAGAATGCAACACACAGTTTTGCTTGCATAATGGACAGAGACTATTTTAAGAATATTCAGTGGAGGAATTTATAAAGCAAATATGCCCTTCAGTAGAACAGTTGAGACATCCCAAGATCACGTCATAAAATATATACATGTGAATATCAACTATAAACATTCTGAGGAAAATCCCCCCCCAAGAAAAAGAAGACAAAATGGCAAGTTACTATAATCACTGAACAAATTCTGATCATATGTTGACAGAGTTATGTGTAGGAGAAGAAAAGAAGCCCACGTGAAGAGTCTAAGTGAGGAACACTTCGAGAAAAAGGAAAAATACGAGAATGATCCAAAAATGCTCAGTTCCATGCTTAGTTAATAGAATCACTAAATGCTTGTATCACCACAAAGGTTTCACAGAATGTTCATTTACATGCTTAGTTGGAATTACTAAATGCTCTGTGACATCACCGCAAAGGAATAACGTAGTTTAAGGCTAAATGTTCACGGCCATTCTACAGCTGAAACCTCAGCCAATTGCACGACATCTCAGTGAGCTGTCTCTGTTTAAATAAATGCAACGAGTAACTTTATCAGTAGTGTGACTTTGTTTGAGAATCTGAAACCTATCAATACTGAGAAACAATATTTGATGCTTTTTACAACCATCTTATCAGCACATTTTCCCGTTCTAACTTCGTGTTTGTTCATTTAGTCTTTTTTTTTTTATCTTACTTGATTCGATTGTACTTTTCTCATGTTCTGTAGATTATCTACTGAGTTTGATTTCTGTGTTTTTCTTTTTCGATTCAGGATCCAGAGTTTGCAGAATTCTTGGAAGCTCGTGCAGATGAACTTGAGCAAGATAGTGATTACAGTGTAAGTTGTTTGAGCTGTCATACCTTCTTTGTATTGTGCTAACCATAGAGTTGTTTGGAATGAGAATTCTACCAAAACTTTTTCTTTCTTTTAATAAATTGCCGGGGTTATATGTAATCTGTTACTTGATTTGCTTCGCCAGCGAAGTTATGAAATCTGTATTGTCCTCGTTAGATTTTTTTTTCTTCAATATTTTTGGGTTTGGTTGTGGCAGGATCCTGATGAAGAAGCCGAAACTAGTGACCAGGATATGGTGGAAGCTGATTCCAGCATTGGCAAGCCTTTGACTACCTGCAATAATTGATTCCTGGTGTCGACTGATTTTAGAGGAAAAGAACTTGTCTGTTCTTCCTAATCTGTTGAATGCATACCGAGCTGCCTGTCAATATGGATCTGGTGATGCCATCGATGCAATCTCACAGAGAATTCAAAATAGCAAGACGTTTGTTAAGATAGTGAACTTTACCCTTCGTGAAGCTGATAACATATTTCGAACACACTTAGAAATCCCGAGCCCTGACTGCGAGAAACATACTGTTTTGGGGTTGAAGAAAACCCAAAAATGGAAAGATTCGGAGCCTCTGATTCAGTCTTATCTTAGTAGTACAATTATCTATCTCAACCATGTTCTTGATTCGAGATACTTGCATTTGCTCTATCCCGTCTTAGAGCTTCGACCATATTCTTTCTTTGCATTTCGTCACTCATGAAGAAACTCATCAAGGTACTTCTATGGTTCCATTTTCTTTGGTTATTTAATTCTTAAAACTTACTATGGTTCTGTTTTCTTATCCTCTGAGAATATCTACCAAACTAGTGGTGGATTGTTATGCTAAGAGGGACCTCTTGGAAACTCGGGAAGGCGAGTTCCATGGTGTGAAATACGTCACCATGAAGATCTCCGACCAGAAATTGCCTAATAGTTAAACTCCAAATATTAACAACAAAATTTGCTTTAGAATCACCATTAAAACTGAATCAACGTTTCGTTGTGGCTAGAAATTCGGAATGGGGTAAAGGCTGGGGTGAATCCCATGAGCTTGAGCATCTTTCCTTGTGGTTTACATTTGGCCCCTTAGCTAATGAAGGCAATTTGGCATGCAAAAGCTTTTATCTTCTTCTTTTCCTTATGATACTTAAATTTGAGTGCAGGTGTGGTTCATCTCGGGCAACCTGGGGAAGGAAAAGTTCCATCTCGCATCATTTCTTATTATGCGTGATCTTTGCTTCTGTGATTGAGTTTAAAACTGTCTCGAGTCCCGCTTGATAAAAACATACAAGGCCTTTATTGCACGAAGCAAGTTTTGGAGCCCACAAATTTGTTACACATAAGATTTCTTGCGGACTCCCTTGTCGAGCTTTATTCTCTAGATGTTCCGAGATCATGTAGCAAGGCATTGGTATCTATCCAGCAACTAGCCACAATATTAAGGCAGTGCCTTCACACAAAGGAAAAGGTAAATGCTCTTCCATTTTTTCATCCATAAGCTAAGACATAGATCATAATATTTTTAATTTACAAATTTTGCTTGAACCTGAGGTACCCATCTGTTTATTGTTGTTAACTCGTGCACGGGAAATATTGTTAGGGTGGGATTACAGACGATTCATTCTTTTCTCTTAAGTTCTTTTGTTTGAAATTTTGATGCTCATTTGTGTACGAAACCGGGGTTCTTTTAAGTTGCATCCTGCTAACACCCAGGTGTTTGCATCTTCAGGAAATAATGGAAAAGATATATAGCTGGCAGTACATCAATTGTGTGGATTTGTGGGTTAAGTATGTCTGCGCAAACGTTGAAGATAATGACCTTCAGTTGTTGGTGTACTTAAGTGTTCAAATTATAAATGGAGTGGTTCACCTTTTTTCTGGGCCACGACACTTGCCTCTGAGAGTGAAATGCATTCAAATGCTCAATTAGCTTTCAAGTTCTTGTAGGGACTTCATCCCCGTGACTTGTTTGGTGCTCGACTCTTTGGAGTACATTGGAACTGGCAAGGCAGATGCAAAATCTGCGAAACCCTTCGACATGTCATTTGCACTAAAGGTTATATGATTTAAGAGTTTGATTTTTTAATGTAGCTTGTTGAAGTTATGGTAGGCTGATAAGATTCAGTTTTTGATGTAGGTCCCAAAGCAGTGGCTGAAATCACGTCTCTTCCAAGAAGAGTGTGTCTTATCTGTAATTGAGCTGCTTTCAGCTCACTTTGCTCAGTGGAGCTACCATATATCATTTCCTGAGCTGGCAGCTATTCCCCTAATTCGTCTAAGAAAGTTCAATGAGAAAACTACTGTTGAAAGTCTTCGACGTCCTGTGAAACGTCTAATAGATATGGTATATCTATCTCCCCAGTTTTCCTCAGTTTAACTTTCTAGGGTTTAGCCTCATGACATTATTTCATTGGGAAAATTTATGGTAATGCAGGTTGAGCAGAATGTTGAGTTTGTGAACAAGAAAAGAGAAGAAGTCGCCTTTTCACCAAAAGATAAGGCAGCCGTTGACTCTTTTCTTCAGGAGGTTGGGTTTCTTTCGTTTGTTTTTCTTTTCTTTAAATCAAAAGAAATTGCTTGTTTTAGAAACTTTTCTAGTGGTTGTTTTCTGTTATCCTGCCCCTCAGAAAAGATCATTTTGCCTGTCTTTCACCTGTTAATATCCTTTAAAACCCATTTTAATTTCATTTATCTTGTTAAATTGTCTTTATCTAGTTATAAGCTATAGCGCAATCTGTAGAGAAAACTAACCTTTCCAATGATGTTCCTTGCATAAAATTAGTACTTCTTGGCATTCAAGACCTGAAATAAGTGGGGGTTTCTTACTTGTTTGTCCTCCATTTGTTAGTGACCTCTGACTGAAACAGCCGAAACATCAGGGAGGCTCGATTTTTTATGATAAACATAAATAGGACAGGTGAAATTGAATGAAAAATCTGGCTACTTTTTTTGCTGCAGACGAGAAGAACACAAGTACTTTTCATATTCACTTATTCACCAATAACCAATAGAATTTTGCAATGCTTGGGATCCCCAACAATTCATGCGTGTTTTAGGAACTTGTCTAGTGGTTGTTTTCTGTTATCAAGAACGTGCTTGCAAATGCTTACTTGGTGTCTTGAATGATTTTTGTGCAGATCAAAGTGGAGAGCAAGCAGACTCCTTTTACTCAATATTATATTGATATCATCAAAAGAAGCCTCTCTAGAAGTTCGGTCATGCAAAGGTAGATTCTAATGAATCTTATCCACAACCATTGGTTTTAGTTTCTTCATGTTTCAAGTACAGTGCACAATCTATTTTGATAGTAAACGTGAAATAAGATGTGCATGTGGACTAAAGTTGTTGGCATAAAACATTCGCTTTGAAGTAACCTTGGGGTTCATTTTTTCCCCTTTTGTTTTTATGGCTCTAACTACTCTAGTTATACACTTACAGTAAACCAGCACAGAAGAAATCGAAGAAAGGGAAGGCCGGTGTTCCCAAAAAGAGCACAAATAAGGAGAATGCGGAGAAAAGCTCGGATTCAACCCAGAGTGGGAGAATAGAGAGAAGAAAAAGGAAGAATGGAAGCGATGAGAGCGGTGAATCAGCTCCAAAGAAATCAACCGTAGAGGAAAAGTTGACAACAGTTCACCACGACAACACCACTGCTGAGGATGGTGCAACGAGATGTATCAAAAGCCGATCAAAGTTGTTCAAAAGTCTAATGGGAGAAGAGACTTAAGAAAAGTGAAGAAGATGAAAACCCAAGGATGAGCAATAACATATTGGCGATTATTTTTCTTTTGTATCCTGCAAAATATGAATCAATTAGGTACACACTGTTTCCAAATGCAGTTGGAAAACATGTTCTCAGTTTAGTTTCAGTGTAAAATACTCTTCCCCCCTGCGTTTTTGTCATGGTCAGGTGGTAGCTTTATCAAGACCTACCCTCCAGGGGTCAATTTTTCAGTAAATAACTGAGGCAATATGGGCAAGTATGCCAGGAGCCAAGAGCAAAAATGTGGCTCATTATATCAACTGTTGGAAGCAGGCTAGTCATGCTCACTCATACTTGCCAAGTTGGCATTTTCACACACAACCATCAGGCCTGCACACTGTCACACTTGCACCACCACCACCAATTATGACGGTAAGGCAACGCCCAGTTGCACCACCACCTAGTCCTGTAACTAAAAAGCCTAAAATGTCGCTCCCACTATCCCCAGTAACATACCATTTCCGTCCAGTATATCCGTTGAAGTTGATTTGATTCCATATTTGCACGAAAATCTCAACCAACACGACTTTTGGCAGTTTTATAGGAATTACAGATATTTCGTTATATTCAAGATCTATCAAAATCGCATTTACAACCGTTCGATTAAACCTTCTTTCAATAATCTAATGACACGTAATTACGCGTCAAAATTTAATTTCCAAAAAAAATCAAAATTTGAATTTAATTTTTTCCCGCTCCCGAAAATCTCTCACAAAATATTTCCCCTTTTCCCTGCATTTTCATTCATCTCTTTCATATAAAATCCCCCTTTCAGTTTCTCTCAGTCTCAGAAACCCTAATCTCTTTTCTCATTTCTAAAGCTTCACCTTCTTATTCTAAATTTCAGAAACTCCATTTTCATCAGTAAATCTCCATCTTCTTAATTTATTCACCCCTAAATCTCCAATATTCAGATGGCAATTACAGCTGCCAGTAGAAAAAGAAGTAAAAATCCTGAGGATGATGATCCTCCATGAGCCAAAGAGAACAGAAGAACGCTTAAAATCAAAGAGCCGGGCTGAACTTTCTCAGGCGAAAACGTATAAAGGTAAAGGAAAAGCGGTGGTTGTCGAGCTACCAGAGAAGAACAAGAAATCAACAAGAAAAGCTGTTGTTAAAAGATCAACGAAGGGAATAGATGGTCCATTAAAGAATTTAAAGAGTGTGATAAGAAAAGGCAAAAAGAAGGCTGATGATGAAGAGGAAGTATCAGATCTTGATATTCCAGGGCCGAGAATGCGATGAGACGAGGATGAAGAAATTGAGGATGACCCTGTGGAGAAAATGAACAGGAAGGTTACAAAGTCTAAGAAACAGAACCAGAATTCGATTGCAGATTGACCAGGTGAACTGTCCCGATACAAGAAGCGAGGATACGGTGGCCTCACCGCTATGATCCTATCAAAGTAGTGTTTCCTATTCAGATTTTTTATTTTATTTGATTTTGTGGATTTTGTTTGTTTTAATTGATTTATTGTATATTTGCAGGCAAGAAAAGGTGGTCAAGGTTACTCAGACGTTAGACACAGACTTCACTAGTCTTTGTTGTAGATGGAGAGACTTTCCATTTGAATGATTGTTGCCACATCCAGGTGAATCATCATACTTTTGTTTGAAGTATTATGTTAGTTTTGTGCTGTGAAAAGGTTCTTAGACTTTACATGTTAATTGTTTAATTTTACTTGCTAGAAGTCATTGAATGTATGAATTTGCAAGACTGTAATATTACTATAACTGATCTATTTCAGGCCGAAGAAGGAGAAAAAGATTATATTGGGAGGATCGTAGAGTTCTTCGAATCCACCAAGAAAGAACCATACATTGCTGTGGAATGGTTCTTCAGATCTGAGGATACAGTAAGTTATTTTATTAGGAACACTTTTTTCTCTTTTGATTGAGTTTTATACAATTGGTTTTATAATTTTGTGAAATTCCTCATGTTTTCAGGTGATAAAATTCCAAGCTGATAAAGTGGATGATGATAGGCTTATATTCTCTTCGGAGTCTGGGGATGACAATCCTTTGGATTGTGTAGTTGAGAAGATTACCATCATTCAAGCTTCCTCATATGTAGGGTTTCTTCCACTTGTTTTCTTTGATTGGTCATTCTAAAACATCTCATTCAGGTTTGATTGATTCTGTTGAGAGACTAATTTTCTTTTGTCGGCTGTCAGGTTGATGGATATAATTACTATTTCAATATGTCCTATTCAGAAGATTTCTGCACTTTTGAAAACCTTGCCCCAGGTACAAACGGCGTATACTACCGCTACCTGTAAGCTTCTTAAACTTTTTGTGAAGTCTACTTTTTGATACTAGTTTATTTGGCCTCGTCATTTATCATGTTTCCTTCGTAACAAATTTATGTTTTGTTTTTTCTTATAGGGAACGGTCGATGTGATTTGCGGCGGCCCTCCCTGTCAGGGTATTTCTGGGTTTAACCGGTTTCGCAAGAAAGATGAGCCATTGAAGGACAATAAGAATTTTCAACTTGAGGTTTTTATGGATATTATCAAGTTTCTCCAACCACGCTTCACCTTGATGGAGAATGTTGTTGATATCATGCGGTTTGAGAAAGCATACCGTGCCCGTACTACTGAGGTAAAGTTGTGCAGAATATATTTTCGTCAAACATAATTTAGACTTTACTTTTAGTTTTACTGGATACAAAGTTGATAATGGTAATTTAACATTTTACTTGTTCTTATTGCAGAACAAGGTGGCTGAAGATGAAGAAAAATTATTGAAGAATGCATTACTGCTTGGTGACGCAATACAAGATTTGCCTCAAGTAAGCAAGTTTTTTGATCTCGCTTTCATTGATTTGGTTTTTATTCAGTTAACATTGACAGTGATATATTCACAATATTTCTTCTTGTTTGTAGATTACTACTCATGAAGAAAGGGATCAAATGGAATACGAGGAGGATCCCATTACTGACTTCCAGAGGATGATAAGACGGCCAAAAGCACGGTAAGTCTTTACGTATTAGTATTTTCAAGTTTAAATTGACATGTTCGGACATATTACAAGAGCATTGTGTTTTCTTTCGAGTTGATGGGGTCTGCTATCCCTAAATCTAAGGAATCGCCAATGAAGCTATATGATCATCGTCCTTTGAAATTGAGCAAGCATGATAACATTAGAGTTTCCCAAATCCCACGAAAAAAAGTTAGTTTTTGGTTAACTTGGTAATTGAGTTTCATCTTGTATATATACATTTATTGAATGATTGTATTATTTGGTGGATCTTCTAGGGGGCTAACTACAGGGATCTTAAGGGGGTGGTAGTGGATGAAAAAAACATTGCACGCCGTCATAAACGCATTAAAATCATGCTCGCCCCTGGGAAGCCTCTGGTAAATAATTGTCTAAACTTGTTTCCTTATCACATGGTTATTCCGTCAAATCATTCTGAATGTGTTTTTTAATTGCTTCAGGTACCGGAGTATGCCCTGAAATATGTTAGGGGAACGTCCAAAAAGTAAGCATTGGTTAGTTGTCTTTTATTCAACAAATATTTTTTTTTTTAGCATGTCTAATTCTTCATGGCTGCTTGTATTTTTCAGGCCATTTGGGCGCTTGTGGTGGGACGAGATTGTATCTACTGTAGTGGGGAGGGCAGAGCCCCACAATCAGGTGAACCTGCTTCCTGTTCATGTGGATGGATTATGTTAAATATTATTTGACTAACTTGTGAGGCTTTCGTCAGGTCATTTTACATCCCGAGCAAGACAGAACTCTGTCGATTAGAGAAAATGCCCGTTTGCAGGGCTTCCCAGATTATTACCAGTTGTTCGGGAAAGTAAAACAGAGGTATAACATTCATTCTTGCCATCACATAGAAGGCCTCCCTTTGGGTCGGCCAAAAACCATCTGATTGTCTTCTCTTGCTTCGTACAAACTCATCAGCAAACAACTTAAATCCACTTATGAAATGCCGCATTTTCGGGCTCCACACCCCAACCTCTTTATCTAATGCAAGATGCGGGAATTCGTAATTCTATATATAAATTATCTTCAGTTTGGTCCATGGGAAGGCGCACTTAGTAACCCTGGTATGGAATCTATGGATTGCTTCCAAAGACTCGTGTTGCAAGTTTGGAATCCAAATGTCTGTTTACACAAGCACCCTTTTCCAAGATGGTATATTTTGAGGGGAAAAAACACCAAGAATGGAGCTGGATTGGTTCGTGGAATGGATAATTTCCTTAGCAATCACAAAAATATGTCTGCCTAGGGAGATAGCAGACTGATTTTGCTCCACAAATCCTATAGTCCACACGTTGCACATGGCGATAATAATGGGTCAAAGGCTTAGTCCTATGGTCTGCTAATCTAGCAGCGAGTAGAAGCACTTCTGTTTATTTAGAAGTTAGAAATGGTTTTCAGCCAGAAGTCAAGTTTTTTCACTTCACAAAGATATTTTATTTTCTTGCTTCTAAAAATCATTCTGAATTTTACTTCCAAATTAACATTAGATTTTTCGACTTGGTTACGTTGAAAAAGCTGCTTCTTATCTGCTATATCCAACCGCACCCTCCAAGTTTTTAAGAGAAATGTTTTGAAACCTCATAGACACGATAACTCAATCAAAGCAAATCTCTTTTTATAGGGAACATCCAATTGTTCATTTTAAAAAATTTCCTTCGAATCGGAATGCATGTAATTTGTTACATTGATTTTCAAATAGTAGCTATTCAGCACAAGTACTGCTTAAGAATTGCAACCATACATCTTTGGCAGGTATGCTTTCTATCAAATTATGTCGGACCAAGAAGACTGCAGAATCTCTCTCCAATTTGTACTTTCACAGTTAGTTCATGGAGGTGAGAGTTCAGTGTGAGTGAGACTGAGAGTTAAAACTTCAAACTCAAAAGAAATAAAGGAAATTCCCTCAATGAGGAGATTCGAAATCGTGACATCGGAATAGAAAGGTAAAAATGTTTTTTTTTTTTTTTCTTTAAGCATGAAGATATATATTAAATTAAATTGTTGTTCCACGCAGGAATTTGAGACCCATAGAGTCTCTCAATATAATTTGACAAATACTAGGTGGGATTGCATGTTCCCAAATTTTAGTTGAGTAATTTGTTGCCTGGCTTCCGTCTGCGCTTCGTTTTGCAAAGACCGTTTCCGCTTGATTTCCCTCTCGATAGGTGTCTTTGGATATCACAAAGTTGGATTTGGCTTATTCTGAATTTTATTTCAGCGATCATTTTCGAAATATACCATGGGGCTTGGTTGGGGTCTTTATGAATCTCTTAAGATTCTCCGAGTCCGTTTCGAAAAACACTTGGTCCAATGTCTTCCATCGCCACTCTGGTTGCTAGGAAAGTCGCCCATGTCTCAGCGGTGATGGCATCCGTTATGCCTAATGGTTGTGCAATAGTCGTTATCGTATTAGCATTTGAATCCCTGCAGATGATTTCTGCTCCCGCAAATCCTGGATGTCCCCTAGCAGCGCCATCACTATTTATCTTTATCCAGTCTGGTTCTGATCTGATCCCGCCAAAATAAATTGTTATTGGTGTTCTGAGGTTGCTTGTAGTAATCCCGGTTGGTTGTTCTCCTGGAAGTACTAGGAGATTGGAATTTTTTGCCCATCCAAATTCTTGTTGTTGTTGTAAGGCTCTCGATAGAATGATTTCAGGTGTGGAGTCAGCTTGTCTAAATACTAATTCATTTTTGGTTGTCCACAGGGACCATAGGAGATAACAGTAAGTTGTGATGGTAGACGAAGTTGCTGGAGATAGAATAATTTGGGATATTGTTGTTTGAGATGTTATGGTGAGTGGGTGGTTATTTGTGCTTGGTTGAGTAGTTGTTATTAGGTTGGATAGCCTATACCAAGCGTCTATTGTTGTTTGGCATTGTATAAGCATGTGTTGTGTTGTTTCTGGGGAGATTTTACACCTTGGGCATATATTGGAATTTGAGAGCTTGATATGGTGTAGAAGAAAGAA
This sequence comes from Papaver armeniacum, assembly GCA_023531295.1. NCBI lineage: Eukaryota > Viridiplantae > Streptophyta > Magnoliopsida > Ranunculales > Papaveraceae > Papaver > Papaver armeniacum. The sequence goes on from JAJJWW010002455.1 coordinate 33,801, forward strand.
GGTTGGAAGGCCTTCATTGATAGCTTTCCATAAGAAAAGCTGAATTTTTGTGGACAATGTAAAGCCCAAAGAAACTTTGTGAGTGGAAGGGGGTTTTGGTGTGATAGGATATCTTGTTGTATGAGACTATTATATCCAGAGGCGGTTCTATATCTACCAGTTTTTGACATTGGCCAGATGATTTTGTCTGGGGTGTTGTCAGATGGTATATGGATGTTTATTATATGTGGGATTGTTGTCGGTGGAAGGGTGAATAATTGATCATGATTCCAGTTATGAGTGATCGGGTCGATAATATCTGTTACTGTTTGGATAGGGTAGCATTGTGTTGGGTCAAGGTTTTGGAAATGAGGTATCCAATTAGCTTGGATAGGTGTTTCTAGACCATTTCCTATACGATGAAATATTAATTATTTGAAGTAAGGGACAAGAGATGACATTTGCCTCCATTGTGGGCTGGCGGTACTGTGAAATCGTATAGTACCTTGAAATATAGGTTGATGGTTGAGGTATTTTTCGTTATATAGTTTGGAGCAGATGGAGTGAGGCTTGTCGTGTATATTCCATATTCTTTTCATAAATAAGGCTTAGTTGTGGTGGCTACTTTTCCTAATGCCCAACCCTCCTTGTGCAATTGGTTTGTATAGTTTGATCCATCCTAATGGGTGTAGTTTTCGGACAGATGAGTCATGTCCCCAGAAGAAGTTCCGGGTTATTCTATCAATCTTTTTGTAGACGTGTGATGGAAATAACTGTGTTTGCATAAGATGGTTGGAAGTAGGTGTGAGAGAGGTTTTAATAAGCACTAACCTTCCTGCAGGTGTAAGACATTTTGTCATCCATCCTTGAGCTTTACGAGCTAACCGTTGAAGTAGAGGTTCGAAGATGTGGCGAGAAGTTCTTCCATGTTTGAAATGTACTCCCAAATATGGGTGGAGTTGATGTGATTGTCATGTTAAAGAATTGTTGTAGGGATTCTAATTTATGCGGATGCAGGTTCGGGAGGTGAATGATTGTGGATTTAGCGGTATTGATATGTTGTCCTGCGGAGGTACTGTAAGAATGAAGAATTTTCTATAAGAATGATTGCAGGTTCGGAATGCTTGTAAGAATAAAAAGTATCACTGTTTCTGAAACGAAGCGAAAGTATCATTTTTTCCGAAACGGGGAGAAAGTATCACTTTTTCCGAAACGGGGAGAAAGTATCACTTTTTCCGAAACGGGGCGAAAGTATCACTTTTCCCGAAATGGAGTGAAAGTGTAACTTTTCATGAAACGAGATGTGAAAGTATCATTTTTTCTGAAACAAAAAATTAGTCGATCCATAAACCAAAATATGTGGTGGTTTGCATAATGGCTATGCATTCAATTTTCGAGAATTTTGCCTAAAATGAAAGTATCATTTTTCTTGAAACGGAGGGAGTACATCGTTTTATTAGTTGCAACGGAAAATTAGTTGATGCATAAAACAAAATTTTGCAGCATAAAGTATAATGTATCATTTGTGGTGGTTTGCATAATGGATATATATTTAATTTTCTAAAATTGTGCCTAAAATGATATATATCTTTGAATTTTTCGTAAAAACTCTAAATTTGATATTGTTGTTTGTACTTGTTGCGTAGAGTTTTTTATAACCTTTCCAACGAGATAAATTTTATAAAATTCCAAGGCACGGATTTTTAGATATGTTATATTCTAGTTTGTTTTCCAATTATACCCCTGAAAAGATAGGATACACAAAGAGTTATAGTAATTGGACTATAAGGGAGGGACATTTTTGGTTTTTCGGCCCTAACCATTTCCAATCTTTTTGTGTCAATTGATCACTTAGATTTTACAAAAAAAATGACCATATAAAGGTCCTCCCTTGCTTCGCTCAGTCGGCCCAAAAATATGAAAAATCTACTTTTCAAAATATAGTGATAATTGTAATTTTTCACATATGAAAATTCTACTTTTCACAATGTAGTAATAATTGGAAATTTTTACATGTCAGAATATATCTAGTGAGAATTTTAATTATCACCAGGTCGTGAATACGTAAATTAGTGGTAGTTGTATTTTTTTCTCACTTGAACATGAGTGATAAAAGAATATCCAAACAAAGAACTTCATAATTTAAGAACAGAATTATAGCAAAAGGAGATGATCTGCATGTTAGCTGAAAATACTTGATCAGAATTTAAGAACAGATTTTGGAGCGAAGTAATCGTAATAAGATTTTTTATTGATATAGGTAGTGAAAAGTGGAAAGATTTTTGAGAAGAGTAAAAGTAAAACGTGGAATATAAATCAGCAAAATCAATTCATTACCGAAGATAGTGCAAGCAATTAATGCGGAAATATTTTCTTTAATTTATTTCTTAGTCAAATTAATTCATCGTAAAATTTGGTAAATAGTTTGTGTCATTGCTACCAAAAATATCGCCCACGCCTAATTGACCGTAAATCAATAAAAAGGTTTGAAATTCTTTTATTAGTAATATATAAGGGATAAAGGTTAATTTAGTCTCACATAAAATATGGAAACCTAAATTCAATCTAAAACTAGTAATCTCAACCGTACATCTTGTGTTTTGGGCTTATTGATGGATTTCTAGACGAGAGAGGGACCAAACATGGGTTCATCGTAAATTTCCACATTTATTTATATTCTCTCTCCCTGGTTCATTGACGGAATCATGGGTTCCTCGTAAACATGGGTTCATTGACGATAATCGGTTTTTATTTTTTTTGGTAGGTTCTAAGCATGACCTAACCTAAAAGAGAGGAGAGGGAGACGGGGAGGAACATGGCCTAACCTAAAAAACTTAACAACTTTTTGAATCAAAGTTTTTATCAGTTTTACGATTGATTTTGAATCAATATCTCTGTTTTAGTGGATCTCTATCAGAAAATTTCCTTAGAGATCTTAACTTCATTCGAGGTAAACTCTATGAGAATGAAAGCAGTTTGTTATCATCGTCGCAATCCGATTTATTTAGCAGTAGCCAATAAAATTCCGTTGAGACAAAGGGAAGGAGAGAGATAATATTAATATCATTTCTTAATTATATTTCCAAAAAAAAATATTTCTCTAATAATACTACTAACTAAGGTTATTGCTGGCCAATAGAGAGAGGAGGAATGTGCACCCCTGGTTAGATGGGGGTGCACTTAGATGCACTCTCATAAATTTCCACATTTATTTATATTCTCTCTCCCATGTTCATTGACGGAATCACTTTTGATACTATTTCCTAACCGAGAAGAGTGGATTAAGGAAACTATATCTGGTTTTGTTATTAAAAATAATAAAGAATATGTGGCGCGATCTTATTGGCTTGGCACAGGTGGCTCATTTCTCCTATGGCACAAGTGATACGTACCCTTTTTTTTATATCTTTTTTTTGAAAAGGTTAAAATCCTTGCAAGAATTCTACTTTTTAAAGTTTAATTTTTTCAATGGTTTTCAAAAATACTTTTTACTGTTTTTTTTATGTAAGTTTCCAAAAAAAATAAAAATCATTGATTTTCAAAAATACTTTTTACTGTTTTTTATTTAAGTTTCCAAAATTTTAAGATCTCTTATTCGCCCCTTTTATTGTTTCCTATAAAAAATGGAATCACTAATTTTACTGTTTTTACTAACTTTTTACTGCTCTACAACCTGCCACCGATCTTTATGATGACCAGCTATATCAGTATTTGAGGCTTCTGATTACTGGAGATGGTGCGGGTTTTGGTCCTCTACAGAAGAGATTAGCTACCTTACCTATAAAAGATGGTGGACTTGGCATCTATACCATGGTTGACACTCGTGCCTATTGTTTTCTTGCTTCTCAGAGCCAGACTACTTCAGTGCAGAAAATGATCCTTGGTGATTCATTCTCAACAGACAGAGGTTCAGCTTATCAATTGGCTCTTCAGACCTTTCATATGTCTGCAAGAGATTCCGCCCTATGGCAATGTAACCGTGTCAAGCATGCCCAAGATTATCTTCTGGCGGTTCCTATTAGTGGGCTTAATCAATGTCTCGGGCCTCGACAATTTATTTTGTGCTTTGTTATCGTCTTGGCATTCCTCTGTTTGTTGACAATAGTTTATGCCCAAGTTGTAACAAATCTATGGACATTTTGGGGATCATGCGCTTCATTGTTCTAAGGATATTGGTTATAAGTTTCGCCATGATGTTGTTCGTGATGTTATCATGGACATTTGTTACAAATCCAATGTGCCTGCACGCAAGGAGGTTTCTCTTGGGCTTCGGACGGATGAGGACAAAGACCTAAAGCCCGCTGATATCCTTGTTCTTAACTGGGAAAATGGGAAAGATATTTGTATGGATGTCACAGGTGTCTCTCCATTCACTGGTGATGGTGTCCGCTCCTTTGTCCCTGGTAAGGCTATTCTTGGTGCGGTTTCTCGTAAACGTACCAAGTACTTGGACAAGTGTATTGCACACGGATATGGTTTGGGTGTTCGGCTTTTTCTACCTTAGGGAACTTGGTGAGGATACTGGGCTTTTTCAAGCGTCTAATTGTCTTTTAGCAATGACGCTAGTAGTGGCGTAGGTAGTTTCATTTTTTATAGATTAGGTGTTGTTATTCAGAGAGGAGTTGGAGCCCAGCTTGTTGCTAGGTTACCAACCAAAAGCTTTGTGTAATAATAATAATAATAATAATAATAATATTATTATTATTATTATTATTATTATTATTATTATGAAAGGAGCCACAAAGGGCATTTTATTAGAAGAAAAAACGAGTTTACATCACATCATTAGGTACATCAATGGGTGGGAGTCGGGCGACAATCTGTGCCCCAACCCCTTTCTGGATTACATCACATCATTATTATTATTATTATTATTATTATTATTATTATTATTATTATAGAACAAGGTCAAGATTACAGGGGTTACAGGGAATGGTGGGCAACCTAGCAACAAGCTGGGCGCCAACACCTTTTTGAATAACAATGCCTAGTCTATAAAAAAGAGAGTTGCCTAACTTGAAGTTGGCATCATGCCTAGCCATACAATTCCTCAATCTTTTTAGAAAAGATATAGTATCTACTCCGAGTTCACCCAAAGTAGAAAAGGCCAAAACACCGAACCCATAACCATGCAAAGTGCACTTGTCCAAATATTTTTTATTCTTGCGTGTGACAGCTGCAGGATGGCATGCCCTGGAGCAATGTTGCGTTTACTAGAACTTGTGAAAGGTGAAACACCCGTCACATCCATACAAACATCCCTACCATCTTCCCAATTATAGACCATGATGTCGGCGGGTCTGAGCTCATTCTCAGTATTTGAAAGGAAACCCAAAGAGACTTCTTTTGCACAAGAACACCGACTTTGTAGCATATATCGCAAGACATCTTTGACCAAATCATGTCTAAATTTGAGCCCAACCTCATCGGCGCAATGAATAGCATGGTCACCATAAATGTCCATTGGCCTGTTGCAACAAGAACACAAACTGTCTTCCTCAAAGAAAGGTATGCCAAAACCGATATTGTAAGACGGCGCTGAACTGTCTAGGTCCAACAGCCTGATTAAGCCCGGGGATGGGAATAGCCTTAAGAAAGTCCATAGCATGTTCACCTCTATTACATTGCCACGGGGTTGCTTCACGCGAAGAAAGAGAGTAACTAGTGGGCATCTTCTCCTTGACAACACCAAAATGAATGACTGCCAAAGACTTCATGAAATGGGGGGCAGTATCACTGATATTGAAACTAGAGGAGAGACCACAAGTTTGAGTAAAAACCTGTAAAGCTTGTTGATAGCTGAGGCAAGGATCTGAAGCATCCGGCAAATTCAGGATCTTGGTCTGCAGATGTTGAGTTTGAGCATGAGATGCTAGGTAACAAAACATACCTGTATCAGCCATAGTAAGCACTCCAAGACCGTCGTCTTTAATAGGGAGAGTAGCAAGTCTTTGCTGAACCAAGCCAAAGCCCGCACCATCACCAACTATTAGACGACATAAATATTGCATAAGATGCTTGTCAAAACGATCAGTAGCAAGCTGAATAGATTTGGGGCATGTTGTGCGGAGGGTGAAATACAACTTAGAAACCCCTGTGCAATTACGTAAAAGCAATAATTCACATTGAGGGTCTTGTAGTTCCTGTATTTTGCTCATAAGCTGAATAGAAGTATCCACCCTTTTTAGCACCATGTTACTGCAGAACTCCGAATCTAGACTGACCGGACCACCAAGTAGTTTAACACCATTCACAGGCTTACCAATATTGGGAGGGAAGGCAAACTCAATATCTCTTCTTGGATCATATGATGGCCAATAAATTTCCGTCTTCGAGATGTTCATATGCAAACCATAGCTAGGACCTTCCTCTTGTATAATTTTCAGAGCCTTAGATACTTCCATTGTATCACCTGCGATAGTGCCATTATCCAGGTACCAAGCATGAAGGTCTAAGGTGCATTGAGCAGCAATCTTCTCAACAAGGGGATGGAGAGCTAGTGCAAATAGGAGGGGACCAAGGGGGTCACCTGTTGAACACCTTGGGCGAAGAAAGAAGCTGAATCCTGATAATAGAGCCTAGCAGGTTTTGCATAACAAAACTCAACCCAATTAGCGATATTCGGACAACGAGCTCTTACCTCCCTTACGATGGTGGACTCCGTCGACTAGATTGAACGCGTTCGAGAAGTCCGTGAGCGACATAACCCGTGAAGCATCACTACCCTTCAACTCAAGCAATCTATTGGCAGAGTGCAAGATGCCTTCGCCACCGCATGGGATGCCGACGCCAAACTAGTACTTGCCTAGGTATGATGTCATTTTTGCGCACCGACGTATCGCCCAATTTTGAGCATAGTCTCCTCCATATAGTTCCCACAACGATTGGTCTTAACCCACCACCGGTTTAAGCGGCGGAGTTAAGGGTGCACTGGCCACAAATTATTATTATTATTATTATTACTATAATGAGGGTATTCTTAAAAATTCTTAATTTCCTTAATATTTAATTTTCTAAATGTGTACGAAAAAAATTAAGCATTTACTTTGTTGCAATATATATTGTTTACATTTTTGAACTAAAATCTTAAAGTTGTTGAAATCAAAATACCTTATAACAAATCAAGGTGATTGGTTTGTTTTGTACACACTATTTAAAGGAGTTTGCACAAAATAAAATCTGATCAAATTCATTGCATGACAAAGCAACATTAATGGTCATTAATGAAAAAGTTAATCATATTATTCTTTCCCTTTTATAAAACTAAAACACTATAAAAGAATTCTTTTGGAAAACAAAATCATCTATGAACAATGGCTGGTTTCTTCGTCAATTTCTTTCTTGTTGTTCTTTTAACAATATTGTTTGGGTTTTCATCGTTAACAGATGGCTTTGAAAGGCATAGTACCAAAACGGATGTAATCGTTGTGAATAACTTACCTCCAAATATAATGCTTAACTTCCATTGCAAATCTGATGATGATGATCTTGGTGAACGTAGTTTGGCTTTTGATACCGCTTGGGGCTGGTCATTTTATGTCAATTTTATTGAGACACCACTCTGCAGGTGTAACTTTTGGTGGGTGGACAATAATGGTAAGTTTAGACAAGAAGGATTTCAAATTTACAAAGCCAAAAGGGATATGAAGAGATGTCATCAGTATTGTAAGTATGAAATTCGATCAGATGGTGTATATGGTTTCACCGGAGGAATGGAACCTTATTTGCTATATAAATGGCCATAGTCATGTTGAGCGGTGGTATGTAACGATTATCGTCTAATAAATGAGAAACTGATGATCAAAAAAAAACTCATAATCACAAATACAGATTCAAAACAATCCTTCACGGATTTGATAACAACCCAAAAAAAAAAATCCATCGCGCAGGGTTAGAGCTCGTGCTGATAACGTATTGTACTGGAAATGTAGGGAAGGCAAAGAGACAAAGGGTTTCTATTAATTAGCATCAACCTTATTACATAGCTATAGTATCCTTTATATACATGAAAAGGTAAACCCTAACTATATACAGTCAAACCTCGATAAATGAATGATCTCGGGACCAGGAAAAAATATTCGTTTAGCGGGGTTATTTATTTATCGATAAATGAATATTTATTCATTTAGACAATATTTTATTAATTAAGAAGTAAAATTGTATAAGAGAAGATTTACAAATGTAGCTAGAGGGAAAAAACAATTGCAAACTGTTTCTGTCATTGTAAGATTTGGTTCGAAGATATAGATGTTCCAGAACTAGAAAATGGTCAATTAGAAGAAGATATCCAAGGATTAACTGGTGTCATTTTTTATTTACGTTATAGAAATTTGATGGACGTCGAACATATTTTAAACTATCCTAACGAGAATGATGCAGTTATGGAATATCTAACAGACGGAGAAATTATTGAGTCGATAATGAATGACGAGAATGATACTGAACCAGATGATAGTAGATTCGTACCAAATGTTTCATCTCAAGATTCCTTTCAAGCGATGGTCACTTTAAAAAATTACTTGATACAGCACGAGCAAATATTCCAGAAATTGTGCAAGCATTGCATAAAATTAAGGATGCGATGCATTTTGGTTTGGGTGAAAAAAAAGTCATTTAACCATATATGAATTTTTTTGAATTTATTTCTACATATATTTTATTCTTATGCGTGACATTTGCCAGGTTACTACAATCTTGTGTTGTGATAGCTATGATATTGTTCTTGGGGGTAATTTTTTTATGGGATACCAATAAAATAACAATGGGCATATATTGTGGCAAGTATGCCGCGGATGAAGGAGGGATGCTAGACATATCGGGATTATTTTCCGAGAAATGTCCCCACACAGACAACCCTTGGGGTCCACTTGGAGAAAAATAGTAGTCGTGCTAGAGACATCGAAACTTTACACCGGGATTTATCCAGTGAACAAAACTGGTGGAAGAGATTAGGGAATTTTGATAAAGTACCCCCGTTTTTTTAACCTCATAAAATTAATGCCCCCGTTTTTTTAAAACTTTCTAAAATGCCCCAACCGTTTACTTTCACCCCTTGGGCCCGCATATTGAGTCCACCGTCGTTTACCTAGTCAAAATAAATGAGCCAAATTACCATTAAACCCTATACTGAATCTAAATCGAGTGAGAGATGTCACATTCATCTTTTTCATTCTGTTCCGCCTGAAATTGAGAGGAGAGAAGCAGCAGCTGCTGCTGCTGATGTTCAAGAAATCATAAGTGTTTAAAATCAGTGAAGGATAGATCTCGTTGATGATGCTTAAGGGAGTTGTAAGGGTTTGGAGTTATTGATGCCATAAATTAATGAGATTTTTCGATAGTTTAGGGTTTCCTGAACTGAGGTTTGAAGCTACCGACGAACAAAGGGAATAAAGGAGGAGAAATGGAGACTAGGGTTTGAGATTCACAGAGAAGAACACAACAAGCTTGAATCAGTGTTAATTTGGTTTAGATTTGAGTTATGTTGCTCGAATTTAAGGGAAAAGGTTTTGCTGGTGGAAATTGAAGTTTGGGTTCGATTGAGATGGAATTGGTGTTGGTTATAGTCTTGATTTGGTGGTGAATATAATGGGTATTTGTTTAATTTCGTCATGAGAAGGGATTAGATCTGCAGTGGTGTTGGTGGTAAAGCAGTGCTGGTATTGAACTCTAGCCGAAATCGAGATGGAGATGATGTTAGAAAGATTCAGAAGCTGGTTATGAATTAAAGAGTGGGTCTAGGTTGAATTAGCTGTTAGTTGTGGCCATGAATGTTTTGTTGCTGCAAATGGAGGTTGAGCTGCTGGTCTTGTAATTGAATTGTTGGTGGTTGCAGGGAACTGTAACTAGGGATGATTGAAGCTACATAATGATCTTAGATGTATGTTAGGATCACAGTCAGATAAGAAATGAGTTGTGCTGAATCTGTGTACTACTGGAAAAGAACAAGAAGAGATTGTGTTGCAGTCTTAGAAGATGGTGATTGCAATGGAACTATGTGGGATTTGTATTAGGCAGGAACGGGTGCAACTGCTGGTGCTGATGAAGGAATTAAAGGTGTGGGTACCCTGCTGTTGGATTTTTGATAAACTACCCTGCCACTGTGTGAGTTTTTTGGACACTGATAAAGTACCCTGCAATTGGATTTTTTTTCTTGGTGATTGAGTAATTAATAAGAAATTAGAGGACACTGAAAAAAACTGAGATGGACTTACTGACTGTAGAGAGGTATGGAATGAATTGTGTGTTGAGAGGGTGCAATTGCAGGTAGTATCCAGTGGTGGTGTGTATAAATGAGAAGCTGTTGGTGGTACAATGTGAATACAAGACTGAGAAAGAGATTGGTTTGATGCTCAATAGATGTATGTTAGAAAGAGATGGTTTGACTGCAGAGAGGGGTCTCAACTGAAGTTGCAGTGAGATGGTTGGTGATACTGCAATGGCTAGGTAGTGATGAATTCAAGTTGTAATTGATGGAGATGTTGCTCTTGAAGCTTAATGATAAGCGGAGTACATGATTGTGCTGGTCTGAAGTAAGGAAAGACAATGGATGCGCAAGTATGAATTGCAGGTGATGTGTGCTGCTAAATTCATTCATATCAGTTATGTACTTAAGTTGCACTCATAATCATGAAGAACACGGCATCCTTTAGCTATTCTTATCACTGCCATGAGATGTGTGCTGCTAAATTTCTTGTTTTGTTTGGAAATTTCAATATTAAGCTATTCAACAGTCCTACTATAGTGCATATAATCAAGTTGTTTAGAGGCGTGACTTTAGTTATAAGATGGCTTGCTTACTTTGTTGTCCTTTACGTTGAATTTGAAAGAAAATCATCATGCCTCCTTTGCGCTATATGAATTTGTTGACAGTTGTTTATCATTTAGTTCCAGTCTGAGGTACATCTACATTTTCCCAAAATTTATTTGCTCATGGAATCTCTTCTACAGAACTCGTATATCTATGTGATTGCAGTGTCATGCTTTGTTATTTCAGAGTAATGTTGTATATTATCTTTGTTTGTTTAAGCCATCGCTTGGTAAGCTTAATGCTACATCAATGAAGCTGAAAGCTGAATTGGATCAATAGATTTAAGCAGATCTTTGACGCAACAGTCTTTTCTTCGTTACTGGCAGGACTGTGCAATTTGTGTTGCTTGCCGTTTGGTGGTGATGAATAAATGTGTGTGTACAAGGAATGGGATGATTTAGCAGTTGAGCGCAATCTGAGTTTGGATGAAGTTGGAAGTGGAGCTCAGCTAGGAAGTTATGCACTACATGGCCTTGGTTCAAATCGGCGATTCAAATCCACGATTCAAGTGGATTAAGCTCTACTCGATCATAGGAAGGGTTTTCAGACTTTTTGACGCTGCCACATAAGCGTTAACGTCCATTGCTCGCTTTGTTCTGGATTTTTTGAATAAAACGGTCAAGGAAAGGGCATTTTAACAAATTTTAAAAAAACGGGGGCACTTTTTTAGTGTAATGTGAAAAGTAGGGGTACTTTATCAAAAAGCCCAAGAGATTAAAAACTCCCTACATTGGGATTAGGAATGGGCAGAGTGGGCCCCACCAAGTTTGTCTGACGGGATAAATTTCGGTGAATTGTTTCTGGTGAATTTATTTTTATTGAAAAATATGGGGTGGATTTGGGCCCCACCAAGTTTGTCTCAGTCGGGAGAATTCTCAATTGAAAAATCTCGGTTAGGGATGGTCATGGGGCGGGTATGGGGCGGGTATGACAATCCCAGTCACTGCCCCATTCGTAAAAAAAATACCCATACCCTCCCCATTACCCACATGAATTGGGGCGAGGCGGGTATGGGGAATACCCGTATGGGGCGGGTTTCCCATGGGTTATCCGTAACACGGTGTTAATACATATATGTATTTATGATCAAAACTTAAACAAAAATAATAACATAAGAATAATGCATTCTAAAATTTAAAATTCAGAAATTCATCTTAAAGTGAATAAAAGAATCTGTAAATGACTTATTAGTTTTGCTACTTTTTCTTTTCTCATTCTATCGTCGTCCATGTTAACCATTGCATTATCTCAGATCGTTTTCACTATTTTAACTTTTTAGAGAATGTGTCCGATCACAACGAAGAAGCGAAAGTGATGAATATACAAGAACGATCAAGAATATAATAAATGAAAGAAGTGGTAGAAGTATAAAAATAAATGAAAGAAAGCTCGACTAAGTGGTAGAAGTATAAAAATTCGATACGAATTAAGATAAAAGTCTAAACCCTTATAATATGAAAGCTACGGGCGGGTATGGGACGGGGACACGGAATACCATCCCCACCCATCCCCGTAGCTTAGGTTTGGATATTACCCATACATCGAACCCATCCCCATTTATGCGGGTAAAACCCTACCCAAATGGGGCGAATACCCACGGGATGGGTTTGGGTGGGGCAAATGACCATCCCTAATCTCGGTGAACCTATTTTTATTGGGGTGAAGTATATACCTGGCATATGATTGCAATCAGTGGGACCTCAAATTTCCACAGACAGAATACAATTTTTAAACCTAATTTTTTAAAAAATTTCAACGACAAATTCCAGATCAATTCTGCTAAGTGCGAATCTATTTCCCCGAAGACATTCCTGGAAGCAACAATAATTTCCCTACAATTTCTTGTTATTTCCGTGGAATTTTGGGGGATTTTTTTTTAGGGGTTTTTGGAGAAATGTCGGGTAATGGAAGTGGAACGGATTTTCATTTATCAGATGAGATATTATCAGTAATTCCAACAGATCCATATGATCAATTAGATTTAGCACGAAAGATTACATCCATGGCGATTGCTTCTCGTGTTTCTAAGCTTGAATCAGAGAATGGTAGGTTAAGACAGAAGATTTTGGAGAAAGATCGTTTGATTTTTGATTTGGAAGAGAAAGTTTCTCAGCTTGATCAAGATTTTCAACAAGTTGATTCTAGGTTAAGGATTGTAATCGAGGAGAATGTAAGTCTGAAATGAAATTTTGGGGGAAAAAGTTCGATTTTTGTGAAATTTAGGGTTTTTGTTTGAATTTTTGATTGATTGTTTGTTTGTGTTTGTTGTTGTAGAATAAACTGGTGAATGAAAGAGACTCGCTTACTATGACTGTAAAGAAGCTCAACAGGGATTTGGCCAAGGTGAGGGGGTTGATTTTGTGATGATTTTCGTGTTTTGTATACATTGTGTTTTGTTGTGAAAAGCTGAACTAGCTATGGCATAGAATATGTTTGATATGTGGAACCATTTTAGTTTTCCAAGTGAAAAGAAAAATGGGTTACTCAGAAATTGTGGGGGTAGGAATCTGGAAGCAAGTATGGTCTTGAATTACACTTACAGCCCGTTCGTTTCAAGGAATTGTATTCCTTGGAATCCAATTCCTAGGGAATGCGTCTAATTCCTTGAACCGAACGGGGCAAATGAACTCTATGTAATTGGGAATTTTGATTCCTAGGAATTCAATTCCCCCCAAAATGATAGATTTCCATTGCATTGGTCCATTGATGCAATGGAATTGGATTCCAGGGTAAAAACAAAGGTAATTGAATTACCTCAACCGAACATAAATTTTTTGGATTGGAATCAAATTCCTTGGAATCCAATTCCAAGAATTGGATTACCCCATAATTGAATTCCTAGGATTCCAATTCTCCCAACCGAACGGGCTGTTAGATTAGGATATTAGTCTCACTGAAATTGGAAAAGCATACCCTTTCACGGGTTTTTGGAAAGGGAAACTACTGTTGCTCGTACAATGTGTGCTTCATAATACAAGTTGGATATAGTAGCTGAAAGGTTTTAAAAGAGACAGGGAAAGTGGAAAGGTAAGCGTAGTTGTATAAATGACAGCTTATTGGTTAGTTGTAGACAGTTTGACCTACATCCCTTGTATTTTAACTTTTGCGTTCTGTGTTCTGCTAATGTGTAAGTTCATCCACTTCAGTTTTATGTTTACAAGGGTTCTACGTCCTGCACTTTCTTATGTTATGTCTTAGTTCATATAGGCAGAGGGTAACCTAAGATGAAATGCTAGTTTAAATGAACAAGTAGCTATAAGAATGGAGGTTCTACAGCCCATCTAACTGCAAAATTATGGACACTCTCCTCTCTGATAATGAAGTTGTATGATATTTTTTGTTGTGGTTGACACTGACTATTATTTTGTACATAATGGAATGTAAGGTACCTATGTTTATTTTGTAATGTAAGGAACCTATGCTTCTCAAGTAGTGGAATTTTGATTTGTATAGTTACTGAACTTGAGGTATTCTTACAGTTGGAGACATTCAAGAGGCAACCAATGCAGTCACTCAACTATGACATAGAATATGTTTGATATGTGGAACCATTTTAGTTTTCTAAGTGAAATGAAAAATGGGTTACTCGAAATTATGGGGGTAGGGTTGTCAAAGCAAGTATGGTCTTGAAATACACCTAGATTAGAATATAAGTCTCACCATAAAGTGGTACCCTTCTACTGTTTTTTGGAATGGGTACTGTTGCTCATACCAGGTGTGCTTCATAGTACGAGTTGGAAGTAGTTGCCGGAAGGTTTTGAATGAGACAGGGTTGTATAAATGAGAACTTATTGGTTAGTTGTTGACATTTTGACGTACATTCCCTATGCTTAGAATCATAGATTACGCATTCCATGTTCTGTTGATGTGTTAGTTTATCCAGTTCACTTTTATGTTTACAAGGGTTCTACATCCTGACATCCTGTACTTTCTGATATACTAAGTTCATATAGACGGAGAGTAACCTAAGATGAAATGCAAACCTAATGAACTAGCTGTAAGAATGGAGGTTGCAAGTCCATTTAACTGCAAAAATTATGGGTGCCATACTTTCCTCTCCTCTTTGTTAATGAAGCTGTATGATATTTTTGTCGTGGCATTGACACTGACTATTATTTTGTACATAGTGTTGTAAGGAACCTATTTTGTACATAGTGTTCTAAGGAACCTATATTTCTAAAGTACAATTTGAGTTGCATAGTTACTAAACTTGAGGTATTCTTACAGTTGGAGACATTCAAGAGGCAACTAATGCAGTCACTCAATGATGATAGTTCTGTAAGATTCGAGCATAATCCTCCTAATTTTCATATAAATGCCCTTTTTTTTTGGGTTCCATAGTGTATGTAATTCCATGAATTGAAATTTTTCATGATCTTGTACTGGCAGCAAGCTGAAACTGTTGATATTGGAACCTGTGACCAAACTGTTTCCAAGGCGTACTCGGCTAAAGGTGTTATTATCCTCTACTTCCTGAAGTTTTAACCTTTTTCTTACTTTTATAACTGAATCATTACAGGTCGTTACTCTTTATTGCAGGAAACTAACTTAAACTTTATTTCGTTTTTGATCTTGCAATCTTGTTACCTGAATGCTTTATTTGTGCCATCTTAAGATGAGGGAGGGAACCCAGGTGATGATGGTATGTGTACGAACTCTTTTCCTTGTATATCACTCATCCTAATATTGTTCATTCCTGATACACGTTGCTGGTCTATATTTACAGCTTCTAGGCATGGTGGGCAGAGATTTTCGATGACTATCACACCAAGATTTACTCCCAGTGGAACTCCAAAAGGCTATTCTACCAGTGGATCACCTAGAGGATATTCTGCTGCTGGATCCCCTAACCGCACCTCCGGTTCCACGTCACCTACAAAATTTCAATATGAAGGGCGAAGTGGTTCATTGTCTTCGTGGTACCCATCAAGTCAGCAGTCTTCTGCGGCAAGCTCTCCTCCTCGTGGGCGTCCTGTACCAGGTCTGTAACAAGTACCACAGTCTAACCAAATCTCAGATTTTCTTTTGGTGCGTGGATGAAATCTAAGGGGTGTGAGTTGACACCTGATCAACTACCAGCTGTACCAGTAATGATTTCCCCAGTTAGGCTCCTACTTGTTTGAGTTGATAGAATCTGCTAGTTTTGTTGACCCCAAGTGTGATTCCAAATGGCTGACTTGGATTAAAAATATTGCCATTTTTTCTGTTTTAATGGTTTTTACTTACACTATAAGTAGAATTCCCTGAACTTAATTAAGTTGTTTATCTGGTTTTACTATGTTCAGCGCGCACTCCTCGAATTGATGGAAAGGAGTTCTTCCGCCAAGCCAGGTCTGATTTTCGGATTCAGTTCTTAGCTGTTATTTCAGTTGACAATTCTGAGAGCAACAATAATACTAAATTGTGGATATTTGGAATTGCAGGAGTCGTCTCTCTTATGAGCAGTTCAGTGCATTTCTTGCTAACATCAAGGAGCTGAATTCTCAAAATCAATCTCGAGAGGTATTAACTTTGAAACTCTTTGTCAACTCTCTTGGTCGTTGAATAGAGTGTAACTAAGCAAATGGGTTTTTCATTTTCCTCAATATTCAGGAAACATTAAGGAAGGCAGAAGAAATATTTGGTACAGACAACAAAGATCTTTACCTATCATTCCAAGGGCTGCTTAATCGTAACAGCCACTAGGACTTAAAGGTGTATTCCGAAGATGGTCTATCATAATAGGTGTGCCATCTCTCTCTCTCTCTCTCTCTCTCTCTCTCTCTCTCTCTCTCTCTCTCTCTCACACACACACACACACACACACACACACACACACACACACACACAAAAAGATACATCCACACAAACACAAAACCAATTGCATGTCTATGTACACAGTCTATGTCTATGTACACAGTCCAGTCTTCTACGTAATTCAATGCGAATCTGTAACTAAGTCGGGCCACTCGGGTGTAAAGCTCTATGGAGTTAGAAACATGTTATCTGACAATACATACTAGCTAATGCAGTCACCTCTCATCTGCTGGTGTGGTTTATCTCGTCTTTGTCATTCACTTTGAAGTTAGAAACCAAAGTGATGAAATTATCTTAAAGTCAATTACCTTTCATCTGCAGGATTATTATTGGGGCCCACATTGCTTTCTTCCTTTTCATGCATGATGTGTGAGTGTGTAATTCGGTAAATATAGATGAAACACCGTAGAACTAAGATGCATAGCAGAGGCTGGTTCAGGGTTTCACACTCTTGTTGCAACTTGGAAGCCTCTGATTGGAGATTTCAAATGAAGCTGCTTCTGTAAGACCGACACTGATCATGTTAACCGTGGTGTATGAGGAATGACTTCTATCTGTTTCTATTATTAATGGAAGGTAAATTTTATTAAACAATAGATTTATCAAGAATGCCGTTGCTTTATATTTCTTTTCCTCATTTTTGCTCTAGCATTACCATTGCCGTAGTGTCATATATTTTAGAGAGGTAAAAGGGAGCCCATTAGTTAACAAATAAGCCTATTATCCCACCACCTGTGTCAACCAAGGGCTTGAATAAGTGGGCGACATCCAGCCTTTATTTAACCAAAACCGTAGCGGAGAACTTACTCTCGGCATACTAAGCCCAAGTCTGACTCTGTTGCGGCTCGACATGGAATTCCTAAATGTGTGTATGAAGTGATAGATTCCTATATAACTCAGACTATGATCAGATTAGGACAAAGAGTTGCACTTTGTGAGCTATTTGCATCAAATGAGGTTGAATGTGTTAGTAGAAAGCAAGACAACCCATGCATGTAGTTTCTAAAGTTTGTAATATACAATATTCCAGATGAAACCTAATCTATTCTGCAGTGATCTTATGCCCCTTTAAAATCACTTCTGTAGCTCTTTTGTTCATGGGGTTTCATTTCAATTTCTAGCTAAGCAAACACACAACATGTACTATCACAAGTTTGTGGAACCTAAAACCCTACTTAGATTAGATATAGAAGAGACATTTGTGTCAGATTAGAGATTACATTGTCACACTCTCTTTCTCTTTCTTTAAATGATATTATTCCGATCGTTAAATTCAAGTGTTTGCAGTATTTTTCTTTGCTAGATTTGTATGAACAAACTTTGAAGATGTTAAGTGATAGATACAGGCTTTCAAAGAAAGTTCTTTATTTTTCGTAGACTACAAGTGGGTATTTTTCTTTCTTTAAGGCTAAGTTTTTGTATCTGGTGGATGGGGTATGAAAATTTAAGGCACCTGATACTCTGAGTACAATGTCTATCACACTCAGTTAAAGTTGTCTTTTTCCTTTCTTTCTTGTTGGTTAGCCCCTATTACTGACTATGTAGTGAAGAAATTGTGATAGAGGTCAGATGTTGTGCTGAGAAAGTAGTTTTTAGAGAACAAAATTTGTATTCCCAGTATGACCGTTTGTTCTTTCTGCCGATTTATCGGTATAACTGTGTACGATCATCTCAGTTGTACAAGGCTTCAGGTCTAGAATTTTTTTTTTTTTTTTTTGGACGGAATCGTATGCATTTCATTTACCAAAAGAGTGTAGATTTGCAATCATGGTTTTGATGCAACTTGATCTAATGATCTTGCAAAAGATGATACCATCAGAAGCAGTAAATATTGGAAAGAGTCAAAAGTACATACAGGATTGTGGTGGTATATGTTCTTTGCTAGGTTCAGTAGGTACTGTCAAGGGTATTACTGTCATTTCAGTTACTAATCTGAGAAAAAAGACAGTAATGTTTGGGGTTTCTGATGGAAGTACATCTATTTGCACTTCAAATTGGCAAAATCTTACAAACCCATGTGAGATTGTATTCAAAGATTCTTAAAGTTTTCTTTATATTTTTGTGTAGCCTTTAACTATTATAAGTGAAAATAACTTTATTATAGATATACCACAGCAAAATACATTAGAGATGTTACTTCTGTTTTGGCTTATTCATGTAAGGGCAAGGACAAATTATTATTCTCTTTAATCAATCACTCAAAATTGATTAGTGAATCCCTAATCATTTCTTGATTTATGCTTACAATGTGTTGTGATCTTGCATTAGAATTTTCTTTGTATCATAAAAAAGTAGGTTCTTCTAGTAAAAGAATAAATGAGTCTTGGGCAACATGATCAACAAATTGTCAGTTAGATATGTATCCAATAACTGTCAAACATTTTCTAGATAAATCTAAAATGAGATATTAGAAAAATAAAAAATATTTTCAAGTTAAATCTCAAATCAGATATTAGAGTAATACTGGAAAGGACAAATTGTCAGTCAGATATGTATCAAATAACCCTCAAACATTTTCGAGTTAAATCTCAAATCAGATATTAGAAATATAAAAAACATTTTCAAGTTAAATCTCAAATTAGATATTAGAAAAACAAAAAATAAACGATCTGACATTTGACTTGGCTACTTTCGAGTCTAATCCAAACAAACAAGTTGTACATCTAATACAATATACAAGTATAAGTGAAGATCTGTCGTAAGACACCTTATATAACAGGTGGATCACAAAATGGAGATGCATAATCATATGAGCGTCCAATCACAGGCCAAAAATAAATCATGAACCATAAATTTTACTCCCTCGGTCCAAGTTATATAGGCGGAAAACTAGTTTTTGGTTGTCCATTTACATTAAAATTAAATAATATTTCTAGTTTTCATCAAAAATAAAGAGTAATACTGGAAAGAAAATTGATATTTATAAAATTTTCTTAATCCTAAAGATTTGATTTCTGCGCCTATATAACTTGGACCAAGGGAATACAAACAAACTCTACATAGTCTTGGCTAAGCATAAATTACTGTCCTAAACAAGCTCTATTCTATAGGCTATACTTAATTTAGGTTTTTGCTAATTACATATTTTGTCACGTTCTACAGTTTAGTATTCCCGTGTCAGTTTGGGCAGGCCTGACACAAACTATATAGCTGCTAAAAATCGCATATAATTTTGCAGTTGCAAAAGTCCTATAAATTTCCAGCCTAATCTCATCCACTCACAACTCATCACAAAACTGCACAAGCAGCACACAACTCACCTTTACGAGTTCAATGGCTTCAAATTCTCTTTTCAGTTCAGATCATATTTTCTCATCAGAATTCAGCCAATTACCTCCGGTGTCTATCGCCGTCGAAGAAAGCTTAGAATCCACCTTAATGTGGAACCCAGAGTTCATACTTCCATCGTCTGAGCAAAATGGGTACACAAGTAATGATCCAATAATACTTCCATCGAATGATCTTACTTTTTCCTCAAATTTCGACTGCGTTTTACCATTTCCGGAGCAGCTCAAAATTCTGCCGATGACAGACTACGTACCGGAGCCATTATTAATGACCTCGAACGAGTTCGTCGTTGGGTTGTCGGATTACAGTAGTACTGGTAGTAATAGCATTCAACATCAATATCAAAAGGCCGTCGAGTTCTTAAACTTTCAGCAACCAGATGAGCTTTCTGCGTATACCGATGAACAACTGCTATTCAATAAAGCTTACAACGAAAACGGATTCAAACCATATTTTGATCATGCTGCAGGTGATATTGGTGACCATAATATATGGGTACGTATAATTTTTTGTAGAAATTTTCATTCATGCATGCGGATATCTTACCGACAACCATCGTAATTCGGATGGTATATATATATATTAGTTTCTTAATCTGTTTTTGTTTAACTTCGCAGGAAATACATCATAATCTCCAAGGTAATCATCACTCGACGTCGTCATTTCAGAGTAGCAGCGGTAGTTGTAGTAGCGTTGAGGAGCCGAAAGTGAGACGTTATACAAAAGAAGAAAGGAACGAGCGAATTCTCAAGTACTTGAAGAAGAAAAACCAAAGAAATTTCAATAAGACAATCAAGGTAACACCTAGTATAATATGATTAGTTGGAAGATTTATTCATTTCTGCATGGAAAATATGGCCAATAATTAACTCGGTGCAACTTTGCAGTATGTCTGCCGGAAAACATTAGCCGACAGAAGAATTCGAATCCGAGGACGGTTTGCGAGGAACAACGAATACCATGAAGAATTGTCCACAACTAATAAGAATGACACTAATGATCATGAAGAGGAAGATAAATATCACCATAATCATGATCCATATTTTCATAACAGTACTCCGGAGACGAAGCTCAATATCGAGTTATTGGAAGATGACGAATGGTTACGAGAAGCTGTGAATAATCTCATGTATTTGCCCATTTTTGACTCATAATTAGTTTTGCGATGAAATATTTCGTTTTCTTGTACCCAGATTAATAATACCAACCTAGAGTTGTAATACTACTACTTTCCGGAATTGCTACGCAATTGAAGCCCCTCAAGTTCATATGCTACATGTAGTAACCAAGCCAGAAATTCCCTTACAAACCATAATAGCTAGAACTAGTAGAAAATTATTGTTACTAACGACTGAAGAGAAGATCCTGCATGGCTGCATGGCATGCTTCGATACAAAATTGTGTAGCTCTACAAAAGCAAAGTTGTGCAAAAAGTTGCAGTGATTGTAGATCTGTAATTTCCTGCTGAAATTCCGAAATCGTATGGTACGTATAGTTCTGAGGCTAACTGGGCTTAGATGGTCAATTCACGTCCAAGGACTCGTAGGTCGTAGCCCAATTTTCATACATATAGATTTTTGCCATCCTGCCAGCTGGTATTGGAGTATGTTTGTTTTCTTCAAGAGTGCGCATCTCTGTCCTGCTGAACTAGTGGTGGTAGTTGTGGTGGACAAGAGTCAAGAGACGGTGGTGGTGGCTTCGGGATTAATGACTCTCTTTTCTTTCAGACAGTATAGATCAGAAGACTGAAATGAAAGGGTTGAGAAAGCGAACTGGAGTCTACAAAAGGTTCGATGAGTTAATTAATGTCATAGACTCATAATGATATTGCTAAGACTAATGCTAAGGGCTCAGTTACACCGACGGTTTTTAGTTCAAGTTTAGAGTCCACTAAAACCAAACCAATATCTTAGTAGCAGTAAATCTGCTTTTCACAGTGTCTTGTTACTACAGCTTTATACAGCTGTCTTTTCCTTTCGTATGGCTCTGACTTAATCACATGTGTGGATGTGATTGTTTCTTGTCAGAGTCTGTCATGTATTTAATGTGATGTACGGACACTTCTGTGTTTAATGAAAATATGTTTCTTTCTCTTTTACTACGGTATCAGACGATATCTAGGTTTTCATCACATCTCGATCCTACTCAAATTCCGCCATTAATAACCTTTCTGCAACTTTTCTTGTTACTGCAATTTTTCTTTAACAATGTCAAGAAATCAAGAACCTCCCTCAAATAATTCTATTACTTCAATTCCTCTTCATACTCTCTCTAATATCATCCCTCTCAAATTACAAGAATACAATTGGTTGACATGGAAAACCCTAATTACTCCAGTATTGAAGAAGTTTCATGTTCTTGGTTATGTTACAGGTGATATCCCTTGTCCTGAGGAATTTGTTACTACAACAACTAGATCGACTCAAACTGTTAATCCTCTCTATACTTCTTGGCAAGATATTGATACTACAATCCTTCTTCTTCTCAATAATTCAATCTATCCTACTGTGATTTCTTATGTTGTTGGATCTGCTACATCAAAGGAGCTATGGGATTCTTTACAAGAAAGGTTTGGTTCTTCGTCATCTACTCATGCGATTCAGTTAAGGACAAAGCTTCAAAATCTGAAATTGGGTACCTCTTCTGTTACTACTTACATCTGTGAAATAAGTAAAATTCGTGACTCTCTTGTAGCTTGTGGATCTACTATTAGTGACAATGAATTATTAGTTTCTGTGTTAAGAGGTTTGCCTTCTGAATATTCATCATTCTGTACTTCAATTTCGAATTAGAGATCCGCCAGTATCTTTTAGAAATTTACACAATCTTCTTCTCAGTGAAGAGATTATTCTCTCAGAATCGAAACAATCTCTTATGCAAGATGCTAATTTTAAAGCCTTTTTGGCAAATTCAAGTTCTTCTTCAACTGGTTACAATAATGGTCATTCTTCAAATACTAGAGGTGGTAGAAGTAATGGTTTTCGTGGTAGAGGCAGAGGAAATTATCAAGGAAGAGGTGGTGGTAGATTTCAATGTTTTACTTCTAACAATGGTTTTCCTGGTAATGGTTTTTATGGATCCAGTTCTTATTCTGCATCAAGACCTGGACAAGATAGGCCTCTTTGTCAAATTTGTTGTAAGTATGGACATTCAGCTGCAGAATGTCGCCATAGAGGTAATTTTGCTTATCAAGGTCACTCTATATCTCCAAACATATCAACAATGATGGCTTCTAATTCTTATAATCCTGGAATTCTTGGAGAAATTCCTTGGTAATTTGACACTGGAGCAAACAATCACTTAACAACAAATATGCAAAATATGAGTAATTCTACTCCTTATAATGGTTCTGATAAAATCAACACAGTCTCTGGTGAAGGTATGTCTATTTCTCATCTAGGTAATTCTACAGTTTCAGTTCCACATCATAATTTTCAGCTAAACAATATACTTTATGCACCACAATCATCTAATAACCTAATTTCAATTCATAAGTTTGCTAGTGATAATGTGTGTTCCCTAACATTTGACTCAAATGGTTATTCAATAAAGGATCTCAAATTGGGGAAGACTATACATCAAGGTCCAACTAAGAATGGTTTATATCCTCTCAGACCGCAAAGCTTCTCGGGCCACCTATTTCAATTTCTCGCTTTCAACTTTTTCAAAGAACAACAAGACCTCACTCAACTTTGGCATAGATGATTAGCTCACTCTTCTTTTGAGTCTATGTCCAAATTTTGTAAGTCTTTAGGATTGAACAATGTGGTTAGTAAACCTTTGTTCAGTAATGACTCGCCATTAGCAAGAAGTCATAAGCAGCCTTTTTCTATTTCATCTTCGGTTTTCTACTTATCCTCTACAGTTGCTTCATATGGATGTATGGGGACCTTCCCCAGTTTACTTTGTACTTGGATACAAATATTATGTCAATATCATTGATGATTTTTCAAGATTTTGTTGGGTCTATCCACTTAAAGCTAAGAGTGATTTTAAAGTTATTTTTCAGTATTATAAGCCTTTTGCTGAAAAGCTGTTATCTTCACATATTTCAACAATAAGGAAAGATAGAGGAGGAGAATTTGTAAATAATGAGCTAGGAAATTTCCTTCATTCTACTGGTATTAGTCATGAACTGACTTGCCCCCATACCCCTGAACAAAATGGGGTTGCAGAGTCAAAACACAAACATCTTTTGGAAATTACTAGAACATTTTTAATTCAGTCTGAATTATCTGAACATTATTGGGTTGATGCTCTGCAGACATCAAACTATGTGATCAACAGACTTCCTACTAAATTTCTTCAATCCAACTCCCCTTATCAAGCTCTATTTGAGAAAGAACCAGATTATACATTCTTAAAATGTTTTGGCTGTCTTTGCTTTCAATGGTTAAAACCTTATACATCTAATAAGTTGCAACCAAGAAGCATTTCTTGTATTTTTCTGGGTTATAGTACAAATCATAAAGGGTATAGATGTTTGGATTATAACACTGGTAGAGTTTATATTAGCAGACATGTAGTTTTTGATGAAACTTGCTTTCCTCTGGCTCATACAACTCCTTATAAGTCTTGCTTACCAGCATTACCAGATACACTTGTCACTACTTTTGATTTTGACACAGCTGTACTTCAGAAGATTTCTACAGTGTTACCATCTACTTTTGCTGGTGTTAATTCTAGTGGTTCAACAAATAGTGATTCAACAACTACTTTGTCAGACACTACTCATGATGGTTCAACAACATCAAGTACTTCCACTATCTCAGGTACTACTCAGTTACCTTATACTGTTAAACCTACTCATTTTATGACTACTAGAAGCAAACTTGGTATTTTTAAACCAAAAACCTTTTTTTGCTACAAAACATGTTCTACCAACTGCCTTACTTACTGAAGTACCTCCACCTATTCCAACTTGTTTTACACAAGCAAATAAACATCCCAAATGGAAAAATTATATGGTTGTTGAACATCAAGCATTATTAGATGCTAATACTTGGACTAACGTACCACCACATCCATCACAAAATGTGGTGGGTTGCAAGTAGGTTTAGACTAAAATATAACCCTGATGGAACTATTGACAAGTTTAAAGCCAGACTAGTGGCTAAGGGATTTCATCAAATGGAGGGTTTAGACTACACAGAAACTTTTAGTCCTGTTGTCAAACCAACTACCATAAGAATAGTTATTTCTTTAGCAGTTAACTTTAATTGGGATATCAAACAAATTGATGTCAGTAATGCTTTTCTTTATGTGGATTTACAAGAAGAAGTTTATATGATGCAACCTCCTGGATTTCAAGACAAGGAACATCATCATAGACAACCACTCCTGAGAAGCTCGTGTACAACTCATAATAGAATAGAGTGAGACCCAGCGTAAGGTTCTTGTAAACAAAATAGAGAATCTGGGGTTCAAAACACAAGAAAGATGTTCAAAACACAAGAAAGATGTATATTAGTATGTCTCTCTGAAAAGAAAATAAACGTTATTGTCAATCGAGTTTGAAAAAAGGATGTTCACCATTTTGGAAATCCGCTTATAACACCAATGCCAGTGCACTATAAGTAATCGCTCCAAAAAACTAAATTGGGGCAAAGAGAAATCACTTGCCATAACTGCCTGTAACCAGCAGGTACAGAATTTTAATGGATTATAATTATCTTCATCACAGAACAAATGAAACACATATCCACCTTTCCCAGGAAAGCTATCAGCAATTGCACAGGGTTCCATTTATTTTTTAAATGATTTACCTGCATTCCTTCCATGCCACTGATCCCAACACCAAAATCTGCTGCTTGAATCATACCAACGTCATTTGCTCCATCTCCAATTGCAAGGGTTGTCCAACCAGTGTACTCCTTAACTAATCTTGTAATCTGAAAATTCAATATTTCTCCTAGTAGTTAGCAGTCGTAGGAATGTAACCCAGAGAAATGACATCACAATAACAGATCTAGGTATGTAGGAGAACATCAACGTCAATGTGCAGCTGGTGCTTTTAAAATGTAATGCTTAACATTATGCAGTAGTTCAATATTATCTCGAAGGACATGTGAAAGTTTAAAATTGACAACTTGAACCCTTGATATATAGTAAATTTGCCTACCAAGGCTTTCTGTTTAGGAGAAACACAGCAGCATATAACTGAGGCACAACTTGTATCCAGGCGTAAGAATTCATCCTTCACATCAGTTCTCAAAGCAAGCTAAGTTACCCACACAAGTCTAAGTTACCCACCAACTAGCAAAATAAGAAAAAGAAACGAGCCCAATGACAATTGGAAATGATGCATTTCATAAATAAAACCGAGTACACGGAGATTCTAACTAACTGCAACACTGACCTTACTGACTCAAGAGTTCTTAGATTTTGAAGGTTTATAGTCAGTCATATGCAGGTATGAGTGTATGCTAAAGATACGACAGGTACAAATACGTTGTATTCAACTTGCTATCAGAGTCACATGTACCACATAATGCAACCACTAAGCGCGGATATGCTCATATCATATCATTTTATGTTATTTTATTTTAAACTTGTAATCTTAAAGCAAGAAACCACTAAGCGCACAAGGTTACAAAAAAGAGCAAACAGAAAAAGAAAAAAAAAAAAATCCAGCACAATCAAAAACCATACCTGAGAATGAAAAACCTTAGAACATTAAGTAGTGGTATATGAAATTTTTTTATATTCAGCATGAACTTTGAAAATTCTCTAATACATTCAATCAAAAATTTCCACTGAAATAGCAAGAGAAAAAATTAATGAAGAGAAGTCACTCCTCTGGAAGGTTTGCTTAGGTTCCGGAGTCACGGATAATCAGTTAAACTATTGAAGGCTCATTAGTGGGTCACATCAAGCAGAAGCTAATGTGTACCTGACATGTTCTTCTAAGTCATACTACTTGGGACAGAACATGTTCATCCAAAGCTAGTACCATATAAGCTTCAGCATTAGGTGGCAAGTACAAAGTAGAACACCTCTATTTCCCTTAAAAGGTAGGCCTTGCAATTGGAGCACCGAAAACACAAAACAACATTGAAATGGACAAAGGGGTCAGAGTTAGAGGCTCTCAAGTGATGGCAATGCCTCCCATTAAACAGCATTGGAAACCCACACAAGTCTAAGTCACCCACCCACTGGCTATTCCATCAAAAGATACCAATAATGGCAGGGGGATCAATATGCCTCTAGTGACAGGGTGCGCTTTCAATCCTCTTTTACAATTAACTTTTTAACTCTTTAATTTATCAGTACACGATCTTCTTCCTCTTCAGCATAATCACTAGAGAGATTAGGCGTGTGAACTATGATTTTGATCTCACCCTGATACTCCTTAGTCAATGTTATAAAATCCTCCCCTGCATTATCCTCATCTTGAAAGCAACCTCTCTTGGTCCCAGATATTGTAAAATCCAAAGTCTGCAAGTTTCAGTCGACCCTGCAAAAAAAGGAGGATAGCAACAAAATATCATCTATCATCTGTGTATGCACAAATAACTAGCGACTGAGCAATGACAGAGAAAAAAAAATTCGATAAATAAAGGATTTGTAAGAAAAAAAAGGAGCGCAAACAAAGGAGGACCGAAGCAGCAAATCCTCCGGGAACAAACAGGACAAACACGAGAAAAGAAAGACCCCTCCCAGGCTAAAACAAAAGCCAAGACCCCGTCAAAAGGAATAAGAAGACAGCCAACTAAGGAGGAGGGTCAAAGAACAGTTCTTTCCACCTCATGATATTTCACAGATTAAGATATCAGACATACACAAAGAATATCAGAATATCTTGCATATTGAAAAACTTTCAATTTAACTTCAGAGATGAGATCATCCGACTTTCTCCCCTTGTTATTCAAGGTCCTAGCAGTACACCAGATCCAATGGACCAACAAAATAGTAGCAGCTAAATGGCTCCACACTTCCTTACAACTAGCCGAAAAACAAGAGGTTGACAAGTTCTTGGTAAGCTACATAGTGCTGAGCATAATGTTGATTTTCCTGTAGGCCTCCAAGTAGAAAAAGCACCAGATTTGTTTGGCTAAGGTGCTCTTCAGAAAGAGGTGGCTTATGAAAGCAGCAAACGTTGAGAATTTGGTTAACACTGGTAGTTACTAAAGCTGAATTTCTGCGCTGCAAGTTATCCAGCGTTGGGAGTCTATCTAACACATACTGCCAAATTCACTTGACAAATATTTTTAGAGGAAAGTTTGCAGCGAGGGCATCATGAGTGATCTGGTTAAACATTGACTTTTAAGTTCTAACCAAAAACACACCAGATTTATCACTGATTGGAACCAAAGAACCATCCTCTTCTGGATAGAATACTATCGAGTGTAACTAGGAGAACATAAATAGCCAACTCACAAATTTCTACTTCAGAAAATCCTCTATGATTAAGACCCGTATTCCAATTGAAACCTGTAGAATCAGCTCTATAAGCTTCATTCAAGGAGATTCTTTCTAATTCAGAATATCATCTATGCATTCTATGTGTGATCGTTACTCTATGAACTAGCAACTGACAATGTTGACACTGTGTTAAAAGATCTAACTGGCTCTGAACAAAAATAAAAAAAAAAAAAAAAATTGAGTTGATCAAACTTCTGTAATCTTACGCCACTGATCTGCTCATTCACATATATTACCAATTTCTTGAATTCATGTACAAGCAGTCGATGAACAATCAAGATGATTCACATCCTTAACAATTATGACACAAGATTTTAAACTATGACGAATCACTGCATTCTTTTCAAATAAAGACATTAAGCTTCTTCTGCTCTTTATCTCGGAATCAGAAAGATCACCTTTCACCAAATGCTAATTTAATAATCATCCCATTTTTATAACATTTATGCTAACTTGTACAAGGATAAACAGTTCCTAGACACGAAAAACCTATCTCACTAGAAACCCATGCTTGATCAGTAGTTGTAACCTCATAATCCCTAACAAAGACTTCTACGCAGCAACTGTATAGGTTAAAAGGATAGAGAGATATCGAAAGATTACCTCATGATCAAGCAACAAATTATCTGGCTTGACATCTCTACGAATGATATGCTTCTCATGGCAGTACGACAATTCTTTTGCAGGGCTTGCAACGAAATTCTCTTATATGGATAATCATATCCAACAGCCTTTTCAACTATTATATCATTCCTAACCAATGCCGATAGTGTATCGTAACCTATAAAATTGATAATCATTGGACTAGTCTAGAACTATCCTCGTCATATCCTATAAGCGAGAGTTTATAATCTTTTTAATGGATTGCAAGTTTAAGAAGAGATTCGATAAAACTATAGGGCTGGAGATCGTGGAATACCAATTTTTACAAACACACTTACAGCAAAGAAAACACACTTACAGCAAAGAAAAGAATTTCACTAGAAACCTTATGGATATCGACTATACCTTGGCATCCTCTTAAGGTCACCGGTGAAATCCCATTTCTTTGCTGTAAGTGTGTTTGTAAGACTTGGTATTTCGCGATCTCCAACCCTAGTTCTATCAAATCTCACCTTAACCTTACAATCCAGAAAAAAATATTATAAACTCCTGCTTACAGGATACGAAGTGGGTAGTTCCAGTCCAATGATTATCAGCTCTACAGGTTATGATACACTATCATCGGTATTTTCCAGGAGTGATATCATAGTTAAAAACGCTGTTGAATTTTCCTAACCAAGCAAAGAGTATATTACCTACAAAAGCCAAATAACATCGAAGTGAATACACCATCTGTTTTCCTAACCCTGGAAAGAGTAGTATATATATATACCTTCAAAAGCTCTTAAACTCGCGCAAAAATTAGTCAGCAATGAAATTCTTCAGTTCTTCAGCCATATAATATTCCTTATCCTCTTTGTAACCCCACGGACCTCCTAATATGTGGGGAAAGCATTTTGCAGGTCCTCATCAAAATTCCTTCAAAATAAAACACAACAAAAAACCAACATTACAATCTACAGATAACGCGAACACAGTCGAATACTGACCAGCAAGAAATCCGGAAAGTATAATATCGGAAAGTAGCAATCACAACCATTTACGAGAAACCAGGTCATTCATAAGCAATATCTTCATCAGAAGCATTTGTATTCTTGACAGCCAGCCAAATTGTTGATTGTAATTCTCTATGCCTCAGCCATACCATCAAATTCCAAAGTTGGTCTGTCTTTTGCAACACTCACAACCAAAGACCATAAACTCTCTTGCTTACAAGATATGAAAAGGGTAGTTCCAGTCCAATGATTATCAGCTCTTTAGGTTATGATACACTACCATCCGCATTGGCTTATGATTGATATAGTAGTTGAAAATGCTGTTGAATATGATTATCCATCTAGCAGGTCACGACATTTTTACGTTGTGTTGTTGCGATGGTTTGGTTTGTTTTCCTAACCCTGTAAAGAGTAAGTACATACTTTCAAAAGCTCTTGAACTTGCACAAAAATTTAGTTGGCAATGAAATTATTCAAGTTCTTCAACCACATATGTGGGGAAAGCTTTTTGCAAGTCCTCATCCAAATTCCTTCAAATTAAAACACAACAAAATACCAATGTTACAATCTACAGATAACGCGAATACTGACCAGCAAGCAATCTGGAAAGTAGAGTATCGAAAAGTAGCAACCAAATCCACTTACGAGAAACCAGGTTGTTGTAAGCAATATCCTCATCAGAAGCATTTGGATTCTTGACAGCCAAATTGTTGATGGTAAATCCATCTGCCTCAGCCATAACATCAAATTCCAAAGTTGGTCCGCTGTTTTTCACAACACTCACAACCAAATCAACATACTGTGAACCACTATTTTCTTCCTTCTCCTAGTCTTGGTCTGCTTCTTGGCATCTTGATCGTCCTCCTCTTCAGCATAATCACTGGAGAGGTTGACCAATAGCAATTATGTACAAGCAGTCAATGAACAACCAAGATGCTTCACAACCTTAACAATTATAACACAAGATTTTAAAATATGACAACCATCTGAATCACTGCATTCTTTTCAAATAAAGAAAATAAGTTACTTCTGCTCTTTATCTCGGAATCAGAAAGATCACCTTTGTACAAATGCTAAAAGATAAACAGTCATTTTTATATCACGAAAAAACCTATTACCCTATCTCACTAGAAACCCATGCTTGATCCGTAGTTTAACCCTCATAATCCCTAAAAAAGGCTTCAATGCAGCAACTGTATAGGTTAAAAGGATTTAGAGATATCGAAAGATTACCTCATGATCAAGCAACAAATTATCTGTCTTGACATCTCTAAGATATGCTTCTCTATGATATATCGAAAGATTACCTCATGATATGCTTCTCATGCAGCACGACAATTCTTCTGCATCGATCAAAACGAAACAGAAACCAGGGAACATAATCAGTAGAGTAACATAAACAACCCCAAGAAAAACAACAAGAAAATACTGAAATGAAATTCATGGGTCTTCACTTACAGTAGCAGCTTGTTTCTCAGAAAAAATGACCAGATTTACGAAGTAAACAATAAAGTTCACCATCAGCAGCATATTCAAGAATCATTAGATCATCACCAAACCAAGCAGAGAGATAAAGACACCCAGAGCTAAAGAGGGCATCCGAAGAAGAAGAAGAAGACTAACAAGAAAAGAAGACGCAGAATCTTGTTCGCCGAAAGAAAATAAAAGTAAAGATGGCATCAGTAAATGCAACAAAGTTGCCAAGCTAAACCACAAATTGCCAAAGAAAGACACGCAGAATATTGTTTCCAGAATTTCAAATTCTAAAATTGATCACTTGTTTACTCAGTAAAACTTACTGGTTAACTACATTCATAAAATGGGAAATCAAATATTTGGAGCTAGCTACAAAGCCATAAAACATTCATTTGTGAACACACCATCTGTTCAAACATTCATTTTGAACTCGAGCAACATCTAGTTGGCAATGAAATTCTTCACGTTCTTCAACCACGCAGTGTATTCCTTGTGCTCTTTTTTAACCATGTAGTCATGTAAGAAATTGGCAATGCTTGGTTTAATCCCTCTGACTTCCAAATATGTGTGGAAAGCTTCCTGCAGGTCCGCATCCAAACTCCTTCAAAACAAAACGCAACAAAAGGCCAACATTATAATCGATACATAACCCCAAAACCAATAGCAAGATACATAATAACCAAAGTTCAAAATGAATTCAACTTACGAGAACTCAGGTCCTTCGTAAGCAATATCCTCATCCAAAATATTTGGATTCTTAACAGCCAAATTGTTGATTGTAATTTCATCTGCCTCAACCATAACATCGAATTCCAAAGTTGGACCGGTTTTTTTCGTAACAGTTACAACCATATCAACAGGATGAGAACCACCTTCTTCTTCATCCTCCTCACCGCCTTGATTTGCTTCTTGGTCATCTTGGTCTTCCTCCTCACCAGAGAGATCAGGTTTGAACACAGTGATTTTGATCTCCTCACCTTGATAGTTCCTAGTCAGTGTAATAGTTTCGGCTCCGTCATTATCCACAATCTTGAATGGAAACTTACTTGGTGCCTCACCAACCTATTGAGAACACACATACAGACAGTCATCTTGGTCAATTGATGAAGACAAGGGCAACCAAATTAATCTCCTATTATGAAATCACAATTAACTAATGGAAAAATTAACACAAACCCATTACAGAAATTCATAAAACAAACTTTCCCTAACATCAAATTCATGAAATTGATTTGTAAATTAAAAAAAAAAAAAAAAAAAATCGAACCCAAAAGGGAACAAACCTTAAAATCACCAGCCTCCTCCTCGGCATCTTCGATTTCAGACTCAATAGCTCTGAGAAGAGTGTCATCGGAATCGGGTTTCTTCTTGGCTAGAGCAGAGAAGTGACGATTAGTTGGAAATGTAGTTGTTCTAAATAGATTACTGCTGCTGGTGACAGTTCTAATGGCGGTGCTGGCCTTCAATGGGGTAGTTAAGATTGCAGAGGTGTAGTTTCTACAAGGAGTTCTGTTTGCTAGAGGGATTACTGAAGATGCTGCTTTCTTCATCATTCTAATCAAAGTCGCCATTTTTGCAAAGGGTTTCTCAGAAATCTCGATTTCTTTAGGGTTTTAGGAGGATGAGAAGTAGTTTTATTGAATCGGGAATTTGAGTTTTCTTGTTTTGCACATCTCGGCCCAAAAGCCCATATCTGAGGCCGGTTAGCGTTCTTTGAATGCTAGATGGACAAATCCATTCATAGTCTTCATTTCGTTGAAGCTACGCAGCGCCTATTACTATGTTGAGTAACAAACGCAGGTAGTATCTCTCACCCGATGTTAGATGTGCATGATAAAGCCTTCCAATCCATCCATCTAAATTATACTCCCTCCGTCCCTAATTAGATGAGTTATTTGGTTTTTAGTTTTGTCCACAAATAGATGAGCTATTTCACTAAGGGGATATTTCTAAAACTACACTTTTAATTGATTATTTTTAGGATAAAGAAATATGTATAATTTGATAGTCATGTTTATATTCGTTGAGTAGGTGTTTTAAAATGCTTTTCAACGGTATAAAGTTTATAAAAAACCTGGTATAATTTAAGAAATAAATCGTTCTAAATTTTACTAATTATTTATAGGACATGGTGTAAAAAATACTTAAATATACTTCACTTTCCTCCTACGCGTTAAAAGCCTGCAAACTACAAATAATCATTAATTTACAGTTCTCAGGGAGTATATGATTAACTCCTGCCCTAGATTGTTGCGTAAATCCACTTCAACAACCTGAATTTGAATTTAGCCTTTCTGCCTCCTAAAGTCAGTACCCAACACTGGTAAATAGAGAGTACACTATTCAAGCTGACTATTAAATCTTGATTTCTTGCAATTTTTCAAGTAAAACATTAAAGGTGGCTGTGAAGTTTTTAAACCATAGTTCGCAACAAATCTGTGTCATCTAGAAAATGGCTAGGTTTTAATTAAAACAACTATGAAGTAAGGCAATGGAAGATTGAAGTTTATTACATAATCACAATAGTAAGGCACTATCATTTTATTTTTTTGTATGATATTTGTTGCTGAGGCTTTCATTATTTATAAATATTGTTCGTGAATATTTCCTTTGTTCTTTCTCAAAGCGACTTTCGTCCTAGTACTCGTTCGTATCTTCGAAATTTCTACATTATGAGGTAATTACTATCTGTCGGCGCTGTATTGGCCGATTGCAACATGTAGACTTTTTTTGTACTCTTTGATATCTCTGTGTCATTTTGTTTTGCATAGTGATGAGAGAAAGGTTGATGCGCCACTGCAAAGATATTCTAATCATCCAAAAACAAGCTCCAAACGGGTTCAGATTTCTGGTTTGGATAATTTAGATTAGAGAAGTTCAAAAGGGTAATTATAATAATTTATTAGAATTATGAATCCGTTTTAGAGCGCAAAAAGTATTCAAGGAACCCTTCTTTTCTAATTTAAAATAAAATTATTCTTTTTTTCTATACTAACAAACAGCTTCAAGAATAAAATATCTAGAGAATATGTGGAGAATACTATAACAAGCAAGTAGCTATTGGCAAGCTAACACTAACACAAGTTTTCTGGTACTCCGAAGTTTCCATAAGCCAGCTGCATCAATATATGATGCCATAGGGTGCCATTTTTGACGGTTTAGCCTGCAAGAGTTATATCACTTGCATGTTTTGTGTCTGGCACGATTGTGTCTTTTGGTGAAGTTAGTAAACATGGATGAGTCTTAAGGCCTAGCGTGATAATGTAGGATGAACTGATGGGGTAGGAGTACAAATCAACTGTATCACAAAAATCAATTCAACCTTTCAAATGATTTTATAGCCTAACTTTGTCTACTGCACCAAACTGATTCTATGTAAAATTCAAGTGATTGCAGTAATTCTGAGTTTATTTATCTTGATTTTTCTAAGCTTTTGTGCTCATCTACGGGTATATGATCAATATATACAAATAGTTAAACATATATATAGTTTCTTAAATGCGCTAAGAATGAAGAATCACATGAAGCAGAAGTCAATGTTGGCATGTCAATAAATTCAAATCCTTCCCAATCGAGGACAAAAAAAAAAAGAAGACAACTGGGCATACAAGCTACGCAGAAGGAATGGACATGTTCATCTAATCCTAAAGTGGCCAAAAGGAATGGAATGCTTAGGCCTCAGGTGATGACAATGCCTCCCTCTTGTTCAAGAGTTTTGCACACCAACAACAGGCACCATACAATTACCCACCCGCTGGTATCCCTCTAACGCCACCAACATCCCCTGGAAACACCACAAGAAATTAAGTAATTCAAAACCACGAGAGACATAAGAATGTCATTAGACTTACCCAACTTTTTGTTAGTAAAACTAACTACGAAATAGCAGATCATCTAAATGATAAAACGTAGTGCATAAGATATCAAATTTTTACCTCAATCTCTGGCGCTTGGGTTCCTTCTTATTTCCATGTGTTGTCCTTTTCTTCGACTTTAGTGAAACCAGGCTCTCCACATAACTCTCTGGAAACCTGCTCATATTAATTTTATAAATATCACCGAGTACAACCTTGCTAGTTGCATTATTTTGACCCAATAACATCAACTGTCCTGAAGCTAGAACCAGAATGTCACCATTTTCAAAAGACCATATCGGCTTAAAACATGGAATCTGAGTCCTCATTAGTTGGGTAGTGGTAAATACTTTAGTCCAAGATTCACTTACTCCATAATCTTTCATCACCCAAATATCAGCTTGAATACTGGGATATAAAAACACTACACAAAGGCAGTCTCCCAACATCCCCACCTGTCTATGCAAATTCAGATTTCGTAGACGTGGCTTAGTTTCTTCAGGAAAGGGAACATCCGTGAGTCTCTCCCTGATAATATCGAAACGAACTATAACTTCAGAGTTGGTTCCTTGGTTGCTGGTTGTAGCGCCTGACCAGTGAAGAGCACCATTGATAAGCAATCCGGGAAGCCTTTTGTGCCTCAGATGTCTAGGAAACATGTAACAGTCTGTCCGTTGAATAGTTTTCCAACGCTTGGTTCCTAATGTATAAACTTGAATTATATGGAACCTTGGACAACCAACAAGACTTTCATTAAAGAACATTTTCACTAACTTGTAATCATTGATGTTGCTATCATAGCCGAACCCGTATCTACTACTAAATTCGGCCACATCTTCGGAGACTTGTAGTTTGATGGTCTTATATTCACCAGTGGCTGGGTTCCAAATGCATGCACAATTTTTTGCCTCAATACCCCTTCCACCACTAGAAATACCGAAACAAATCAGTCCATTACAAGAACCCAGAGTTACAATACCCTCGATTTTCTTATTTTCAAATGGGTAATCCATTGAAACAACCTTCAAATCTGATGAAGATGAAATTGATTTGTAATCTATGGAGTTAATGATAGGGTTCTTATGGCCATGACCAAGCATAAGTCTAAGGTTGTTCTTACTCTGGATTGATAGATAAAGGTGATCATTAATGAACTTAGGGTTACAAAGTAGGTTATACCAAATCTTGCATACACATCTACATGCTAAGATTGAATTAACTGGTAATTTGAGAAAGATATCTACCTGAATCACTTCTGGAAGTCTGCACATTGACATTTCTAAGAGATTTCATTCCGAGAAAACAGACTAAGAGATCGAGAGAGTACAAGGCACTGGCCGCCTTTGAAATGAATTCAAATCAACTAGTAGAAGAGAACGTAAGCTTGGGAAGGGCAAGTTGGTCATCCTAGGTGTGAGGGTGGCGAGGAAGCACTATGGTTTAGGGTTTAGCGAATAACTGACTATTTTGGAGCTTCGCCATGTGGATCCGAAACCGAATTTCTAGTTAAAGAGTTAGCGGAAAATAAGTATCCAACATTGAAGGAAGAAAAAAAACTTATAAGTAAAAGTGGGCCCTAGTATTGGGTTTTGACAGCTTAGACCACACCATACAACAGCCTGCTACATCATGTAGCATGATAAAGCTTAACCTAAGCTATCTACATGTGGAAAAATGGAACGATTTTCGGGCACTAGAGGTGTAAAACGTGCCGGCCCGGCACAGCCCGGCACACGAAATCGCGTGCTTCACGTGTCATGTGCCGTGCTGTGGTGTGCCAACGATTTAAACGTGTTGTGTCGTGTTGTGCTTTACTAGTCAAAAGCTAGGCACAGCACAGCCCACGGGCACAACACATGAATAAACGTGCCATGTTGTGCCGTGCTGGCACACGTGCTATAAACAATTTGAAATCACTTAATCTATAAACTAAGTCGACATTATCACAAGAATTTAATTAGACAAATATCATTTGAAATTATTTCAAGTATAATAAACAAGTTTATTCAATAAAAAGAAATAGCCCATCAAATATAAAATTGGATTATTGTCATGTAAATTAATGTTCTAGTTAAATATAGGTGACGACATTATAACAACGATATTGAAATATATTTTCCAAATATTAAGGTATTATATGTGTTGTTATAAATAAGCTAACATAAAATGTTAAAAACTAGCTAGAATAGTGACTCTTTTGTGAAATATACAAAAACCGTGATGTATTATGCCTTGTTATATGGTGTATTTATGACGTGCTCTCTTAACGTGCTGTGCTGGGGTGGGCCACGTGCTTATCCGTGCCGCGTGCTGTGTTGTGCTACTGTGCCAATTAGTCAAACCCAGCACGTCCCATTTAACTAACGTGTTGTGTCGTGCTTGGTTGTGCTTGTGCTGGCACAACCCAATTTACACCTCTATCGGGCACCCCTAATTTTTGTGGTGCACCATGATGTGTTTATGTTATCAACGCTACACTTCTTGGGGTCTCTTAAAGTTAGAAAATGACTAACTTACTGTATATCCTAATTGATGGTAGATTTTTGACGAGTCCTAAGTAAAATTACAATTTTGTATATTTCTGAAATGAATATATAAAATTCAAATTTGATGGTTTAGATATAGAAGCTCATGTTAAAATGATCTCTAACCGATCATGTAGCCTCTTCAGAGCAATACATAACGATAATTATCGGAGTCTCTCAGCCGAGCTTTCAATATTTCGTGTATTTCATAATTTGTAACGTAAAATTCAAGTATATATTGTGCACTTTGTAGTACCCGATTTTGTATAGGAGTCGTGAATGATTGGACGGCTCCTAGATGGACAGGCCATTAGTATAAAGCGATAACGTCTTCAGGATATCGCTAATGTTCCGTGACTATGCACAATAAATGTTCCAAACAAGTACGAAGCTTCTACCATCCCATAACTCGATTCTCGAATAAATATAGTGCTCCCGTAAAGATTTCTTGCTAGTATGGAGTGTCTAATTAATATTTTCTATTGTTGCATATTCAACAGATGAATTGCTAGGATATTTTCTAATTCTAGTACTGTATTCATCAGATTAACTCCTAGGAAATATTCTATTTTTACCATAATATTTTATTACTTCAGTTAATGGTTTTTCCCAACGAATTCCACAGATTAGTTATGAATATTTACCTTTGGAGTATACATGCCACCGTCGAGTAATCTCTGAAAAAATGGTGCGAGTGTATTTAGTCATAATGATCGAAGAAGCATCCAAAAGCATGGACAAACTAGTGTATATGAAAAGTTCACCAGAAGGTGAGGGAGAAATTTTTTTCATAAAAAAGAAGATGAAAATTAAGCACGATAATTGGCCCACCGTCCGTCGGCCATGCCGCCGTGCCGTGGCCGATCCCCCTCCCCTTTTTTTTTAATATTATTTCCTAAAATCTTAGCTCCCTCGTTCGAACAAACTCTTGATTTAATTTTCTTTGTCAAATATTGCTCAATCATACATATAGTTAACTAATCAAGTGGTCCCATCACCATTGAGTATTTACGCTGTTGTTTAAGGGTAAAAATCGTTTCTGCCGATTTCGGTAAATTCGGTAGGCGAGTGAGAAACTGGTTCAAACCCTAAACAAATGTGCTGCACGTGAGCACTTTATAGATTCGAGAGATCAACCGTACAAGTCCGACCTAAACCAAGAAATGGCCGTTCCAGACTTGCTTGATCACAAAGTGGAGGAGAAGGGTTGATTTGGGAAGGGAAGCAAAGAAAGGTGTTAAGACCAGAATAATTCGGGAGAGTAGTGTCTCGACTTGTATCGAAAGTGGAAGCTTCGTAAGCTTGCAAGAGATGGAAGCTTTTGGAGAGCTTGCAAAGTTGCCTTTTTCGAGAGTGTAGTATTTTTCTCCCGACCGAGACTTGTTGTCCGGTGGAAATAGGTAAGACCTATTTATACAAGTAGAGATTGAAACGTACCACGGCCTCATGAAGGAAGAGAGTAAAGGGTGAAATAATGGGAGGAGGTGGTAACCGCATGGTGTTAATGGGTGAAAACGTTTTCACCATTATTTCCTCATTTATTTGACCGATTTATTCCTTTTCACGCTTTCTTAATGTGAGCGTAGTGTACGCTGCAAGCCGTGACCGCCAAACCAAAACCCCGGGAAAGCATCCCCAGTTTGTGTTGATATCTCGAGTGTTGGTTGCACCTTGAGTGCAAGTGGCGCTGCTAGTGGCGCGTGTGGCATGTGCCATTGGCATGTGCGAAATGCCTTGGTGGTAGGTTGTACGTTGAGTGTAAGTGGCAATGCCAGAGCTGCTAGTGGCGTGTGTGGTATGTGCCAATGGCATGTGCGGAATGCCTTGGTGGTAGGTTGCATGGTTTGCAAACTAGGCTACCAGCGTGGGCTTTGGCATGTGCCAATGACGCGTACGGTTGAATTGGCCTAGGTTGCACGGCTTGCAAGTTAGGCTACCAGCGCGCATGAGGGTCACGGCTAGGTGATGAAGGCTACCAGCGAGCGTGTTGGCATGTGCCAATGGCATGCGTGGTCATTAGGGCTGTGACCTTGGTAGGAAAAGCTACCAGCGAGCATGTTGGCATCTGCCAATGGCATGCGTGGCCGCTAGGGCCGTGGCCTTGGTAGGAAAAGCTACCAGCGAGCATGTTGGCATGTGCCAATGGCATGCGTGGCAGTTAGGGCCGTGGCCTTGGTAGGAAAAGCTACCAGCGAGCATGTTGGCATGTGCCAATGGCATGCGTGGCCGTTAGGGCCGTGGCCTTGGTAGGAA
Organism: Papaver armeniacum; assembly: GCA_023531295.1. NCBI lineage: Eukaryota > Viridiplantae > Streptophyta > Magnoliopsida > Ranunculales > Papaveraceae > Papaver > Papaver armeniacum. Next base: position 73,801 of record JAJJWW010002455.1, read on the forward strand.
AAGCTACCCGGCGAGCATGTTGTCATGTGCCAATGGCATGCGTGGCCGTTAGGGCCGTGGCCTTGGTAGGAAAAACTACCGGCGAGCATGTTGGCATGTGCCAATGGCATGCGTGGCCGTTAGGGCCGTGGCCTTGGTAGGAAAAGCTACCAGCGAGCATGTTGGCATGTGCCAATGGCATGTGTGGCCGTTAGGGTCGTGGCCTTGGTAGGAAAAGCTACCAGCGAGCATGTTGGCGTGTGCCAATGGCATGCGTGGCCGACTTGGCCTAGGTTGCATGGTTTGTAAACCTAGGGCGCTATATTTGGCATGTGCTAATGGCATAGCGGCTTGGAAATATGGCTTGTGGTACGTGTTGGCATGTGCCAATGGCACATACGGCCATGTTGACCTAGTTGCACGTTTTGCAATCCTAAGGCGCTATATTTGGCATGTGGCAATGGCATAGCGGCTTGGAAATATGGCTTGTGGTACGTGTTGGCATGTGCCAATGGCACATACGGCCATGTTGACCTAGTTGCACGTTTTGCAAGCCTAGGGCGCTATATTTGGCATGTGGCAATGGCATAGCGGCTTGGAAATATGGCTTGTGGTACGTGTTGGCATGTGCCAATGGCACGTACGGCCAGGTTGACCTAGTTGCACGTTTTGCAAGCCTAGGGCGCTATATTTGGCATGTTCCAATGGCATAGCGGCTTGGAAATATAGCTTGTGGTACGTGTTGGCATGTGCCAATGGCACGTACGGCCAGGTTGACCTAGTTGCACGTTTTTGCAAGCCTAGGGCGCTATATTTGGCATGTGCCAATGGCATAGCGGCTTAGTTTGGCATGGTTTCCAATGAGTGTGATATGTAGTTTGGTTTTGGCGTCGCTGCCATGGTGCGCAGTGTGCGGCTTGGTTTTGGCGTCGTTGACATGGTGCGCAGTGTGCGGCTTGGTTTGGTTTGGCATCGTTGCCATGGTGCGCAGTGTGCGCCTTGGTTTGGCATTGTTGCCATGGTGCGCGGTATGCGGCTTGGTTTTGGCATCGTTGCCATGGTGCGTAGTGTGCGGCTTGGTCTTGGCGTCGTTGCCATGGTGCGCAGTATGCGGCTTGATTTGGCATCGTTGCCATGGTGCGCAGTGTGCGGCTTGGTTTGGCATTGTTGCCATGGTGCGCAGTATGCGGCTTGGTTTGGCATCGTCGCCATGGTGCGCGGTGTGCGGCTTGGTTTGGCATCGTCGCCATGGTGCGCGAGATGCGGCTTGGTTTGGCATCGTTGCCATGGTGCGCGGTGTGCGGCTTGGTTTTGGAATTAGGGTTACGTGTCGAAAACCCTAACTGTATTTTGAAAAAATACCCCTATTAATTATTTACACCGATTTAAATGCTCTTAGTTAATGTGTTGCGGGTAACACTAGGTCACGGGTTTTACGATTTTACCCCTTGTTTAGAAACCACCATCAACAATTTGTATAATATATTACAATATTATTATTAAGGCGACCGAAGCGAAGCGAGGGAGGACTTTATATATGGTGACTTTGTTTCAATGTGAAGCGTGACATTTTTTTCCAATTAGACACAAAAGATTGGATTTGGTTCAACGATGAAAAGACGACACTGCCCCTCTAAAGCAAATTTTTTTTTTCATTTAGATATTTTCGTAAATAAACCCAAGAGGAAGGGCACTAAGGTATTAGACATTTTCGTAAATAAACCAAAGAGGAAGGGCAGTAAGATATTAGACATTTTCGTAAATAAACCAAAAAAGAAGGGTAACTAGATATAAGAGCCAAATTTTATTATAATTCCTTATGTATCCTATTTCTTTAGGGGTATAATTGACAACCAAACTTTAATATAACATATCTAAAAATCCATGCCTTGGAATTTTACAAATTTTATCTCGTTGGAAAGGTTTTAGAAAAAATCTACGCAATGAGTATAAACAACAATATTAAATTTAGAGTTTTTAAGAAAAATTTGGAAAAATATTTATCATTTTAGGCAAAATTTTGAAAATAAAATGGAGATCCATTGTGCAAACTACCACAAAAGGATACATAATACTTTATGTTACCATATTTTGGTTTTATGCGTCAACTAATTTTCTTTTGCAACTAATAAAACGATGTACTCTCTCTATTTCAAGAAAAATGAAATTTTTACTTTAGCCATAAATTTTCTTTTACAGTCCAATTGCAGGAGTGTTTCCTTTTTCTTCGGTCGGCCTTCCCACCGTGGCAGCAGTCATCTAGTTTTAATATTTTCAAATATTGGATGTTTAATAAAATATCATACTTGTTCAATCAACAAAAAATTGAGAGTCTCAATCAAAATCAAATTCTTCTAAAAATATATAATAATGCTCAAATGTCCGATAAAAAATACCAAAATTACGAGGAGTTGACAGGCGTCGACATGGTGATCTGTGCACCATCATAGTCGGTCGGTCCACTTGGCCACCATGGCCGACGATCTCACTATTCCTTAATCCATGTTTTGATTAATCCTCAAATTGGTTATTCCTTCATATTTTTGGTGAGTCCTCTTTACACCAACTGGGGAAATCCTCCATACACGGTCTAGCCGTTATCTACACTACTAATGGTTGATACTAGTACCCGACGGTCATTTGGCCTTTGTAATACCGTGATATTGGCAGTAGTTGGTCGAATGGAACATAAGTAATGATTTGTGATTTCCTAACACCGAGGCCTTTTCAGCACAATTGGCTCTAAAGTTGGCAAAAAACTTTGCAATTAAGGGTGCTCGGGCAGGAGCAATCCAGGGATGAGTGACCTCCCGGAAAGTTGCTACCGGATGACCGCAGCGGTGCCCATTGAAAACCTCACATTGCCGGATAACCGCAGTAGCTAAGTGGGGACAATATCAATGGAGTAACGGTTCATTACAAATGGTATCAGAGCCGACTAAGAGTCACCTGCCGAGGGTGCGAAAGTACGCTGGATTGGGTTGGTCCAGGTGCTTCTCATGAGGTGCATGGAACGTCGGAGATCTGGGCTTGGTAATATATATTATGGAAAGGAGGACAACTCCAATTTAATACGGTGGTATTGTAATACCCCGATATTCGGCAGTGGTTGGTCGAATGGAATATAAGTAATGATTTGTCCTTTCCTAACACCGAGGCCTTTTCAGCACAATTGGCTCCGGAGTTGGCATAAAACTCTGCAGTTAAACGTGCTCGGGCGGCAACAATCCAGGGATTGGTGAACTTCCAAGGAAGTTGCCCATGGTTGACCGCAGCGGTGCCCATTGAAAACCTCACACTGCCAGATAAACGCAGTGGCTAAGTGGGGAAAATATCGGTGGAGGTATGGATAATTACATCGTTAATATCCATATAGGACAACCCTCCATCTCCTAGATTCAAGGCTCCTTAAAATTACGGTTTTGTGTTTCTACTAAAATATGAGCATCAATATATAATTTTCATTTGATCCAGTTTTCAATATTTTTATTAAATATTTAATTTAAGGTCTCGCTACCAACATTTTTGTTGCTCGATTGTTCAAGAAGCAACAGTTCATTGGTCGATCATCCAATATTCCATTGGACGACCATCCACGTGGTCAATCATCCAATATCTGCCAATACTCTAATATCTATTTGTCATTCGACTATTCCTGACATGACGGACGAGGATGAGTATTCTACAATAACTCAACAATATCTGATTTCTTGTCAAACACTTGACATGTCAGAATACATGCTGTTCTATAATCGAGCAATCTCATTAGACCGACGTTCATCAAACCAAATCATTCGAGTATCACTGATTCCTCAACTGGCACAATGATATGTCACAATTCATCAGACTCAACGTCTAAGCATTATTGTTATCCCAACATACACCTTATTCTCAATCCATCATGATGAGTCACTGAGCATGTCACATTTTTCATTGACAATTATGCTCGACTCATCAAATCTAAGACTCACGGTCTAGCTGGGTCAACAATTTACCAACTAAATACACGTATACCTTGCAGACTTTATATGAGACATTAATCATTTCATATGGGGGATATTTACTAGGTATTTGGTCTACCGTCCTATAGCACGTGCGATGTAGCAGTACATCCATGATGACAAATGTGAGCAAGTAATGCTAGGGTTGAAGGAGTAAGTGAAGTAGTGGATGGAAAATTAACCAAGTCTCTAACGTAAGGTAGAACTTGTTTAACCACGATTTTCCACTTCCCCACTCTTCCACTCCTCTTTAACTGTCACCACTTACTAGAAATCAATGTGTTAAATATTTTTCCAATATACATATTGGCTTTTGGACTAACAGGTGTCTAGTACGAAAGCTCAAATTCTAAATTCAATTGAATTCTGTTTTGAGGCATACTCAAATGTTCTGAGGCATGACTAATGATGCTAAAATAGGTCACTAGGTAAAAAAAAAATCACCACTACTTATCCACCTTTTTTTAAATGACATAGCTGCCTTACATAATTAGTATTAATGATTATAATTAGATTTATTGATAATGATTAATTAGCAATGCTAATTTGGTTAATTAATTAAGATTAAGTTATTAGTGGTCTATTATTACAGAAATCAAATTTATGTGGGAGAGTAGGGGTTTTTGAGAGGAGGAAGCAAAAGTGAAAAAAATAAAACTTGGTTTTTCAGATTTAATTTAGTGATTAGAAGTGACCAAAATGTTTTATTCAAATCAAATCACATGTGTTGTAAACGATGTTTAAGCTCTCTTTTAGGTTGAATTCTTAAATAAAAAAACTAAATTCTTACAAAAATTTTCGGATGTTCAGTTTTGGGTTCGACTTTAGTGTTACAAGCCGAATCTTGTTTGGAAGAACCGTTCAACTGGTTTTTCTAAAGATTAACCGAAGTGTCTGAAAAAACTATTATTTGATTTTCGGCTCATTCGAACTATAATCGTTATTGGCATAACTAGTACTTTGTAGTTTGGGTTTTCATAATTCGCGACTTATAGAGCCAAGTTCGGCTTACTATGACACAGTCGAACCTGGCAATGTAAAAATACAAGATATAGGTTCAACTAACTGGATTTTCAATATGAGATGGACCTTGCAAGCTACAGGTTACCTTGTGGTTTAAAAATAGTATCAGCCGAACCTTGCCTTGGTAAAACATTTTTATAGGTTCATCTAGTAATCTAAATTTATTAACTATCCCAACATGGATTTTATCCGAAATAAACAAGGTTCGGCTGAAAATAATATATCTGATAATTAGCCGAACCTAAAGGTCCTTTTCATTATAATTTGGGTTAGGCTGAAAACGTGATATTTCAATATCAGCCAAACCGTTCTTCCGAGACATAAAAATCAAAGAACACTGATTTGGATTCTAACATGCGGATCTAAATCTCAATCTAATTCTAAAAAATGAACCATATCTAATCCCAACCTAAAAAAGGGAAGGCTACGAGATTTTGCCACCCTTTCCGTGCTACTCCAAAGGCTATGAGTCTAGATACTCCAATGTCTAAACCTACTCAAATAACGTCACAACCTTCCACTCGAATAACATAGTAAAAAGAATAGATTGTGGTTAGAATTGTTTTGTGGTATGGGATGATACCAGATTATTGGGGATGATACTATATCATATATAGGACAAAAGATCTTAAGCGATCATGATCGTTGGATCGACTAATTGGTATCAACCCCTAATTATCACTACACCAAATTCTGGGATTCGTAACAAAAATTCGTAACGGCTTAGTGTCCGTTACAAATGGCCGTTACGAAAATTTTGTAACACCCAGAAGCCGTTAGAAATTTTCCAAAATTTCGTAACAAGGGAAAGCCGTTACAATTTTTTTTTACGCGTGCCAGTCGCACGCTTGGTCACACTAGGGTCGTAACACTTGAGTTTTTTTTTTGGGCCCACACTTTCAAGTCCTCCATCTACACCGTGTATTCCTAAACTAATATCTATACTCTTTGTATTTTTCTCGAGATACAACACAACCATAAAACCCTAGTTTTTATTCTTTTCCAAAAAGCATCCCTATCTTCCTGCCTTTCCGCATCTTTGTTTCATCTCTTCCTCTCTATTGCTCTCTCTCAATCTCTCTACCCAAACACAAATCAACAAAGAGGAAATCCTTCGATTCAATTTTCTCATTTTTTTCTTGATTTCTTCTTGTAGATCTTTGTGTTCTTCCAACCTAGAATAGATCGCTTTTCATTCTCATCTCATTTTCTGTTTTCTCTTATTTTTCTTCCATGTGATTTGAGAGGCAAGATGAAGGTTTAGTAATCGAGAGCGAAAGGGATTTATCGAAGAATATTTGTTGGTAGTGATGCTGGTTCGAGTGGTGGATTCAGATTCAGCAGGAAAGGTAACCTGAAGCTTTAATTAGTTTTTTTAATTTGATAATTGATTCGTAGAAAATTGAAGATGGAGTAGAGAGTAATTAAAAAGGGTTTCTTTTTCTCGTTCCGGGTTTGAGATTAAAGGTATGATTCAACTCTAATTGTTCTTGTTCCAACAAATTCTTCTCAATACGATGGTTATTGATTGAATCTCTTGCTAATAATTCTATCTTGATCTCGTCAAAGTCAGTAACAACAGACCTAGGGTTTTTATTGTAACTGATTTCATATCTATGTCTTGACTGAATCATGATAGGATTAGAACTCGAATTAAGGATGGGATTTGTCAATTTTATGGGTCTGTGGAACACCAGAATCTTAGGGTTTTATTTTGAAATCATTTTCTTTGTTGTTTTGCTTTTCTTGTTTCTTAATCTTTGACTACTGATTCATGAGGAGCAGAACTTTGCTAGGGTATGGAACTAGATATATTGTGATGTTCATGATACTATAAATTTTATATTTGATATGAAGATTTGTTGAATTGAAATATACAGCAACACTTCAGAATTCTTACATACGGTCAGGTGACATTTCAGATCGATTTTAGGGCACCTTAGATAATGAACTGAAATAAAGTTTCTTTTAATGAAATTTAGTTCTCTAAAAAGAAAAATCAAATGTGATAATAATTGTCATGTCCTGAGATACTCGATGTAAGATATGCCTATTTCAGTAATTGTTGTTCAACACTCTTGATCAATTCTTTTTCAGTAATTTTGACATATATGCATCTTAAAGTAGCTTAAGGCTTCTAGTGTTAAGATTTAGTTTATCTTTTGAAAGAGAGTTCTAGAATGACATTCGATGGTTCAGTTAGAACTATGCTTTTGAAATATGCCAGCTTGTGTATCAACTGTCCTGCACTCCTGGCAGTTCGGTTTCTAAGGAATTTGACAATTTACAGTTTGAACCAGCCTTAGTCTCCACTGTTTTTTTTTTAGAGCCTTCTCCAGTACTGATCCCATATTAATACTCTTTATTGTGAATTTATGTATTTATGGTTAATCATCCGCACTTGCCTACAGATTCCAAAGAAGTGAAAATCTACTCAGTAAACGAGACTAAGTTATGCTTGCTCATGTGTCGTTACTGACTTGTCTTTTAAGGCATATGTTTTTTGACTAGTATATATGAAATTGACAATAGTTATCACATACCTATGAGACTAAGTAATGCTTACATGGCATGCTTATTTGACTTTTCTTTTCAGGTGAAGATTTAGAAGTTGTGGATGATTGGGTTATAGCTGAATTGAAGTGCAGAGAGTGGAATTGCTGTTGTGACATGGATTGAGGATATGAAGGATAAGGAATGGTTCTGCTGAGAATGGTCTAGAAGCAAGAATTGCCTTCCCTTCCACTTTGGTACATCCTTTTCCTTCCACTTTTTGTTTTAAGCTGCAACCATTTTGATTCGGTGTTAAACAAATTATTTTATTTTTCTGTGATTTGCTTATATTTCACCAAATATTCTGCACCGGAAAAGGAGATTCTTTATTGATCTGTATATAATTATTCTGTCCTTTTCTTGTCCCTACACATGACTTTGCATTTTGTTCAATGCTTCTGGGCATAACCTTTCGTGTCATGGTACTCAACATCAAATTCAATGCGGGGAAGGCGTTGCAGTCACTGATGTTCATAGTTGATCATTCCTAGAGTGTTGCTAAGAATAAGCATTTTCTGATTATTCATCTCTTTACCTATATTATCCTACACTGTCGGAGAATAAAGAATATATATGTTGTTTCTCTAATGGTTATTGATGATCACGCATCTTAGGTGGTGGAGAAGATAATTTATCCATGTTTGGTTGAGCTGAGTGAGGACCCAGATGTGGATGTCATAGTTTTTGCTATCCAAGCACTTCAATCAAGCGACCAAGTCATGCTTTCAAGTTAGTAGATGTTTATTTGTATTTTCGACCTAAACTGAACTTATATTTGTTCTTGAGTGATATTTATGGACATAACTGTTGAGAGATTATATGCAGTTGATGGACAGGCTCAATCGTATGAGCCGTAAGAATACACAGAGTATGGCTACGAGCAGGAGCTTGAGCACATTGAGCAAGTCAGTTTAACCCATTCCTTAGGGTGATTACCCTTTTTGGTTTAAGTTCCCTCAGAAATGTTGGTCATAGAAATCAGGAATATCGACACTTCATAATCTGAATTATGTTCAATTTCAGAAAAAAATTTTCAATTTTAATTTTGTTTAATAAGTAATAGTTATTGGTTCATACAGTGACAGTCTAACTAATTTGGGGAATCCCTTACAAATTTCAGGGGAATTATCATTTATCAATCGATATCACTACTCAAAGCACAACTGAGAACATTTCAGTGGACGTTGTCTCAGTTTAAGGATTGTGGGAGTCTTATTATATAGCTAGATTCACTATCCTTATTGAAAATTTTCTAATCCATCTATTTATGTTGTTTTTTGATGTCCTGTAATGCATAAATCCATGGCAAACTTGATATTTTATCGCTGCACAACATAGCATGCATGGTGCGGTTCTGATCAGAACCTGTTTTATGTTAAGCCTTATAATCTTACGATTCCAGCTACATATTGCTCTAATATGTTTGGATTTACGAAAAAATTTTTTTTGTATAAGTTGGCTGATAATCTCAGTTTAGGATTTAGTTGCCGGTGATAGATGGGGTGTAGTGCCTGTTTTAGGATTTTAGTTTTAGTGCACAACTGATATGGAAAGTTATCCGAGATAATAAGGACCTTGACCTTCCTGCTCATAAGGTCTATAAACTGTTCTGTAGGGAATCAATTTTTTGTTTTATTTAACATATTTTCTTTTTGTTGTTTAGGTATAGTGGGAAATGAACTGCAGTTGGGTTGTCATCAACTTGTGTACCAAAAAACTTACCGGGTAAGTACTTAACTTGTATATTTTCTAGATTCCATGTTTCTTACAGGACTTTGGTTTGTTGCGCGTGCGAGAGAGCTTATGGACTTTGGTTTGTTGTAGGACCAATAGCAATAATGGCTTGGATCAATGGTTGTAGTTGCAGTTGAAGCTCTTGATGACTAAATCATGGACTTGTTCTTTATTACACTGTAAGTATTTCTCATTGTTATTATCTCCAATTGATTTTTTATTTTTAATTTCATCTATACGTGGTATAACATCTTAGTTTTGTCTGCTTTTAACATAGGTTGGTATGCTTATGGTCATGCGATTTGCGATTCTGAGATAGTTTTTTCTGACACGGTAAATTCTCTTTCTTCCTTGCAGCAATAAATTCATAACTGCTCCAGTTTATTGTGTGTGTCATCTCTTCTAGTTTTTGCTTACTTCAACATCTAAGTATAAAGTTTTTTTGTTCGTAGGTTATTTGAATGATGCATTTTTTGATCGAAATGCTGGAGAATAAAGCAGCGCAAGTTTTGTAAGTTTCTATGTAGGAAGTTAATAAGTTTCTACCTATTCTATTAGAAATTTGGAACTTAGTTTCTATCTATTCCCTTAGAATTTGATAGTTAACAAAAATATTGGTACTTTGAAAGAATTTGTGTACTTAACAAAATAAAATTGTACTTAGAAGAATTTGTGTTCTTTTATGACATGAATTGGTTGAATGTGATGCGAATTGAATGTAGAATGTGATATTAATTGATTTTTGAATGTGGATGATGGATGACGTGAACAGTGGATGCAGGTTAATAGAAAATACGGCTTATTTCCGGCTGAAAAAGAACTGCAGGTCAATACTATCCTGGTCAAAATTGGTCAGTATTGACTAATTTTGACCAGGTCAATGTTGACTGGCAGTAATTTTTTTACTGTTACAAAAAAATTTTGTAACGTCTTGGACCTGTTACGATCCTGTAGTTACAAAAAATTCGTAACGGCCATCAGCTGTTACCACGTGTCAAACTCGTAACGGCCCCTCGCTGTTACTAGGGCCGTTACAACCAAAATTCGTAAGGCCGTTACGAAAAAATGTAACACCCACTTTTGCAATAGGTGCGAGCCGTTACAACCAGTTTTAGTAACGGCTCGAGTCTATGGGATCCGAGAATTTGGTGTAGTGTATGCTGGTATCATCCCATATAAATCATGATCAAAGTATACATTCTCCCTTTGATGCAATAAAATGAGATGATGGTGTCATGCTCAAAGTGTTCTTGATTGGTTGATTGTTGTTGGTAATGTATGGCATTGTTTGAGTGAATTTTAGGGTGCATTTGAGAAGCTAAGAGAAGCGAAAGAAGGCTAAAGACTTCCGCTGGTAAACTGAAGAGTTGGTTGTTTTCATTGGTGCAAACTTATAAGGCTGAAGTGCAGGTGGGTGAAGTTTGATTCACAGAACCACTGTGCTGCCGGGTTACACTTTCGCAGAAATTTGTCTGAATCATTTAGAGGTGTGACACTTAGTATCTTGGAAATTGCGTTTCTTGTGTCTGGGTAACAATGGTGTCTTGAAGTCCTGGAAACTTTGGATCTTAAAATGTAAGTATCTGCAGAAGCTATAATTGAGAGTGTCTTCAAGGTTTCAATGAAGTAAACAAGACCGGAGAAGAATCTTGCTTTATACTCCCCCCGTTCCACTTTAGGTGATATTTTAGGGTTTTTTGTATGTTCCAAAATAGACGAGAGTTTAGCTATTTTCTCTAAATTCTCACTGATTTGCCCCTGCTTTGGTATCACAACATAACATACATTGCCCTTGTTATCAGTAAGAGATAATTAATCTAATTTAAGATTTGAAATCTATTATATATTAACTTAGGATATTTGGTTATCCCAAGTGGAATTATATGGGGATTCATAATTTATAGTAGAATCTAGAAACAAAAAACTAGGATGTTCAAATTTTTAGGAAGGTATTAATATGGGCAAATTTGGAAAAAAATTACTTTCTTTGATGTTTCTTAATCTCCGTGAAAAACTCTACAACATCATCTAAATTGGAACGGAGGGAGTAATAAGAGACCCAGGTTGCCACATGGCGGCCCCACAATCACTCTTAATTTTGGTGAAGCCACCTAAGCACTAGCTATCCTGTCACCGCTATCTGATTGGCTACTCTTATAAGATAAGTCCAGTAGCTAGGCTACCCCAAAAGGCACTTAACGTTTAAAGGACACGTTATGGAACTCCAAGTCTCCAACAGTCACTTAAAAAGATACATCCGTGTACTACCAAACCTGTTCAATTGTAATCAGATTCACCTCATATTATCCAGAAAATTTAAAGTTCCACGTCGCCAACTAAATTGCGGCAAAGCAAAAAACAACAGAAATGATAGCCGACTAAAAGAATTCTGTTGTTTTAGTCGATCAAAATAATTCTGTTGTTTAGTAAACTAAATAGGGACAAATCACCCAAAACTTAACAGATGCGTCTAATGGCCATCAATTGTTTATGAAAAGTTATGTCTTCTCATAAATATTGTTTGCATGATTGCATCATTTCAATCAAATAAGTGTGCATAATAAAAAGATCCTAAAACGCCTCTAGGCTCTATGGACGCGACTCTTCAGTTGCATAATTATGCTAATATAAAGCGCTTCAATAGAATGATACCATGCAACCCTTCTTCTTCATCATTTTCCATTCAGTAAGAAAAATAAGATAATGTAATCTTACTATTTTAAGAAAGCCTTGCCCGAGTCTATATCTGGATTTCCTCAAAATCAGATATAGAAGTGTTAGAAATTAGAACTCGATCTTATCGGTAAAAGTAGTTTGCAATGAAACGATGATGTTAGAACTTCATTCACGAGTATGAGTATTTTTGCATGTTAAGAGTTTTTGTTACATTTTAAGATGTAAATCATAATTTCCTTCCACTTTTGCAGCCTGTATCACACAAGAAACCAGAAGTATTTCAAGTTTTGGGTGTGCCAAGATGGGCTACATGATCGCATCACATTTATTTATGATAGGAAATGTTTAATATCTTACTGTGGAGAATCCAACTTATGTGAACCCTTACAACGTTGAAAATCTTATTATTGCAGGTCACCAGATCATCTAAGGATACCTTCTGAGGAATTTTCTATGTGAGCACCCTTTCGATTAAAGAGTGTAAGGAAGAGATAGAGAGATGCCTTTTAAAACATGTTTGGATTAACAGTTCTTTGTTCAAATTTTTTCCCCTTCGTATTCAGAGGAGATGCATGTTTCTGTTTCTTTTTATTTCTAAAGTAAAGATGCATGTTTTAGTGAAATAACGTACAGACTATTTCTGCTGCGCATAGTGAAATTCCTGAATGATGAATTCATTATTTGGGATAATTACTAACCCTTTTTATTTCATGGTCCACTCTCTCAAACCGATAATCTGTTGAAGTTTTCAATATTAGTTAAGTTGGATGAGACATATCATTTCATGGATGGAAGAATGAATTGATTGAGTTTTTTTTATCGCAGCTCTAGATTATCACTTTATTTTATATTATATATATATATATGTGTTATTTGGTTGTTATACAATAGTTCCCCAGCAAGAAAATTAGAGAAATATTTTCGTAACCATTTTTCTGAAAAACTAGAAAATATTAATCGTCTTTTCTTTCATTTTTTTTATGGGTTTGTGGATATTACTATTGATGCCGTGATGGATTCAAAACTCAGCTTCCTACCATTTTTCTGAAGAGATATGGAATATTTTATGTCACACATCTACCCATCTACTGGGAATTATTGGAGAAAAATAGCTGGAATTGGAAAAATACTAAAAAGATAATTGTTGGCCAGGAAGTTGAACTGGAGCGATAGAAGGTTTTTGGGCGGGAAGTTGAACTGGACCACCAACACTATGAACAACAAGAAAATTTATCCTATATTGCTAATTTAACAGCCATAGGAGTACGCATAACCGTTTTCATGTAAAAATTTTCTGCTTTTTATGCACTGATTTTTGTGTAGTTTTCAGACAAATGGAAGAACCAGCGACACTATCTCATGGTTTTCAAGATTAATTAAACCGTATTGAATATCAGAAGCGAGGGCTTTCTCATGCACATATTCTTATTATGTTGCTCCTGCTCCTGCATCACAAAGATAAACAAAAGTCGTCTCCAAACGATGAAATCGTTCCAGCAGGAATACCAAATATGCAGACTCAAAAGGACATATAAGGTTGTAGTTCAAATTAATAATGTAAGTTTAGTTAATTCGAATTTTATGCACAAATGCTTTACACATACCCGGTGCGTATGCACCGGGTTAGAGGCTTGTTAGATAAAATGGGTTCAGATCATTGAGGTTTTCTTTGAACACGGATAAGATTCCGATCAGTAGTTACCGTTAAAAGAGGATAACAGACTAATAACAGTAATAAAAGAAAAATTCAGGTTAACATTTCTTTTTTTCGATTAAAGTTTAGAGGAAGCAAAGAATTAAAGACGACTTCTACCAGGTCAATGCCCAAAAGTGTACCTTACAGAAAGCTGTTTACTAAAAATGTTTAGTTTTTTAAAAATTCCGAAAAAAGTATAATGTGCACACATTATAGGTGTGGATTCATCATATTGGGTACACAATATCAAGTAATGGGTACACATTCAAATATTTTTGGTAATTTACAACATTTTCGGGAATAAATAATTAAAACTAGACACCTTTAGAAATTTCCTCACTTTTCTACCTCGAGAGCCCCAACGGCCCAAAGTATACATTCTTTTAGTATATAATTACAATAAATGGAAGCAAAGAAGAAAAAACTCTCTCCACAGAAAGAAGAAAAGAAAAAGTCGCCGCCACTTGCCTGCCCGGAGCTAGTAACTAATTAGATTCAAAAGCTAAGTAAACTAAAAAATGTAAATAAGCTTGACCGTAACACTTCTGTTCCTTCTAAGATCCTAACAATCGAGATTTCTGAGAACACCTTTGCAAAAATGGCGACTACTACTTTGAGTAGAATAATGAAGAAAGCCGCGTCTTCAGTAATCCCACTTGAAAATAGACTTCCTCATAGAAACTACACCTCTGCTATTTTCACTACCCCATTGAAGACCAGTACCTCCATTAGAACAGTTACCAGCAGTAGTAATCTATTTAGAACAGCTTCAATTCCAACCCATCGTCACTTCTCTGCTCCAGCTAAGAAGACTATCGATTACTATTTAACCCATCTCAGAGGTCCTGATTATGAAATCGATCATGCGGAGGAGGAAGCTTTTTTTTTTTTTTTTTAAAGAAAAATTTCATGATTTTGATGTTAGGGCAAGTTTGTTTTATGAATTTCTGTAATGGGTTTGTCTTAATTTTTTCATTAGTTACTTTGATTGTGATTTCTTGTCTTGGTCAATTGAACATGACTGTCTGTATGTGTGTTTTAGTTTCCTTTCAAGATTGTGAATGAAGAAGCTAAATCTATAACATTCTGAATTTTGGTTATTATGTTTCTTGCTATTGGTTTTGGGGTTATCTGTCGATTGTAATCTTTTGTTTTGTAGGTATTTTGAGGGTTTAGCCCTGCCGGAGGGATTAAACCAAGCATTGCCAATTTCTTAATTGACTACATGGTTAACAAAAAGCACAAGAAATACGCTGCCAAATAGATGTTTGGTGTTCAAGAGCTTTTTGAAGGTTATTTACTCTTCCAAAGGGTTAGGAGAACAGATGGTGTGTTCAAATTTGAATGTTTTATGGCTTGGTAGCTAACCATTAACTTTGGCAATGTCTGGTTTAGCTTGGTGACTTGGTTGCTTTTACTCATGTCCTCCTTACTTTTCTTTTCTTTTCTTTTCTTTGGAACATTTTAACATCCTCAACGTTCAAGGGGTGAATCCGTTTAGGACAGCGTTGCTTTTACTGATGTCCTCCTTGCTGTTTTTTAGTAGAATAGTTCAGACAAGAGAAGGTTTATCGCATTAATCTTTTGGAGAGACTCAGTCACACAGTATATATTCGACAGAGTTTACAGAGTGGTCAGACTATAACCAAACACTTAAGGACACGTAGACAAAGACAATAGAAAAGCATAACGGCCTTAGGGGCATGTTTGGTTACTACCCTCCCGCAAGCTGAAGAGGGGATAAAACTCGAAGCTTGTGCTTTAAAAAGTCGAAACGAGGAGTGGCAAGACCCTTAGTGAAAATATCTGCGGCTTGATGCAGAGAAGAAATGTAAATGACCTGGAGATGCTTGGACTGAACCAGTTCACGCACAAAGTGATAATCAATAGCCATGTGCTTCATCCGACTATGGAACACAGGATTAGAAGCTAAAGCAATTGCACTCTTGTTGTCACAGGCAATGGAAGGAGGATCAGGAAGAAACACATGAAGGTCTTTTAGTACCTGACAAATCCATAACACCTCTGCGGCAGTAGAAGCAAGAGATCGATACTCTGCTTCAGTACTAGATCGAGACACTGTCGGTTGTTTCTTGGATGACCAAGAAATAGGGGTATCACCAAAGAATACACAGTAGCCACTGTTTGATCTCCTATCATGGGACCCGCCTAACCGCATCGCAAAGCCTTGGAGAGCTGTAAAGCCTTTGCTGAAGTGTAGACCATGTCCTATGGTGCCTTTTACATATCTAAGAACTCTCTTGGCAGCAGTTAGATGAGCTGTAGTAGGGGCATGCATGAATTGGCATATTTGATTCACAGCAAAACTAATCTCTGGTCGGGTCCATGTGAGGTACTGTAAAGAGCCTACAAGAGATCGATAAGCAGTAGCATCTGGCAGTGGGTCACCATCTGTAGCTGAGAGTTTGAAGTTGGCAGGACAAGGAGAGTTGCAAGGTTTCAATCCGACAAAGTTGGTTCTCTGAAGTAAGTCAAGCACATACTTGGATTGAGAAAGAAATAAACCCTTAGAATTCCTCTTCACCTCTAAACCCAAAAAAAATGTAGGTTACCCAAATCTTTGACGGGAAATATAGTACTTAAATGTGCAATAATAGAGTTGCGGTGAGCTAGATCATTCCCCGTGATGATAATATCATCAACATAGACTAGTATGATGGTCGGGTTTAGCACCAAATTTTTGAACAAATAAGGAGGAATCAGCAACAGAAGGCCTGAAATGTAGAGCAACTAGAACATCAA
Source organism: Papaver armeniacum (assembly GCA_023531295.1). Taxonomy (NCBI): domain Eukaryota; kingdom Viridiplantae; phylum Streptophyta; class Magnoliopsida; order Ranunculales; family Papaveraceae; genus Papaver; species Papaver armeniacum. Next base: position 90,226 of record JAJJWW010002455.1, read on the forward strand.
CAAGTTTTTCATACCACACTCGTGGGGATTGCTTGAGACCATAAAGAGATTTGTTCAATTTACAAACATAGTCTGGTTTTGATGGGTCTTGATAGCCTGGAGGCTGAGTCATGTACACAGTTTCCTTGAGATCTCCATGTAAGAAGGCATTGCTCACATCAAGTTGTTTGATGGGCCAATCAAAATTAACAACAATGGAGAGAACAAGTCTTACTGTAACAGGTTTAACAACAGGGCTGAAGGTGTCAGTGTAATCAAGTCCCTCAAGTTGGTTGAACCCTTTGGCAACCAATCTGGCTTTATGTCTCGCAATGGTTCCATCAGCATTATGTTTAACTTTGAATACCCACTTACAGCATTATGTTCCGTTATGCTTTTCTATTTTTAACTCATGACCAATCAAAGAAAATGACTACCCGAGACGTTCATTTCTTTTTTCGATGCTCGCATATGTCCTATCCAAGTCCAACCTATCGGTTCAAGTAGCATGATGCATGTGCTCATGACGGCCAACATAGGAGTTATAATTGATGGTACTTACTCTCTCTGATCGTCAAATATCCATGACTCGAGGCATCACCAACTTATGTAGAACTAAACTTATTTAGGAAAAATGGCAAATGCATGCATGATTGTGATATATTATGAACCATCTACTGATACAAAACGTCAATTATTTTTGTTACTTTCAAATCAAATCTTTATAAGGTGACAAAGTAATCTAAAGGTTAAAAATAATCCCACATCGGGAAAAGGTATTCCAAGGATTTTCCATATATGAGATTAGAATTGCATTGTTGCTCGCCAATTAGCGATGGTTTGGATGCTCACCTAATAGTCCCACATGGGCTATCAGCAGCAGAATTTAATTTATTTACAAAATACAAAAAAATAAAAAAGGGCTAAACCGGTTCATAGCAAAAATTAATTTATTTACAAAATACAAAAAAAATTTTAAAAAAAAAGAGCTGAACCAGTTCATAACCAGGGCCTCTCCAACCATTGCTAATTGGTTTTTTATCAATCCAATCCAATTCTATTCTTTTCATGTCTGAGGTTTCTAATTGTGTTGTTTTGTTTTGTAGGCATTTTGAGGGTTTGGCTCATGGCTTGGAAGCTAGCTAACTCCAAATATTTGAAACCTGATGATTCTTCACCACTTCAATCATCCCTTATAGCTTTGAATATGTAAACCTATAAAGGAACATCAACAGATCAGATGAAACTCTTGAACCGAAAACAAGTACTAAATTGATGACATGTTAAAGTTCACTCACCCTAAATACGGTTGGTCCGGTTAGTTCAAACACACACGCATCACCATGAATGAGGTTGTGATCCAAAGAAAATGCTTTCCAACCTCCACTCAATGCCTGACGACTGGAGAGATAACCAGTATGGTACTCTACCCCTTGAAAATCTACCAAGGTAATTATGATGCGGTAGGTGATCCTTGCAAAACGTATGAGGAAGCCCCTGTTAACATTGACCATTATAACGACAAAAGATTAATAAAATACATTATCTCTATGTTACTTAAAAGCCGAACTTGATTTATGTTCATTCACAAAAAAAAAAAAAAATTGGATATATATATATAAGTCATAACCTAGAAGACATATATATCTATTTGAATTATTCTTCTCATTTGGTGATATATGCGACTCCCGGGTATAAGGAGTAGAAAAATATCGAAAATTAAAAGGAGTAGAAAATTTCAGAAAATATTTTGAGTGGTGTTGTCATGCACTTGAGTGCGTAAGATTTTATATTCATTTCTATAATAATTAATCGGAGGGCTTAAAAGTGTATTCTCATTGTGCATTCAAGTGTGTACAAAATATTCGAGTGTTCATTCATAACCTACAAGGTAAATATCTTCTTAAAATTTTGTTTCCATGTGGTTATATATGCGATTCCTAGATATCTGGAGTAGAAAATTTCAGAAAAATATTTCGAGTGGTGTTATCAGGATAACAACACAATGAGGATGGCATACAGCTAGCACAGTGCAGTACCACAAGACCCGGACATGGACTACTTAACAGTTAGGTATTGAATTGGCAACGTTTGCGGTTTCGTTCAATAGAAATTGAAGGAGAATTTTATTCGAGCTATTCCTGGTTGTAGTTCAATAGAAAGTGATGGATTCGTACATGAATTTGTGGTGTCAGACAGATCACATCCAGATGCAGATGAGATAAGGGAAATATTGAGAGATATGGCAGATCGTGTTCGTTCTGTTGGGCATGATCCATGGACATCTGCGGTTTTGCATAATGTGGACGATGAAGAGAAACAAAGTTCTCTTTGTGAGCATAGTGAGAGATTAGCCATTGCATGCGAGCTATAATTAATAGTATGATCCAAAAAGACATATTGTGAAATTGCATGCACCGTGGACTATAATTAATACTAGTAATAAGTATTTTATCTTCCGGATCCTGAAAATCTTAAGAAGTTAATGCGAAGCACATTTAGTGTGCCACTATAAATATCTTCATCCTGACTATTGGGAGTGATATACATATCCCAACCCCAAAATCTCAATATTAATGAAGATGTCCAGATTTACAACACAGCTGGTTGTGCCTCTCAGCATATTATGCTTGCTTCTTCTGGGTTTTTCATACCCTGCCGAGGCATCTGCAAGACCAATTACTGGTTAGTATATATACTTAAACCTTATTTTTAAGTTAATAACGATCAACTAACTACTGGGTCGACAATGCTTGCATGGTGATGCAGGAGCAGCAGCAGCAAGATTAACACCTAATACTGATGATCAACAATGTAACTTTGGTAGTTGTGGTAATAATGATGACTGTCGTGCGAGATGCCAACCACTTGGTTATCTTGGAGGCTATTGTAAGATGATGGCATCTTCATCAAATGGTGGGGAGAAGATAGATGTTAATCGATACCATGTTTCATATCCCAGGTGCTGTTGTGTGATGACTCTCTAGCTTGGAATCACTGTATTGTGTACGTTGTTGATGGGATCTCTCTAGTTTTTTCTTTTAATAACTAAATAAACGATCCATTTTCCTTTTTTCTTCTTCATTTTGGAAACGAAAATTTGCGATGTCTACATCTCCCTGGCGGTAAAAAAGAAAAAACTTCATCGAGTATTGAACTGGCAACAACATTAGTATATGTTTTCCGGAAAGAATTGGCGAATAAAATCAAAATGTTAGTGGAACATTGTCAATGGATCTTACCCCTTAATCACCATCTCCACAATTCACAAAATAAATTTCTTTCTGGCATTTTACCAACTATGTAAGAATATATGGACTTAGATACATATCAAGGTGGTCAAGCTCAAGACTAAGTTATTACTAGATCTACAATGATCAAGCAATGCAGATGATCAACGAAGATCGAGTCAAATTTTCAATAATAAATTAAACATCTTGTGCAATTTATATATTCTACTTGATAGTTAAGATATATTCTAGTTTAATAAGATATTTTCTAAAAAACTAGGTACCATATGGGCCCAACTCAACCTTTATAGGTCATGTGATATTCGGTATCTGACATATGGTTTCTAGCTTGGTAAGTCTCGTTAAAATATTTTAAAACATCATTAATATGCTTCTTTATCGAGGTATCTTCACTGATATAGTCCGTTTTATCTTTATCTAGATATCACCATTGGCGATTTCCTAAAAACAAAATCCCCGTGCCTTTTTTATTTCTGATTCCAGGATAATTAAATGATGATGATGGATTAAACATAAACATCACCTATGACAGTTGACAGTCAAAGTATAATGATTTTGGGCGTTTTTATCTAACAAATTAGAACATGCAAGCTTAAGTAATAAATTATGGGTATCGAGTCGGATCATCGATTAGGCAAACGAATCAAACACAGTAAAGACGACAAGATTAAAGTGGTTCGGCACTAACGCCTACGTCCACTGAGAAACCCCGTAGGGTGATTTAGATTGATCTCCAGACTTGTTGTACTGGGATAATTTACATTTTGATTAAACTCTCTTATTTATAGTGATAAGAGATAAGAAGATAAACTATTCACTAACTGAATGATAAGCATATCTAGTTAGATTGCGTAATATACTCCGACTCATTCCACATTTATCTTGATCGAGTCCTTGATAGTTAGAAACATGACTTGGTCCTCTCTTCACGTACACACACAATAACCTTGCACGATCACTTTGGTTCCTTAAACTCACGTAATATTCCAAGACCCCCCCACAAGTTGGACACGGAGAGAATATGAAGTGTTCAACTTGGACGATATCTTTAAAACAACCCTGTAACATAAATCAACCATGGCTGTTTGATCTTCCATCACATCCGCATAAGAAAGAAACGACAACAGCAAAATGATCTTCATAACTGATGTAGTCTTGATTACATCCCAATGGACTCAAAAGGGTGAAATGAGTTCTACTGATCACAGCCCGCAACCGATGTTTCCTCGAACATAAAATGAGTTGATACTGGACCATATCTTTGATTTTCTTGAAAAGCCAGCAAACGACGGCAGAATCAAATAAGAAAACTAGTTGGATGAACTAGTTGTTCTCAATGTGAAACAAATGAATAGTATTGAACAACCACAATCCATTTGTCAAAAAATTTAGCAGAACCGTAACAAATCAAAAGTTGTTGTCACTTAGAATCAAAAACAACTAACATGACGAGATGTACGGAAATTAAAGTGATAAGGCATTTTGATCTAAATGCCAAAACAGGAAAATATTTTCATAAGAGATGAGATACTCTCGAAAATGGAATGATATTTCGGAATTGATTGGATATTTCTCAGAAAATATGGAAAGATTAATGACTCAGTTGCACAAAGTTCAAAAGGCTAATGACACAGTTGTGAACCGAGAACATGAATACCCTTTTGTTAGGTATTGATAAAAAAAAAAAAAAAGGAAATCTTGGGAATAATGGCAAGAAATCTTGATATGAATTGAGAGATATGAGTACAGGGGGATATTTGATCACTGTATTGTTTGAGAACAGAGAGACATAAGCATCTTAGATGAGAATTGATAAAGATGCTGAATAAGTTAGAGAGAGTGATAAACTTGATTTAGATGTTGAAACCCAAATTTTAATACTCCCTGGATATAGAAGATCTCAACGTCCAAATTATATTTGGAGAACAGAAAAGACATAAATCCTTGGTTGGTGTGAAAAATAACAGCACCAGATGAACAAGGCAGTGCGCAGATGATGATAAAAGCAGTTGATTGTATTGTACCCATTGCAATACTAAAGTGGTACATTGATTTGAAATCAAGATCGATCGGGAAAACCACTACAATGGCTGTAGATGCGAACCATTGCTGATATATGGTAGAACCCCGTGAATAAAAAGAAAAGCAATTGTTATTGCGAGTTTGCTATACAGAAATCATAATAATATCAATCTATGATAGTTCAACGTATTATCTTGCGAAGAACACCAAAAATATTAGTTATGAGTTTCACAGTAAGAAACTTATGTTTTCCAAAAAACATAAAAAAAAGAAGCATATTACGGTAACAAAAATGATGTTACCAAATTTGAAAAGATATGTAATATTCAGAAATAAAAAATAGACATCTTGAATCTTGATAAAGATGGAAAATATGGAAATGTTTCCAAAAATAAACGAATTGATTACCTGATTTTGGCAAGAATTTCGAAAATAGATATATTCAGTGAATGTAAACTTGATCATCCACAACGTGTTTGATGGAATCAATTGCTAAATAAAATAGCAATGAAGAAAATCAAAATCAATAATACTAATTGTTACTTGATCTATATCAAGCGAGCCAAATACAACACCATTATAGAACCCACGAATCTTATATGCAAAATCCGTGAATACTAAACCATCTCTTAACTGTCTGATACTTTGATGGCTTCAAAACAGAAAGAGCATTTAGATGAGAATAGCGAAAGAAAGACATGGAGTCTTTCCAAAGTTTGATAGATGCGAAAACGAAGATTTTTATTTTGTAGCGGAAGCAATATGAGCGGATCTCCCTGCTCGATACCATAATAAATTATGGGTATCGAGTCGGATCATCGATTAGGCAAACGAATCAAACACAGTAAAGACGACAAGATTAAAGTGGTTCGGCACTAACGCCTACGTCCACTGAGAAACCCCGTAGGGTGATTTAGATTGATCTCCAGACTTGTTGTACTGGGATAATTTACATTTTGATTAAACTCTCTTATTTATAGTGATAAGAGATAAGAAGATAAACTATTCACTAACTGAATGATAAGCATATCTAGTTAGATTGCGTAATATACTCCGACTCATTCCACATTTATCTTGATCGAGTCCTTGATAGTTAGAAACATGACTTGGTCCTCTCTTCACGTACACACACAATAACCTTGCACGATCACTTTGGTTCCTTAAACTCACGTAATATTCCAAGGTAATGAAAACTGATTGCGAAAGATTTAGAGTAAACCCATGATAATGATAATTGGGTTGTGATTTTATGAACTTTGAGAAGATACTCAGGATGTTGAGAGAGAACAACAAAGAGAGTTGCTGTTTTTATGACAGAGAGGAGATTAAAATTGACAAAATAAAAAGAATATTGAGTCAAAGTAACCTTCGATGAGCCCCGAGATTAGTGAGAGGAAATATCAGGTGAGTAAATACCATAAATAGCGATAACTGCGGATCCAAACCATTCTGAGTTTAAGAAAGCCAAGTTACGTATTGATGTTGTGAATGAACCCGCATCGATGTTTGTTAAGCATATATGAACAGAGATATAAACTATACCAAACTAATTGACGACAGTATTCAAATAAGAAACTAGTTGGATCAACTAGGTGTTTAGGATGTGAAACAAACGAATGTGTAGTATTGAAAATCTACAATCCATTTGTTGAATAAAAACTGTGGTAATACTGTAACCACACAAAACTAAGCGGAAGCAATTTTGATCAGGAAAAAAAAAAACATTGATCTTTTCCTGCTCTGTACCATAATAAATTTATGATAAGAGTAAGGATCAGAGATAATAAAAGAGAGACAAGAGATTAAAGTGGTTCGGTCACTCGACCTACATCCACTGATGAAACCCCGTAGGGATGATTGTTTATTGATCAACAATAGTACATACTGAGATACATTCACAGTTACAATATGATTCCTATTTATAGGAATAAAGGGAGAATTAGTAAACCCTAAAGATACGGAACTTGTTGTTGACTTGATCTTCTTCTTATCTTCTGTACACGTGCATTCAGTAACTGGATTCACGACTACTTCGGTTACCTTGGTGGCTAGCATACTTGCCATACATTCCAACATTAAGCATGGTTTGAAAACAATGCAAATTGATCAAATGGTTGAGATTGTAAACTACCATTCTATGCTCCCTTCCATCCATACAAAACACCATCAAGGATAACAAATTGGGAAACTTTTTTTAGTTGATTTACTGTTTCTGATTTCTGTTTAGTCTACCTTTGGTAGACTGTGTACATTCTTTTTAATAATATTCTTTTTAAAAAAATCAAGGATAACAAATTTATCACAATTAGAAAACTCCAGAAAACATTTTTATCGCACGAAACTCCAAAACACTCCCATACACCCAAATCAGAAGAAAACATATCAACATTAAATTTGTTCGAAGAAGGCGCATCAAATTATGGGATACGTACAACCTTATAGTAACTCGAAAATGATGATGAATTCTCAAAACATATACCACCAGCATCCAATGGTGAAGGAAGTAAAACCCATTTCTGAGTAAGCGGATTACAAACATGATACCTACTCTTCTGATAAAGTGAGCAACAAAGTACTAAGCCGTTACTGGAACCTAACAGTCGCACTTCATCACCTTGAAATGGTTTCTGATTTTTAATAAACTTAAAAGAGAACAAATGTTGATATGTAGACATAAATTCCGAATGTAAACCAGGAAACGCAAATATATCAAAGGGTCTCTACCGGTAACTTGGGGATCAAAAATTGACTGATAGTGTATTCATGGGAGAGACTTGAAAGGTTACATAACCATACCTTAGAGAGACGTTTGAACTTACAGATTGAAGTCAGGGGAACTTCGACAATTAAGATCGAGAATCCCCAAACTTCTTCGTTGTGATAAGTTTAGGTTCGTGTCTGTAGTATAGGCCCTATAGGGTAGTGTACTAGATACCCGGAACTGAATCGCAGCCGAGTTTGATTCGGTTCTGGTTCTGAATCTAAAAGTCGGTTCCGAGTTTGTAGTTTGCCATGAAACTTTGTAAATTTGGAACGTAGAGAAACAGTGTACTACGAAAATTAATTGATATAGAGGCATCGACACAATAGTTTGCTGTAATAGAAAAACACTCCAAATTAAGAACAAAAAACACTCCAAACTAAGAACATTAATATCCTTTGGATTCGGAAGAAAACATTCCGAGGCATGAAGTTTGTCATTGATTTCTTGAATACGCAAATACGAAGATTAAAAATACCACTAGAACCTCAAAATCTATTAGAACCTCAAAAACAGTGAACAAGATCGATTCCTTTAAATGTATGCTGTTACTCCCATTCGCTATCACCATAAGTCGATAACGCGTTCTTGTCGTCATACCAATAGTGGAATTCCTGCTCATCAAAATCTTTTGCATATAATCTCTTGTTATCATAACATATAGCCGGCCCTGCATGAATTAAATCCCAGTGTTTTAACTCCACGTCATAAGAGTAGGTATATCTGTTATTACCGTTTTCTTTATCGACAAAGGTGAATATAATTTTGAGTATAGGATCCGTGACAATAACAACAGGCTCACGATTCCAAGAGTATCCACCACTGCAACTTATTAGCTGCTTGGAGCTAATATCAGAACCCAAGTTAATACTGCACTTCGGAACCCACTCATGATCCTTGTGATTCTTCAAATACCACAACTTCAATCGATAATTATGGTCCTGACCGGAATCAGAATCATGAATAAACCATAGCAATCCTCCCATCTCGAGCAGGCGACGGGATGCAGATGAACCCTTTACCGGTAGTTTAACTATAGAAACTTCTTCTTTACAAGCATCAAATCTAAGTATACAAATCTAAGTATATCTTCATAATATGTTGCGTTCGGTTCTCTGCATATCCAATGTAAAGCATGATTTAAGTAAACGGGTTTACCAAGTGTATCAGTGTAATCTGCAGGCTTTGAAACACGTCTCCATTCATGGTCTTCGCCAACAGTAAAGACATAAAAAATTTCCTCATCATGCCCAACCACTTTGTATCTTGATATGGTTGGGTCGTAAGCCAAAGAATAATCATGGAAGAGGTAATCCAAATCACCCATCCCGTCGCCGCTATGTGTGCAGATACGAACCCAGCCACCACAAGCCGGGTTATAAACATAATATCGGTAACCACTGTAAGTGTAACGTATCTCGAAACGTATTAGCAACACACCATTAAAAGAGTCTTTTATACTCACATAAGCACCGTTATCGCGAATTTTTTTACCATAATGTCCTCCTGGTAGTTGAAAAGGAATTTGTTTACATTCCTTCTTATCAATATCAAGGAAGGAAAAACAATAGGTTGTTGTTGGTTTATCTTTGTCATCATCGTCTTCATCTTCATCATCATCATCATCATCATCATCATCATCATCATCATCATCATCATCATCATCATCATCATCATCATCATCATCTCCCCCGACAAAATAGTCCTCTTTGCAAGAGATGAAACCCCGTTCGTTATAAGCACTGCGAATACTACTACTACAATCGATAATTTCATTACTTCTATGAAGTGAAAACGAAGATTTGAACAAAGGGTCATGCGATAAGTTAGACCACTGTTTGCATACACACCTAAATCGATAGCAGTCCTTAATGGGAATCCTTGGAAGTATATTGTTGAATATGATATCCAGGGAGAGATTAGCAGCTGGCTGAAATTCGTCAATGTCATCGTCTGATCGCTCCATGGCAGACAATCAATTTGCAAGGTCCAAAAATAAAATTAATGTTTTAATATTATGGACGGAATCACAGAATTAGGGTTTCACAAGAGAACTCTTTTTCTTATAAAACTAATGAAACTTGATTCCCAAGATACGCTTCTTGTGAAACCTAATTCCCAAGAATGGCAGGAAAAAGTTCTAGTAGCCAGCCGGCGGTTAGGGTTCTAGTCTTGGAATATGGATCATCCATCTAAAAAAGCCTGGTCTTAATCGTCCAAATTCCAGTGCGTCTACTGGAAGCCGGACCAGAGTCTCCAAAACTACCTAGCCAACCGCCGGACTACATGCAAAACACTTTCCCTGATGAGGCTCCATGGGTCCAAGTCCCGAGTTCTCCCTTGTGGTAATTCGTACCACTACCATCGGTTTTTGTTAAGGAACGAGGAATATCCAGTGTACTTGGAATCAATTTGACGCCTAACTTTTGATGTCTCTAAACGAATTACCTCTTTTGTGGTTGATGATATATATTTATGCCATATTTATGATATATATATATATAGTGAAGGCAATAAAAGGTGATATAGGCACTGTAGGATGGACAAATAATGCCATCATTTTAGACTGTTTAAATTTGCTTAAAACTTTTTCAAGTTGGGAGTGCACTTATGTACCAAGAGATACTAATTCAGTGGCAAATACTCTTGCAAAAGATGGTAGAGTTAGTAGAAATGATATATCTTGGGGAAATGCAATGGCGAAACTGGAAAATAAAGCTGGGTGGCTTGAAAATCAATTGGATTTGTGGGATGGCTTAAGCCTATGTTTTAGGCATGATTTTGTTTTGCCAAACTTAAAACCATGGTTAAAAAACAAGTTTTTCTGGACCTTAGGCTGGCTTAAGCCAACCCAAGTCACAAGGTATTTCCGCCACTGGGGAAATGAGTTGCCTGTATGGCTAAAGGATCTCGTAAATGAGAAACTTTGTACTCAAATTCTAAGTTAAAGCAATAAAATTTTCTTTTCCTACTAAAAAGAAATATATATATATATATATATATTTATGCTACTAGAAAGAACAAAGAAGAATCTGTTTGGGTGAGTTCTGGCATCTTTTTTTTTTTGGGAACATTAATTAAATACCCCTTGAATACAAGGTCTTCATAAATACCCTTCCATTTTATTTAAATACCCCTAAGAGGTATATTTTAAGTGGATAATGAAAATGAACTAGTATTTGTTTGGATAATGAAAATGAACTAGTATGTTCTTGACGCGTGAAAACGTCTACCCAACCTCCTCCGGAGGTTGAATTGATTTGATATAATTTTAGATGTGCCAAAAAACTAGATCCTAAAAACCTAAAATAAACCCCTTGGGGGTATTTATAAATTTCTTAAGGGTATTTGTGAAGACCCCTGAAAAGGAGAGGTATTTATACAATTTCCACTTTTTTTTATAAGAAAAGAGGAATAAGCCTCAAATTCTTCGGGTGAGTTCTGGCATCATTGTAGGGTTTTCTGTCCTGTATGTTCGTTCCAACACAGAAACATTTTTTCAACACATCAAATTCTTTGGCTCATGCATCATATTTTTGCTTGGCACACCGAGAGGGATACAAATGAAGGAAAATCACCAATGCGTTATTGATCATGTAGGGCCAAGTTGTGTCCGTCTTTGTGTTGGCTAGGTTGAACTGCCCATGCAAAATAAAAGGTCCATTCCCAGTTACTCGTATGTTCCTTCCTCCCGTAGGAAATGAGCAAGAGCGTGTTAAAGTCTGCAGGCATCAAACTTAAAATCAATTGGCAATGAGTGGAGAGGCCCTTAGGATTATTAACCGCAAGATTTTAGATAATGTGAGACTAATAATCTAAACACGCCCCCTCACGTGTAGCCTCGTTGAGTCTAACACGTGGACAATTAAATCGGAAGACGCGGAGTAAAGGCGCAGTCGTGGAGAGGCCCTTAGGATTATTAACCATAGGATTTTAGATAATGTGGGACTAATAATCTCAACACGCCTCCTCACGTGTAGCCTCGTTGGGTCTAACACGTGGACAATTAAATCGGGTGATGCGGAGTAAAGTCGCGGTCGTGGAGAGGCCCTAGGATTATTAAACGCAGGATTTTAGATAATGTGGGACTAATAATCTCAACACGCCCCTCACCGTAGCCTCGTTGGTCTAACACATGGACAATTAAATCGGTAGCCTCCACTACACCATTTTTAGGGATTAGCAACGAGCCCGCCGTTGTCGATTGGTGTTGCAAACGGCAGAGTGACGTTTCAAAACACGGTGTTGCATTTTTTCGCAACAAGATAAGCTCCGCTTAATCTTGGTCAGAACGGGATTCGCAACCCATCGTGCCGTTGCGGCCACTGTTTATCGTAACAAAATCTCGTTGCGTCTGTTTTCAATTACAGAATACCCCTCCCTAGGAACAAAATTGGCGAATAAAATCAAAATGTTAGTGGAACATTGTCAATGGATCTTACCCTAAATCACCATCTCCACAATTCACAAAATATATTTCTTCCTGGCATTTTACCAACTATGTAAGAATATATGGACTTGGATACATATCAAGGTGGTCAAGCTCAAGACAAAGGGAAAGTCAAGACTAAGTTATTAGTAGATCTACAATGATCAAGCAATGCAGATGATCAATGAAGATCGAGTCAAATTTTCAATAATAAAACATCTTGTGCAATTTATATATTCTACTTAATAGTTAAGATATGTTCTAGTTTAATAAGATATTTTCTAAAAAACTAGGTACCACAGAGGTTTTATGGGCCCAACTCAACCTATGGTTAGTTTTATACGTCATGTGATATTCGGTATCCGACATATGGTTTCTAGCTTGGTAAGTCTCGTTAAAATATTTTAAAACATCATTAATATGCTTCTTTATCCGGTATCTTCACCGATATAGTCCGTTTATCTTTATCTAGATATCACCATTGGCGATTTCCTAAAAACAAAATCCCATGCCTTTGTTATTTCTAATTCGGGATAATTAAATAGTGATGATGGATTAAACATAAACATCACCTGTGACAGATTGATAAATAAAGTATAATGATGTTGGGCGTTTTTATCTAACAAATTAGAACATGCAAGCTTAGGCGTGGTTTGAAAGCAATAAGTCTAAATTCTTTAATAAAGGAATTCAGGAAATCTATTACGATGAATGACGGTGGTGTCACGGTAGCGGTGTATGATGGCGGCGCGGTGGCGGTGGTTGTGGCGGCACGGTGGTGGTGGTCGGTGGTGGTGGCGCAGTGGCGGTGGTGGCGTGACGATTGTGTTGGCACGGTGGTGGTAGTGGTGGTCGATGAAGATTGTGGCGCTGGTGGTTGGCGGTGGTGGTCAGTGGTGGTGGCGCGGTGGTGGTGCTGTTGGTGGTGATTATAAAATACAAATTAAATTGGGGTTGATTTTTATTTTTGTTGGGGTGATTTAAACTAGAAGGGTAATATAGACAGTTTATGATAAATGGAGTTTTTGTGAAGAATTTGTTTTGTTGGAATTTTTGTGCATGGATAGTGACATTTTTGGGGTTGTAACTCGCGGACTATTTAAAAAATTTGTATAGAGAGAATAACAAAATATTGCACAACCGTACATGCTCGAGAAGATTCATGTTTACTACAGCTACTTGTAATTAAAATTTGAATGCCAACCAATGTTTTATTTGTGAGGATGAGAGAAGCTTAAAATAAATGGTTGTTCATTCGTTATTCGTCTATAGATAGCAATTGGTAGACTTGCAGTGCCATTGTTATTAAGCAAAAGAAGGGTTTCAAGTTGGTGTTTTGAATGTTTTTCGGCTAATTATTTTACAACCAAAAATTATTAAGAGTTGAGATGGTTGAGGAAACCGGAAAAATGGATGATCAAACATGGGCGTTGTATCCTTGAAGCTAAGAATTAATTATGCAGCGCTCGATTCTAAGATCTACTGACAGCAAATATAAGTAACGTATTCGGATACGGAGATTATTAATTAATCCGTTTACAACTGCCCAAACTAAAAATGAAGTAAACTATATAATTACTGTGTTCATCCATCATTAATCTATTCAATTTATTTACGGGTAATTGTCTCAAATAATATCACAACATTGAAGCATGGTTATTAATTCCTAGCTATTTCCCTTTATTATTCCTTCTATTGCTCTACCAAATCAAAACATCTTCTCTTTTATCTGTGAACAACATTAATTATCCTCCTAAAATTTGTTTTTTATGGAATAAGAACAGATATAGGCCTAGTTTTTACCCTTAGTTACAACTTTATGCCAATTTTTTTTTCCGTTGCAAAACTTGGCCTCCATTCATGTTTCCATCCAAATCCGTTACTTTTGTCAATTTTTCGGTCAATTTGGTCAATTCCTCCTCACATGAGATGAGATAATGACGCACAGATTACGCATATACCCTTATACACGTGTAAGGCTAACTCAGATTGCATTGTAAATCTCGGAACGAATCGACGGATTAGAATAGATGCTATAGAAAGTCTCCACGTGTTGTACGGATGAACATGTGTATAATGTACACATCAACAACCTAAAACTCAATACCATCCCTCACCTGAATAAAAGTAGCACGGTGTCGCTTACCCTCCCTCCAATTGGCTGGTGACCGAAACCTCGCGCTCTCATTGGCTAATTGAGAAACCATTCGTATTCGTCGGATGAAATTTCGTTATATATGGTGCGTTGATCTGACAATGTGCGGTGTAGATTGGCTGGATTGGTGGGACACACGCGACGGACGGCCCCCATTGTTTAGAAAAATTGCTAAATTAATTTTGTGCATTTATTTTGACAATCCAAAAAATAAAATAACTACTATATTAATTCTGGACATTTATGATTAAAATAAAAAAAAATAATTCAACATATTTATGGAATAAAATAATCTTTTATAATTTTATGAAAATCCAAAAAATAAAAAAACTACTATATTAATTTTGGACATTTATGATTAAAATAAAAAAAAAAATCAAATTAACATATTTATGAAATAAAATAATTACATTTATAGCTTCATGTAATTGTATTGGGGGATTATTCTAAAAGACTTTCCCCAACCCATGGTGTGTGCTAAGGGGTGACTTTTGGGGGCGAAAATACTAAAATACCCTTCCCACAAAATACTATATTATAATTTTGGACATTTATGATTAGAATAGAAAATAAAATCGACGTATTTATATTTTTTTTATCTTTTAAAAGGAAAAAAAATATAGAAATAGCTATATTAATTTTTAGTATTAATGATAAATATCTAACAAAGGAAAAACCAACAAGATTAATTTTTAGTATTTAAATTACTATTTATATTTATGTTAACGATATCCATTAGTATAAAAAAAATCTAATCATTTACCTGAACACAATCTAAAAAGTTCCATTAATACGGTTAATTTACTAATAAAAACAAAGCCAATAGTTAATAAAGGATGGAAATCATTCTTCATCCTATTTTCTTTATAACAAACCATATAACTGGATTTAATTCCATAACGATTTTAAAGATTTTTTTTTGAACTAAGTTTCTAACATCTATATAAAGAATGCAAATCACTCTTTAATTCTGGACATTTATGATTAAAATAAAAAAAAATCAATTCAACATATTTATGGAATAAAATAATCTTATATAATTTTATGAAAATCCAAAAAATAAAAAAACTACTATATTAATTTTGGAAATTTATGATTAAAATAAAAAAAATATTATATTATTGTAAAAGATCCAGAGAATTAACAAAATACTATATTATAATTTGACCTCGCACTCTAATTGGCTAATTGAGAAACCATTCGTATTCGTCCGATGAAATTTTGTTAGATATGGTGCGTTGATTTGACAATGTGCGGTGTAGATTGGATGGATTAGTGGGACACACGCGATGGACGACCCCCATTATTTAGAAAAATTGCTCTATTAATTTCAGAAAATCGGATAAAAATGTTTATGGGGTAAAAAAATCATATTTATATTTTTTA
Organism: Papaver armeniacum; assembly: GCA_023531295.1. Classification (NCBI taxonomy): domain Eukaryota; kingdom Viridiplantae; phylum Streptophyta; class Magnoliopsida; order Ranunculales; family Papaveraceae; genus Papaver; species Papaver armeniacum. The sequence goes on from JAJJWW010002455.1 coordinate 106,209, forward strand.
GATTATTTTTAAGGTAAAATATCTATGAATAATTGTTAGGATCATCTTGAAAAATCTAATATGTGATAGAAGGTAACAAATCCAATAAATATAGGATAAAAAAATTAATATAAAAAAAATTTAATTTTCTAAAATTAATCCAGAAATTATTTTTCTACATCACTCATTCTATATTTATCAGCAAAGAAAAAAAATCCGTGAACATAATAACTCTAATGTAACTAACTAAAAATAGCAATATTCTAAATACATTTTCCTAAAATTGATTAATAAAAAAAAATATCATATAATATTAAATCGGCAATATACCTAACCAAAAATAACAATATTCTATATATATATATAGTTTCCTAATTAATCCAGAGGCAAAGATAAAACAAAATGGAGAAGAAAAAAAAATCTTTTTGGTTCTTGGTAAATATAATACATTAATTAAAAAAAAATAAAAAATTCTCTCTCCCTATATAAAAACACTTGATTGCAAATCCAAGCCTCATTCTTCTTTTGATGTTTTTGGATGTTGCTTCTTTGCTATTTTTGTCTTTTGTTAGTGGGTGCTTACGATTCAATTTCATCGTTTTGCAGATATAATGAAAACCTTTAGTTGATTGGCATTGCTCCTCTCATATGAAGACTGCTCGGGTAATTTTCATTTTCGTGGTTGGATTTTTCATTCAAGTCAGCAATTGGTAGGATTTTACTCTATGGTTGTTAATCGCTTTGAACTCTTCATTAATGATTTGGAATAATGAGGACAAATTGTTGTGATGATTTTTTTAATCAATATTTATATCGATGAAATTATTGTATGGTAACATATGGCGCTATTTCGAGTTTATTTTAGTCGAATAGGATTGCAAATACATTTGGATGTTGATTTTTTTTGTTGCAGGTGATAGTTTCATTTGAGGATCCTTATTCTGGGTTACTTTTATTAATTTGATGCACACTAAAGTTCCTACGAAGACAGGTAAGGCTTCTTCTTTTTTTTTTTTTGATTTTTCATTTTTTAATTACAGTATTAGTGGATTGTAATTGTAAAATAGGGTGGTCTTTCATTCTTTTCATGTTACCTGCACTTTTGTATATGAGCAGGCACAGCATTTACAATAATAAATTTGGTACTTTTTTCCTATTCTCTTTGTGCTGACCTTTGAATTCAACATCACGTATTAGTCCATGTTTATTCCAAATGTTTTATATATCAATATTTTTTTTAAGTAAATCCATAATCCTAGAATAAATAAATAAATAACTTTTAAGTTTTAGCTTTAGAATTTTGACCCATGTTTTGTTTGATATCATTCATCACTATCCTAATCCATCTTAATTTTATAATTGTGTGTGATATATATTCTTCCATTTAATTTTAAAGTGTGTTACTTTGGCATCCATTAAGAGTATGCAATCAGATTAATGGTAGTTATCGGCCTTTATGCAATCTTTTTTTCCTATATAAGAATGTTTTTCCTTTTTTCCAGGGCTTCTAAATACTTTATGTAAAAAAATGGTATATATGGGGATATTGAATATTTCCATTGATATATGAAATGAATGAACTTTACCGAGTTGATAGGGCATAGTTTGGACAAGGTATGTTTTAGCTCACTAACAAAAATACTAAAAGAAGTTGTAACATAAATATGTCAACTCAAGTTTTGAATTTCTTTTGTTTTTTGTTTGTTCCCGATGTTGCATAGAAACTGAGAATAGCTCTTTTGAAATCACATTCATTCTACACGGGACCTTATTGATACTGGCATAAAGTAGAGACATTTTAACTAGATGACTTTATGTGGTTTAAAGATATCTAATGATTGTTGTTGTATTTGGTTTTTAGGTTTCAGAGACGGGTCTAATGAGCCGGAGGGAGTTGCTAACACCCCCACCAATCCCAGTTGATATTTAATTGGAAAACCTCGCATGGAGATTGTAGATGGAGAAAAGATTACGGGTAAATCGAGTGCAAATAAGGGAATTTTCCAGCCAATACTTCAAAGCATTAAGACGAATTTATATATTTTATTTCTTTAAAGAGTGGTTCAAAACATTTCCCCCCGCTGCAAATATTATTATAGATCCGGGAAGTTCTATACACGAACCCTCATTCGACCTACTTTATAATCGTTCTTTGCATCTTTATTTAATTTTTTCTCATTAGTAACCTTTATCTTTGTTTTGGGCCCAAACGTTTTAGTGAGATCTATTTGTTCGATTAATACATAATATATTTGCACAGAAATTTTGGTTTCAATATTTTAAGATAAACAGATCAAGTTTCGGTCTTCTCTAATTCCTGAACATTTGAGTTCATTAATAAAGGAACACTTTTCTCTTTCCCTTACATTTTCTAAACCGGTCGTAGAACATATGCTTCAATTTTTAATCACAACTAATCATGTTGATAGATAATCTTTGTAGTCATTTTTTCTTTTTAAAAGAAGATGGCTTATTACACAACCTGTGAGATACTAAATTATTTTTATAAGGGGTATTTATAGATGAGGACCACGTTTAAAGTTGCGCTTATCTTTATTCCCACATGCGGTCCACGAAACCATGGCTTATGATTGGTCTAAAAACTGTTTATATTTAGTTTGAAAGAGCGGGATTTGGACATTAATCAAGTTTGTTATAAAACGGGATTAACTATGGTTTCATAAATCAACTATTTTTAAAAAGTTAGAAAATAGGAATAATGTATAATGTATCGTACTCAAGTTGTATAATGTATAATTAACCTTCTTGGAGTACGATATATATTCTTTTTCTACTTATAAAATAATAATTATTAATTTATATATTGATTAATATTTTATTAACTTATAGATAAATTTCATATCACACGTTTAGAAAAAATCGATGCTTTCGTCATTGTAAACTTCGATCAATAGATACCACAAGTTTAGACAACTTGGATGAACATACAGACAGTGAAATCACTCACGACTTGCAAAATCTGATCGAGAAATTAGGATATTGCAATTCAATGAATGTCTAAGATGTCCTAAATTATCCGAAAGAAAATGAAGTTACACAGTTGTTGACTGATGAACAAATAATTGAGAGCGTTATGGGAACTGATAAAGATGTGGAACAAGATGAAGACAGTTCTTCAATATGGCCCCCTTCACGAAATGAGGTTATTTAAGCGGCCATCAAATTGAATAATTTCTTCCTGAGTTATGAGAAAACAATACCAAAAATTCTTACAATGATAAGAAAAATTAAAGATGAAATTCAATGCGATAATGATTTTAGCAAAAAAATAGAAGACAATTAAATCATTTTTCAAAAATCTTCGTAACTCATTAATGGAATATATATATTCGTTATTAATTTATATTTCATACGGGGTCTACATATGTAATCAAAAATGTACTATCTTATAATTTTAGCGAATTATTAATTTGGCACGTTGTCCCCAACTCTGGACCGGCCAAAAATATTATTTAAGAGAATTTATTAAATAATCGAGTATTAATTAGAAGAGTTTCCACTGTATAACTATTGATAAAACTATATAGTGGGTGATTCTTTTTAGTGTTTCTTCTTCATTTAACTATATGAAGTTGGAACCTGGAGGAGCAGTTGAGTTGGGAGGATGCTTGATTATTAGCGCAAGTGTATGATTTATGAAGAAAGATATATCGGTGTATTTCCTTGATCATATCTTCTTCCACGTGAAGCACTTCATATGTTTTTCCTTGATATAATAATATAGTGTGTGTGATTTCATTTAACTGCAAGGTATTAGAGCCTGGAGGAGCAGTTGAATTGGTGGGTTGATTCTTAACACAAGTATATGATATGGTTGTAAGGTAGTTGGGGAGTGTATAGCGGGTGAAGTACGAACAATATTTGGCCGAACTGGAAGCCATCATTGGAGTTTTGAGGCAAAATATTATTATGACTTTATTTCTTTACTTTTAAGTTGCAAAAATGGATTAACCAAGAAACGAAAATTCTAAAATTTAGAAAGACTAAATGTCGTTGTAGTGCTACTAGATTAAAAGACTTCAAATCTATCCTTATTAATTATTTTTAGAGTACCGATGTTGGTAATGTTATGAACTAATTATTGATTTCAATAATCGACATGATTTTCCATAAGTATTTTCTTTTAGAGGATTTTTATTAATCTTGAAAACTTTAAACAAGTATGTAATTGATGAATTTAGTTCCAATCGCTTATATACTATATTAGGATTGATGGTTTCGTTAAGCACTACAGTTATTAACTCGAGTGAAGCCCCGCCTCACCAAGTGGGAGTCAATTCCCAAAGTAATAGGTGTTTAGGTATCATGTTGGTTAATTAGTAGTTTTTAGATAATATTAATTATTTAATTAGTAGTTAAGAATTTATTTTGTTCAAGGTTTGTGATTAAATGTTTTGAATTAATTGACAAGATTATTATTAGCACTTTTGATTTATCTACCATAGAATTTAATAAATCGACCTCGATGTTCTTAGTTACTTCCCTGAGTTATCAAGGCTTGCAATGTTGAACATTTTATATTTGTTTTTAGTATGTGAGGTCAATCAGGTTTAATGCTTTAGTATTTAGAGTTTAAAGTATTTTACTTTTGAGATTACTTAAATCTATTTATTTTAGTTTATTTGTAAAATATATTAATGTTTTATTAAATTGCTTGAAATTAGTTTTTAAAACTACGTGAGATCTTAAGATGATAATAGTATTATACGTTTGATTAGTAGAAATTTTTAGTTACATAGTTTTAATTGTTATTTTTAATTTGGTAGATAGTTCTATAGTAGAAACTCTATAAATTAATGTTGTTGGGACCACCAAAATAATTAAGAGAGATATTAATTAACCGATAAATTAATAATTATGAACTTATAGAGAAATTTATTATCAAAGAATTATTTTCTAAATACTGTAGAATATTAAATTCTTCAAAGCACCCTTCAATCTCCCGCTTTTGTAAACTTCAATTAACTAATAACACAAGCTTGGTCAAAAAACTGGGTAAGTTCAATGAATGTCAAGATGTCCTGAATATCCGGAAGAAAATGAAGTTATGCAACTATTGACTAATGAAGATATAATTAAGAGTGTTATGGGAACGGATAAAAATGGGAAAGAAGGTGATGAAAGTTCTACAATATATCCCCCTTCACGAAACGAGATCGTTAAAGCAGTAATCACATTAAATAATTTCTTGCTGAGCTATGAGAGAACAATACCAGAAATTCTAACGATGATAAGAAAAATTAGATATGTAATTTAATGTGATATTGCTTTTAATATAAAACAAAGACAATTGAATCATTTTTCAAAAAATCTTCATAAATCATTAATATATTGAGATCATATTTCATATGGGCCTACATAGATAATCTAAAAATATTATTTTTAACGAATTATTAATTTGGCACGTTGTCCCCGACTTGAGACCGGATAAAAATATTATCTAAGAGAGTTTATTAAATAATCGAAAGTGTTTATCTGTATTAGAACTTGATTTCAGAGAGTTTAACAACATCTCATAATTAAGTTTATTATATTTAATTGGTGAATAATTGTTTTTCAACTGTTAATCTACTAAATGATAATTGGTGTTTTCATTATAAACTGCAGTTGTTAATTGGGACCCCTTCTTGGACGGGAAGCACTTCATATGCTTTGCACTTTTTAGAGTTGGCAATCTATTTTATATTAATGTCTTGATTTTTTTTTCCCCTTAATATTAGATATCGGTATATATATAATGGGTGTGATTTTTCATTTAACTTTTAGAAGTTGGAGCTTGGAAGATTAGTTAAATTGGTCCATTGATTCTTAGAGAAAATATAAGATTTTCGAAGAAAGAATCAGTGCATTTTCTTGATTATATATTTTTTGACAGGGGAAGCACTGTATGTTGTGCATTCTTTAGAGTTGGCAATTTATATTATATGAATATCTTTTTTCTTAGTGTTTCCAATATAAGATATCGATACAATTGTATAGCAAGTGTGATTTTTCATCTAACTACCAATAATACTGATATTGATAATGTAATGAACTACTTAATGATTTCAAAGGTTGGTATAATTTTTGAAAAGTATTTTCTTTAAGAAGATTTCTTAACCTCCAACAATATATATTAACAGTATCTCCTCTCACTACTAACATTGTAAGTAGTAAATTAAATGTCCCATAACATAACGTAAAAAATAAACTTGAATGTATACAGAATATAATTAAACACACGTGAAGAAAAAAGTACATTGTCCCTGAAAAAGAATAACTCAAGACACCATCTAAACAAGACCACAAGAGAAAGCACAACATCATAAGCAGCGATGATGAACATGATGGTGAATTGGGCGAAAGGGATCCTGTGATGCCACCATTGGTCGAAATAGATGAACATGGCAATGAAGTGCTTACTTATGAATACGACAACAAATACGCGAGATTTTTTTTTTTTTTGAGTATGCGAGGTTTTAATCAAGTTAATGCTTTAGTATTTAGAATTTAAACTATTTTTCTTTTGAAATTACTTAGATCTATTTATTTTAATTTACTTCTTGAGTTAATTCCCGCTATATTAAATTGCTTCGAAATTAGTTTTCACAACCATAAAAGTTTAAATTATAATTTGATTATCATAAAGTTAAAATTACATATTTTTAATTATTAATGTGTTGGATAATATTCTATAATAGTTTTATTAGAACTCTCATTAGGACGGGTGCGGGCGAAGCCCCCTCCGTCAGATAAAAACCGGGGCGTAATAAACTTCGTTTATCCCGATACAGAAAGTAGCACGGGTTTCCAACTAGTATCTCATAATAGCACATCTCTATCAAATGCAACGACTGATGTTTTATTTGTGCTCTCATCCATTTCCACTTCTATATCCCTAACTTCATTTGTCAATCGAGAAAGAATTCTTTCTTTTCATCTCAGAGCTGCAGGTGAAGAGTGGTATAGGAAGATGAAATTAAAGTCAGAGCATAAATGGATTTTTATGTTGTTGTTGTTAAACGGGGATGAAGTGGTGTTTAAAGAATCAAGAGATCGTGTAAACAAGGAAGAAAATGAGAAGTGAGAAGATTTTGGAAGAAATAAAGGGGATCCCGAGTTGAATTATGGGTTTCTGGTGGGAATAATCGAAGTAATTAGGACATGTTTTAGAAAGTTACACAGCTAAGGAAGTTTGGGTACATGCCAGTGCTGTTGTTAATGTTGGAATATTTTCAACTACGCTATTCAAGGGGGGTCCTAAGGGGCGTAGCTGTTTTGACAGTTTCAAACATATCCAGAATTTTCAAATCCAACAGACGTCATTGATGTCTGATGATGAAGATACTCATCGTTTCGTGAAGAGAAACATGTTGGTGAAAAGATGTCTATTCCCAACAGATGCGAAAACCTATATAAATAGCATCTCCCAAAACTCTTTTAACATATCGAAAAACTTTTTCTGTTTTTCTCTCTTTCTTTCTAAAGCATCATCAAAAGTTTTGTTCACATGTGTTCTTGATTGGATCAAGGGGTACAAACCTTGAATTCAATTTCCGTTGTAGGGCTTTCATTGTATCCTAAAGGCATTATTTCACATACCTGTTGTAATCTCCAATTTATTGGGAGGGTAGAAATAATTGTCTAAAAGAAATCTTATGAGCCTTGAAAATTTGGAGTACAACAATCTCTTCATGTGTTATTTCATCTTCTATTGCAACCCAGTTTTTCCAACAGATAATTGAAGATAGGATTCATGGATTGAGTTGGAGTCTGAGATTACACTCATGTTGAGTGATTTTCTATGTTTCAGTAGCAAAGTTTTGATTGGCGGAGCGTTGAAAGTTCAAAAATTATTTTAATTTAGGAAATTGATTTAGTTCAGTTGTTTTTCTGTGTTGATTTTGAAGCATGGGTACCTTTGAATCATTGTGTGATTGAATAAATAGATAGAAGCTAAAGCAAAGTTGCATCTATTGCTTAATTCGATGAAATTGTTAAAGACTTACTAATTGTTCAATTTCTGAAATGTACTTTTAAGCAAGACTAGATTTTTCTCTTACTTGAACCTATTATCATTTAAAGGAGTAGCAACACTTTACCTGAATTAGAATTTTTTTTTCTCTTCTGTATTTAACGAATAGAAAGTGAAGCTAGTTTGTACATTTTCCAGGGTTTGGGTGATTTCATCTTATCCATGTGTAACTACCTAACTGGACTATGTACGGGGAATTAGTCTAGTTGGGATACTGACATAATGTGCCATATCTTCACAGGACCATGTATGGGAGTTTGTTTTCTTATTGGTCTTGCTAATTTAGGCTTGAAATTTAGTTAATTTGTTTGTTATGTGAATCACGTGATCAATTGGCATGGATACATATCATGAACTGTGTCAATTAGCATGCTACAAAGCATGAAATATGTTGATGCAGGACAGCCCTTATCAAACTCAAGCTAGGCCTAGAAGCTTCTAGACTCTGTCTAGTTTCCTAGTTTTGTTACAATTCAGTTACATTAATTACTTAGCTTAGCAATTCTATTTTTAGTTAACTTCTTCTTTTAGAGTTTTACTCTTTTTAGATTCTTCTCACGCCTTTATATACAGGCTTAGTTTGTTCTTTGAGAGACACATTATTATTATCAAAAGATTATTATTATCAAGCTTTTAGCTTCAGTTCTTAACCTCTTTCTCAAGTTTATCAATTTTCTTTCGTTTCTCAACTCTTTTCGTTTCTCTGCAATATCCTTATTGCCTTCATCTGGTTTGTGCTACATTAGTTGGTATCAGAGGACAGTAGATTAGATTCTTATCTTTTCTTAGATCCTGATTTCGCTTCCGCAACCCTATTTCCTTTTACAAAAAAAAAAAAAACACAAAAAAAAAAACACATAACTTCAATCTTTGCAACCTATTTTTCTATCATGGCAGATGCTTTGGAGACTAGGTTCCTTGCTATTGAAACTTTACAAAAGGATTTCAATGATAAAATCAACAATTTAAATACTCGGATGTCCGATCTTATGAAATTCCTAAAATATAAACTTGTAGATGAAGTTTCTAGTCTTCTACAAAGAATAAAGATGATGATGGTGTGCAGAAACCAAGACAACATCGAGCTTATATCCAAGAACCAAAAAGTCTTTCGAGTTATATGAAGACAGTGATGTGAAGATAATCGAGAGGAGGAGTTACAAAGAGATGGGTTGAAGAAAGAAGTCTTCGTTACGGGACAGGACTTCATACAATTCTTTACTCCGAATATAAGTTAAAAGCGAATATACCTTCTTTTAACGGAAGTTTCAACATTGAGGAGCTGTTAGATTGGCTTTATGAAATCGAAGCTTTCTTTGAAGTTATGGACGTTCATGACGATTCCAAAGTTAAGCTTGTAGCTTATAAGTGAAGGGTGGAGCTGCTTGCTGGTGGGAAAAGATTTGTGAGGATAGACGCAATGCTCATAAGCATCCTATTCGCAGTTGGACAAGAATGCGTAAGATGATACGTGCTAAATTTTTACCAAGTGATTATAGGCAACAACTGTTTGTTAAACTACAAAATTGTCAACAAGGAGCTCATCTTGTAGAAGTTTATGTTCTCGAGTTTTATAACCTCCTTGCCAGAATGAAATTAATGAATCGAAGAACAATTGGTGGCACGTTTTATTGAAGGGTTGAATAGATTGATTCAAAACAACATGACTCAATCTGCCTTCACTATGGTTGAAGCTATTCAACAGAGGCTACGAAGATTGAAAAGAGACTTTTAAAGCTTCAAAGAGTTATCGATTTCGTCCTCCACGTTTCTCTTCCAACTACAAACAACAACAGTTGCAGGGTAACACTTATCAAGATAATTATGTTTCTTCTCCTCCAAGTGCTACTTATCCCGATGATTTTACACCCCCACCTCAACGTCCTACTCATCCACCAAGTAAATTTCAGTTTTCTCAAACACCACTTCCTCGCTAATTCTTCTCCAATTTTACCAAGTCCATCCGAAAATTATGTTTTACAAAGAAGAACAATCAAAACCTGCAATTCGTTTCTCGAACAGGAACCCACAACAATTCCCTCCTCCCAATAAATCAACAAACTTATATTCTAAGTTCAGAGGTGATAAGTGCAATAAGTGTCACCAAACTGGTCATTCATTTCTTTGATTGTCGACGTTTCAATGGTTTTATTGGAGACAAATCGACAACAAAGACCAGGAACAAATAGAAGATGATGAGGAAAGAAGATGAAGATTATCGATTTACATGAAGTCTATGGAGATCATTTGGTGGGTATGATTCGTCCCCTTCTTTGCTTAATCAACCTTGCTATTCGCAGAGACATAGCATATTTAAGACAAAGTGTTTCATTGGCGGGAAAGTTTGTGATATGATTATTGACAGTGGTAGTGTTGATAACTACATCTCTTCTATGGTGGTCGAGAAGTTGGGATTACCCGTTACTCCACACCCTCATCCATATTCTCGTGGGATGGGTAACTAGTTCTACTACTCAACAAATTACACATCAATGTGTGGTCACATTTTCTTTTGTGGGTTTTGAAGATTCGAGTCTTATGTGATGTGATAGACATGAATGCAACACATCTTCTTCTTGGACGACCCTAGCAATATGATGTACGTGCAAAGTGCATAATTGTTTTGAAAACACATATACGTTTTACAAGAATGGTAAGCGAGAGAAAGTTCTTCATCCATCCAAGTCTTTTCTCAGTTCTTAAGGAACATAGTGATGATAAGACAAGCGCATTGGTGGCTACAATATCACACTGTTTACATTCACCTCATACTTTGAGTTCTCATGAAGACAGCAAACCAATGATAGCAGTGCCAGTTCAGGTACAATCTTTATTATCAAAGTATTCTGCATTATTTCCTGAAGAATTGCTCTGACTCTACCACCTTTGAGAGATATACAACATTGTATAGATTTCATACCGGGAGCTTCTCTACCTAATCAAGCTCATTACAGATTAAGTCCTACTGAAAATGAAATTTTACAGGGACAAGTTAATGATTTATTGAGCAAAGGTTTGATTAGACCAAGCAACAGTCCTTGTGCTTGTCCCGCATTTTTAGTTCCTAAAAAGGATAATGGTTGGAGAATGTGCATAGACTGTCGAGCCTTGAATCGCATCACCATTCCTTATCGGTTTCCTATACCTAGAATTGAAGATATGATTGATTTACTTTCTGGATCAATTATTTTTACCAAACTTGATCTGCGAAGTGGCTATCATCGATTAGAATAAGAATTGGAGATGAGTGGAAGACTGCCTTCAAGACAAGAGAGGGTTTATATGAATGGCTTGTCATGCCTTTTGGTTTATCTAATGCCCCAAGCACCTTTATGAGGTTGATGAATCAAGTTCTACAACCATTCTTGAGTAAGTTTGTCATTGTTTACTTTGATGACATCTTAATTTTTAGTCCATCTGCCAAAGTACATCTCAATCATCTTTCTCAAGTTTTTCAGGCACTCTCTGATCATTCTTTGTTTGTGAACCTAAAGAAGTGCACATTCATGTCATCTGAAGTTACATTTCTTGGTTATGTGATTTCTCACAAGGGTATTCATGTGGATCCTTCCAAGGTCAAAGCCATTGTAGAATGGCCATTCCCACTTATATCAAGGAAGTAAGAAGTTTTCATGGTTTAGCTTCTTTCTATAGGAGATTTGTGAAGAATTTCAGCACCATTGTTGCTCCTCTTACTGACTGCTTGAAGAAGGACAAGTTTATTTGGACTGAAGAGGCTGATAGAAGTTTTAATACTCTCAAGGAAAGACTTTGTACAGCTCCTATACTTGTTATGCCTGATTTTTCTAAGCCATTTCAAGTAGATTGTGATGCTTCTATCATTGGAATTGGAGCCGTTTTATCTCAAGAGGACATCCAGTTGCTTACCATAGTGAAAAAATTACGATACACAAAAAAAGTGGTCTACATATGAGTTAGAATTACTTGCTCTTGTTAGGAGCACTCAAACAATGGCATACTTATTTGGTGCATCGTGAGTTTGTTATCAATCTCGATAATCATGCTCGAAATATCTTAGGACATCGACCAAAGTCAACCGTATGCATGATCGATGGCTTTCTACAATTAATAAGTATGCATTTTCCATTAAGCACAAGAGTGGAAAAATGAATCAAGTTGCAGATGCGTTGAGCATAAGAAGTCATCTCCTAGCCACTATTCGTAATGAAAGTCTAGCTTTTGATTACATTAAATATATCTATCTCTTTGAAGATGCGATTTTAAAGTATTATGGGAACAATGCAATTCTGCGGCTCATGGAGTTGATGATTTTCTTATCCAAGATGGGTTTTTATTCAAAGGTAATCGTCTTTGCATTCCTCATGGTTCTTTACGTTTACATTTAATTCGTGAACTGCATGGGAGTGGTCTTGGTGGTCATTTTGGAAGAGACAAGACTATTGCTCTTGTAGAAGAACACTATTTTTGGCCATCTCTGAAACGAGATGTACAACGATATGTTATGAAATGCATGGTTTGTCAGCAAGCTAAAGGCACAGTTCAAAATCTTTTGGACTATATACTCCATTACCAATTCCCGATGCCCCATGGGTTGATTTGAGCATGGATTTTATTCTGGGATTACCTCGTACAGCAAGAGGAAATGATTCTGTGATGGTGGTTGTAGACAGATATTCAAAAATGGCACACTTTATTTGTTGCAAAAAGTCTACTGATGCTTCTAACATTGCATCTTTATTCTTTAAAGAGATAGTTCGTTTACATGGTGTTCCTAAGTCCATCACTTCTGATAGGGACACGAAATTTTTGAGCTTTTTCTGGAAGACATTATGGATACGTTTGGGTACTACTTTACAATTCAGCACAAATTCTCACCCACAGTGATGGACAAACTGAAGTGGTAAACAGATCTTTGGGTAATCTTATTAGAGCTAAATGCATGGATAACAGTAAACAATGGGATATCTTACTACCTCATATGGAATTTGCCTTCAACACTTGGTGAATCGATCTCTTTGGTAAGACTCCATTCGAAATTGTTTATTCTAAAGTACCTAATCATGTTTTGGACTTAGTTGTTCTTCCTAAGTTGCAAACGTCAAATATCAAGGCTGATAATCTCTTAGAACAAGCTTCTCACCTACATCATGAAGTCAAGGCTAAGCTAGTCAATCTAATGCTAAGTACAAGAATCTGGCTGATATGCATAAGAGATTCAAGACTTTCAAAGAAGGCGAGTTGGTTATGATTCATCTACGTAAGGAACGGTTTCTGTTGGAACTTATAACAAGACTAAGATGAAAAAGTATGGTCCATTCAAATTAAGAAGAAGATCGGTGACAATGCTTATGTCATCGATCTTCCTCTGTTGGAACATTTCAAATGTCTTTAATGTTCAGGAAGTGTTCACTTTTCATGGTGATAATGATCTTTTACTAAACTCAGAGGCGAGTTGTTTTCAAGAAGGGGGGACTGATGCAGGACAGCCCTTATCAAACTCAAGCTAGGCCTAGAAGCTTCTAGACTCTGTCTAGTTTCCTAGTTTTGTTACAATTCAGTTACATTAATTACTTAGCTTAGCAATTCTATTTTTAGTTAACTTCTTCTTTTTAGAGTTTTACTCTTTTTAGATTCTTCTCACGCCTTTATATACTGAGGCTTAGTTTGTTCTTTTGAGAGACACATTATTATTATCAAGCTTTTAGCTTCAGTTCTTAACCTCTTTCTCAAGTTTATCAATTTTCTTTCGTTTCTCAACTCTTTTCGTTTCTCTGCAATATCCTTATTGCCTTCATCCGGTTTTGTGCTACATTATATGTTTATTGAGTTTTTTTCTAGTGCAATACAAACTGTGTCAATTAGCTATCTATTACATTCTAAATAGTTAGTGTACATTCATTCTCTTAATCGGGTGCGAAAACATTCCCAGCTGGATGTTATGTTTTATGTATCGGCAAGGATGATGTTCTTTGTGTTGGATTTTAATAAATTGAATAAGCGTTCACATCATTTCTTGTACTTGTAATTGTAAGACTTGGTTCTGAAAAATAATAATAACTTAATGTTTTAGAGAAGAAATATGCTATCAACTCAGTTGAGTCCATCTGCAAAAGCTCATATTTTCTTCTTGGGGTTTGCAAGGGTACCTTCTTCACCTTGTCAGACCCTTTATATTAACTTGTTAAAGAGTCCCAAGCTCTCTTAACTTCCTTTATATAAACTACTCTATCCATATAGATTCATGGATTCCTTGATGAAGGATGTATGTAGCTTTGGAGTTGTTTTTCCTGTTCTCAGCTAGAGCAGTTGTCTGTTCTGGAGTAAGAGAAGTTCCGGCAACTTGTTCATCATATCCCGTGTCGCTAATATCCCATACTTCTTGAAACATAAATATATTTTCCATATGTATTCTCCAATGCTCAAAATTCTTGCCATCAAAGACTGGTACCTTGATCGAACTCATGTTGGATGTCATCTTCTTAACAACCCTAACAACCCACGATCCACTGGCTCTCGATGCCAATTGTTGGACCCAAATCTTCCTCTCTACTGATCAAGAACAATGCAGCTAAGCAAAACATATAAAATACTTGAAACAATAACAAACTGAAGCAAAGTAATTCTCTTAAGAATACGTACTGAAGTTTACAAAACTCAATGACTCAAAGCGTATACTTATGTTAAAATCAAACCGCATAAAAGAGTTCCAAAAATATCAAACTTCCTAACAAAAGACTACGTACTAACCAAGCAAACTAAAGACTTCCTACACAAGCAAATCATACGGAACATTCTAGTTTCTTCTAGAACAAATACTTCACTTTCTTGTTATAGTTCAAACACTTAAGAGTCTTGATTGAACTCACTTTCTAACAGACTCAATAACTCCGAGAAAAGTGTCATCGGGTGGATTTCTTCTCAGCTAGAGCAGAGAATTGATGGTGATGAGGTCGAATTGAAGTTACTTGTCTAAATAGATTAGTACTAATGCCAGAGGTGTAGTTTCTTTGAGGAGTTCTTCTGTTTGCTAGTGGGATGACCGAAGATGTAGCTTTATTCACGATTCTACTTAAAGTAGTCGCCATTTTTGCAAAGTTTTTCTCAGAAATCTCTTCTAGGGTTTTAAAAGGAAGAGAGAAGTAGTAGTTAATTTTTATTGAATGGGTCACGATGGGTTTTGTGGGGCCTCCTCGTGTTTATCGGCTGGCTGAACACGAGGAGGTGTCCGTGTTACGCACTGAACATAGTAAAATTCTTCTAATAAGTGTACATCAAGGGCGTTAGTTTTGCTAATAACAACAAAATTAGTTAAAGGATGCCTACGAAGAATGTGATGATCCCCTGCATTATAAGGGGAATGGTTTTGAGTGAGTATATGATTAACTATAAATTTTAAGATGATCCCATAAATTATAAATTATAGGATTGAATTAAGATGATATTACATTCACTTGGTGAAGCAAAACTCGATTTCAAGTGTGACACTATAATGAGTGAAAGTATATACAGTATAGGGAATGCCATATGCTTTTTTTCGGGGGGAAAGGTTGCGGGAGAAGATAAATACTCCCTCAGTCCCAAATTAAAAGAGTTAGTTGGTTTTAAATTTTATCCCATAAATAGATGAGCTATCTTACAAACCAACAGGATATTTCCAAAATTACCTTTTTAATTGATTCTAACCTATACAATTCTATGTTCTAGAACCAGTTTTAGCACCCAGGCTCAGTGCATGGCGAAAAAGTTAAATCAATTCTTGAACTTAGTTTTTGTAGGATCGAGCAAGAGAGAGGAGAGCTGTAGCGTGAAGCAAATAAAGACTACATTGATAATCGGTTGGTGTATAATCTCTCATGGCTTAATAGCTACTTATAGTCTCAAAACTTGACAATCCTAAAGCGACTTTCTAATAAAAACAAACTCTAAATAAAGCACACTTTCCTAACATAACACAAACTCTAAATAGAACTCTTCTAGAACTCTCTAGAATTTCAAAGCACTGCTTCTCAAGTAAGCTCGTCTTCCAAATATGACACGATTTGTGTCAATGAACTGTTGATCAACTTGGTGCGTCAAGCTGGTAGTTGATCCCCTCGGTACAATGTCAACAACTTGTTGATCCAAAGATCAAATCACCATATCTTGGTTTAACTTCCAATATCCTCCCTTAAACCAAGATATCACTTCTTAGAGATCTGTAACCCTCTTCACTCCTCATCTTCTTCCATTGATCAGCGTTTGCGTCCTTGTCTTTTCTCATTTCCATTCCTCTTCTTCCATTGATAACGTTAACACGTTCTTGTCTTTTCTCATTCTTCTTCAAAGAAACCACCAACAAACCCTTACTCCTTGATACTCGATTATAGCTTATCCCAACTTCATGATCTCATAAGGAATTCGTGTCAAACTCAAACTCAAATCAAAAACAAAGCACAAATAGCAAACTAACTAAAAGCAGAAACACATATAGCAAACCAACTAAAGCGAATCAATCTTAATTTTTGCTTAATGACAATCTTCACTCTTCACATTCTTCTTCATCGCGGCGGAACACAAACCTTAACAAGCTAGAAACACCTCGTTGTGCTCTATACAACTTGCTAATCAAACACAAAAAAAAATTCTTCAACTCATCAGAGCATTGTAGCTCACCTTAAACTTTCTTCTTTGAGCATTGTAGCTCAAACTTAACACTTGTTTGCCCACTTCACTGTGATTTCACTCCAACACTTCAAATTCCACCACGGAATTTCTTCACTTCTACAGCCAAATCCCCATTTGGGATTGCTTCACTCAACTCTAGCCAAATAAGTATTTGGGATTGCTTCACTCAACTTGTAGACTTTACTCGCCTACAATCTTGTTTCACGCTCACAACCTTGTGGCGTCTCAAACTCAACAACTCATAGGTATTAACCTCCTTTTGTTGTCTTCTCACATCACCCTTGGTGATTACTTCTCTTACTTCACAACCTTCTGTTGTTTCTTCTTCTCTCTTTTCTTCTTTGTTCGGTCACAGCTATTGTTACGAAACCTTCACACTTCTTTTCAAGATTCTCTCACAATCTTTCTTTTGTTATGCTTACACTTACAAGCAATAACTAACACAAAGTCTGCCACACTTTGTAAGTTTTCCAAGTTTCTCTCACAAACTCTTCAACCTTCCAACATGTTTGAGCAACAAGATACCATCCTCCTTAAGCTCAAACATCACCACCCAACTTTCTTTGTCATTCTAAACAGATTCGATCACCTTAATCAAAGCTGTACTAGTCATTGCAATACGAAGCTTTGATCCTCTATCAGCTTGTGCCAATCCTCATTTCTGATACCAACTTTGATTCTTTGGAAGTCTTTTTGAATCCATGACTTAACCCTTGAATCAACCACTTACCCAAAAACTTCTTACCTCAACAAACATCAAATCTTCTATACGCAACACCTCTTGCTAGCAAATTGTCACATACTTGCCCGTTATAACCCTTTTGTCTTTCGCCCCATCCTGTTGTGATTACTTCTCTTCTATTGCGTTTACATAGCGATTCTTCTTAACTGTTTTGTAACAACTCCTCTGTTACATACGTAACAATTGCTCAGCGTGATAGTTCTTTGTAACACGTACATGCTTGTAACAAACCTTTAATAACACTTTTTCTTTCCTTGTGACCAAACAACAGCAACAAATCAGTTTTCAACTGATTTTCTCATCAATGATCATCACTAAACAACCAACCACGATTAATCACCAACACAGACTCTCTGCATCTTCATCGTCGTTCTTCCTTTTTTAGCTCCATCATCATCTTCGGTAATATCAGCAAGACAAAACCTTCACCATTTATCGAGGCGTGACCAATGAAGCATCATTCGGCAACCAAAGCTGACTAGCGAACCATATTTGCAACTTGTTGTATCTGTAACTACCATCTTCTTTGTCTGCTTCGAACCCTAATCAAACACAGGGAAACAACGCCATGAAACCATCACCTTCTGTCTTCAGCTGCTCGCGAGAATGGTTTCAAAAGAAACCTAGTTTTACGAACCATGACAGCTGCCTCGAACCAGAACTTTAGGTGACCATCCATCTTCTTTGGAAATCAAATCTAGGGCAGCAAGTTTTTCTTTTACTCGTTCTCGATGTTGTTGTAACAACAACATTTTTTTTTTAACTCTCGAACACGACATACGTCTTGGACATTCAACTTTCATTCTTTCTCTTGAACTTGACATCCTTTCGCTCCTGACTTCAAACTCCTTTTTTTTAAACTTCTTTCAAACGAACAAATCTCTCTTGTTATTTTTTTACTTTCCTTTTTTTTTAAACTTTCAAACCCTAACGCAGCAGCTTGACAAACTCCTACTTTTAAACTCAGAACATTCGCACAACTTCTTCTCCTTTAATGAAAACAATTCTCTAACTCTTTCTCTAATAAAGCGACTTAAGACTAACTCTTTCTCTCCTTCTCCTCTCCTTCCTCTCCTTGCTCACGATACACATGTAGGATCAGCGAGAGAAACATGCGAGCAAATAAAAGACTACATTGATAATCAGTTTGGTGTATAATCTCTCATGGCTTAATAGCCTACTTATAGTCTCACAAACTTGACAATCACTCAAACGACTTTCCTAATAAAAACAAACTCTAAATAAAGCACACTTTCCTAACATAACACAAACTCTAAATAGAACTCTTCTAGAACTCTCTAGAACTCAAAGCACCTTGCTTCTCAAGTAAGCTCGTCTTCCAAATATGACCTGTTGTGTCAGCTGAACTGTTGATCAACTTGGCTTGCGTCAAGCTGCGGTAGTTGATCCCCTCGGTTGTGTCAACAACACTTGTTGATCCAAAGCTCAAATCACCATATCTTGGTTTAACTTCCAACAGTTTTGCACCTAAGTTTGTAAACCGATCTTGTTGGTTCATCATGCAAAGCAACCTAATAATTTTATATTGCTTGAAAAGTAACTTTGATTGACTTTCTTCTTTTGCATGTAATCCTTTACTTGGATAAGAATTAACCTCTCAAACTGAAAGTCAAAGATCTGTCCATCCTCGTGATCTACACCCCCAACCTTTTAGGTAATAACACACAATTAGCGTTATTTTAAAAAATTCAACACAAAGTCGAAACTAAACCACACGTTTAAGATTTTTCTTCTCTTCTCGATCTCGTGGACATATTAAGTCAACTCCTTTTTGATTCACACAGGTAAGTGGATTCTAGAGTTGGATATTTCGTATATGAGCCCAAGGTATCCTGTTAAGCCCACATCAGGCGCGAAAGTGAAGCCTTGTTTCAAGCATTTCATTGCCTTTTAGTGCGGCTGGATGTGCTTCTGCTTCTCCAGAAGTAGAAGTCATAAGCAAAAACATTTTGCTTCATAAAAAGTTAATATTTTTATACCCCTAACCTTTTTGTTTTCGGAAATCAAAAAGCAACACAGATGTGTATCGAAACAACCTATTAGACTTAAGAAATGAAGAAAAACAAATTAAGATAATAACATTGAGTCATGCCCACAAATAAATCAACAATAAGAGGCTTGTCAAAGTATCTTTGGAAAATTTGAAATTGACGAACATAGAAGGTAGAAACTGTATTAATATATTAAAAAAAATTTACACTTGTTTTAGGGTTTAGCTGTACGATATTTTTTTCATGGTTGTATTTGTTAGAGCAATGCTGGTCATACTCACAAGTGTTTCTATCTCAAGCTTGTTGTCAAATTTAGTTGTCAAAACTATATCTTGATTTCTAGTCTACAATTAGTTAAGTCTCGATCTAGGATAGAGGTAGTTGAAAGCGAGTCAATCATCATTTCGTTCTATAGTTTGAAGGCGAAGATCATAGAAGCTTTTGGAGAACTTCATCAACAAAAGATGCTTCGAAGACTGAACCACCTATTCTCAAGTTATATTTCACTTTATATCCTTGAGGCGTTTTTTTTTTCTTTTCTATCCTTGAGGCGTTTGTCGTAACTACATAGACTAGCTTGCATAATTATTTAGTTCACGAATTTACATGAAATATAATGACTAAGCTTAATGAACATTTGTTCATACTTGATCAATTTAGTGGAGAGCAATTTATTGTTGGACCAAATCATGATTAAAGATTTTTATTGAAAATGGTGGAACAATGATATGTGTCATTGATGTTATTCATGATTGTTTCGAATTGATTTAGAGAAACATAAAACTATAAACACTAGACTCATTTGATCACATGATTTTGATTTAAGTCAATGTCTTTGTGTACATGAAAATGAGTGAAAAGCTTTTAAGTTCATATCGGCTAGTTTCGCCTAACCATGATGAACATAGTCTTTGTACGCGGTTCGGTTACGGTTTACCTAACTAGAGTGTATATCTTGTTTATGTGAATAAGATTCAAAGTTTTCATATAATGGTGAATATTGTTTGCTTGGTTCCAAAGCTATCTTAGCTTAAACCTAAAGCAACGTATGCTTTGAATGTCCATATAAGAGGAACTCCTAGCAAGTGGAATCTTTGAATCCTGACACTACTTTCTGGTGTGTCCTAGTTGTATCTAGAGTCGTCCTCTCCAGAAACCGTTTTAGGGTTTAGCAACTATCAAAGACTTCATCGGGATTAAACCAGGTCCAGTTTTTTTTCTTGATAACTTGAGTGTCTTGATCTTGTTCGATTGTTGATTTATCACTTGAACAAGATAGATAGAAATCACAAAGTTCTATTCGTCTCAACTTTGTGATTCCTAAAGTTTTATACTTATGAGGTGAATAGTAATCTAGGCTGCACTTCGGGTTGCATAAGTCCGAATTTTGAGAATAGACAGACTTCTGTCAAGTTGCTATCGATTTCCATCACCTGGATCAAACATTTGATCTGATCATCCGTTTCGATCGTAAATCAGGAAATCAATTATAGGCTTAATATGTAGGAGGCAAATTAGGTTTAAAGTCTTTAATTGAGTTGAAGCAACTCTTAGTTGGTGTGACGTCATCTAAGGGAATCAATTACGTGTAGTCTTGCTGGGATTCAAGAGGTGTAAGGCGTGATTATGCACAGACCGGTGAGAGACTGAATCGGGCTCAACTACATTCAAGACCCAAAAATTAATTGGTAGGGCTAGTGTTTGTAGTGTCTTAATTAATACAGTTGGGAGTTCAATCTGGACTAGGTCCCGGGGTTTTTCTGCATTTGCGGTTTCCTCGTTAACAAAATTTCTGGTGTTTGTGTTATTTCTTTGTCCGCATTATATTGCTTATCTTTATAATTGAAATATCAAATTTTGTGCGTTGATCAATCAGAGTAGATACGTCCGACCTAGTTTGTTGGTTACGACTTGATTGATTCTTAGACATTGGTCTTTGGTACCGCCCAAGAACTCTCTTTGTGATTAGGTTCATTGATTCCATTCTGTAAACGTTCTAATCGCAAGAGAGATAGAGATATAACTCTAAAAACTTTCCTTGATTGAGTTTTAACTCTCGGAGTTGTGTTGAGTTTGTCCATACATATTGCCTACGAAAAAGTTGGTGGTGTATTTTGGTACCCCCAGTGTTTTCATTATTTGTTAAAGTAGTTTATCTAACTTGGAAAAAGTTGGAATATATACGGTAGGTTTACTCAAGTCTACGAAGCAATACAAGTTGGAGGCCAAGGAACAATTTCTCATTGTAGTTAAAGGTTTCCATGTTCGATATCCAAATCTTGAGATAGAGAAAAATATGAAGGCCTAATTTTTATTTTTAACAAATTAAGAAGAAAAGGACTAAAATAAAAACATTGAACCTTGTCTATACATAAACAAATCAACAATTGGAGGCTTCTCAAAGTATCTTCAGAAAAGTTTGAAAATGAAGCGAACACATGGTCAAAACCTAGTTATAGTTCATACTTTAAATTTATTACATTTGTTTTAGGGTTAACTGCACCATATTTTTGGTTTGGGTTTCATTTTGATAAAGTAAGTTATCAAGCTGGGAAAAAGTTTGAGCATAGTGGGTTTAATCAAGTATACTAAGGAAAACAAGTTGGAGGCCAAGGTATACTTTCATCCTGTTATCATAATATCAAACTTTTCAAATGCTTAGTCTTGCTATCTTTTTGGTTTTATATATTTATTTATTTTCTTGCTTATATATATATATATATAAGTATGACCAAAGGCATTTTTAAGAAAAATCGTGAAGACAAGAGAAAATATTCATATTATATTATTACTTAATTAAGTGTTTTAGGTAAATTAATCTAATTTATTTTTTTAGATAAATTGTAATTGATTACGAGGCGTATTTCGGGTGTTATTAGATGTTGAAATGTAATATGGTCTGTTAAACATGAATAAATGATCACAATATAATTTTGTATCCAGCCACCAATGGGGAGAAGTTGTCTTTGCCAATGGAATTCTTTATTGGATGGACATTGGGTTGGAAACTATCATCACATTCGATTTGGCCGAGGAAAAGTTCTTCCAACAGCTTTCAGCACCTATTTTTCCACAAATTCCCTGGAATATTATACTTTTGATTTGTTGTGAATCTCCATCAAAAACTCAGACGAACCTTACTACATCAAATAGGAGTCTCCATCAAAATCTCAGAAAACCCTCTTATTACGTCAAATAGGATCTTCATCAAAAGCTCATATAACCCTCTTATTATATCAAATATGAATCTCTTGAAAAGATCAGACGATCCTAAGGGCAACATTCAATTGGCAACATAACGTCAACAACAACCACATAAAATTCTACACATACAGATTGATATATGTACCTAACAAAACCTATGATAGAAGAGTTTATTTATTGAACAATTCCTATATTATAATTTGGAAATTCAATCAAGTATAACCACATGTAAATCAATGCATGAGAAGAAACATACCCTAAAATACATAAAGCACAGTATTTGATAGATATAATAACTATTTGTGGCAAGATGTATAGTTATTATAAAATTACTGAAAACAATATGTATTGGTACTAAGTTGAATAACTTAGACAACATATTTTATGTGTTATAAACACAATGAATATTGAAATATGATATACTTTGATCAATGTGGAAATAAGGTATATAAATTTGGATGCATCAATTTGGTATAATTAACATCGTGCTAAAGTTTGCAAATAACTACTTAGACCATCTGTAGTGGCTTTATGGTCTCTATGGTATTTTTGATCATATCTTCCATCTTCAAATTAAGTTCTTTAATAAGCTAACTATCTTATCCATGTTAACTAGTGCTTATTGTGACTTATCGAGTTGATGAGTTATATAAATTAATGGAAGTGTCGGTACTTGGTATAAATAAAACACTCAATAACCCTAATATTACAGTTGTCACCAATGTAATTAATATTGGATACCGGTTTTGTCTCGGCTATGGTGGTACTTTGGTATAAAATTAACATCGGGGAGATTTCGGTTTCAAATATCGGTGAAATATCGGTTACAAATTATATATCTATAAATTTTATGGCAAACATTTTCGTCATAACACGCTTTGTTAAGGTGTATAAATCATCAAAAATTTAAAATACCACACACATGACATTTGCTGTGGAGTACGATACCTTGTGTATCAGACGAGACTTGAGGATGCAAAGCTTTAAATATTGCCTACGTAATTTATTGGAAATGATGTTCTCCACCTGTCATCTACGATGAGTTGTCATACCATGTGGCTCCAACAAATCCCAAACACGTCACATAAAAATTTAGAAAACTTTGACCCGAGAAATCTGGAGTTTCTCTTTTCTTTCTTTTCTATTTTCTTTCTCTCGGCTTCTAACCTTTCTCTCTGTTTGCTTGTTAAATTCTCTGGGAAGATATTAGAATGCGGTTAAATCAAAATCGTGATTCTATTGTCAATAGAGAATCTTAATTTTTTCTGCTCAAAGGAACCTTCGATCTCTACTTTGTCTCTGCAAAAAGAAAAAAAAAGTAGATATGTACACCAAAACTGATTCAAGGAGTTCTTCAGCGACAACAAGAATTTATAATTTTCCTAGTCTAATAGCTCCTTAATTATAATCATTTTTTCTTTCACAATCACATTTTTGGCTTGTTTATCAGGTTGATTAGATCTTTTCCATGCCTGTTTAATTTCAATATGTAAGATGAATCAATAAAAAATGGTTCTTTTAATCTTTGTATGTGGAATCAACAAAAATGGTTCTCTTTAATTTTTGTTTGTGAACGTCAGATTAATCGATCTAGTGTAGCAAAAAAAAAAAAAACATTCCGGCGAGAAAACCGGTTCTGACCGATAAGACCGGTACCATCCGAAATTTCTCTGTAAATATCGTCTCGGCGGTATAATGAAATCGTCTCGCTCTGGGGAAGAAACGCGAAATATCGCCGAGATCTCGGCCGAGATGGCCGGGATTGGCTACACTGGTTGTCACTCAATCAAGTTATAAAATTTTGAAAAAATATTACACTAATCAATTAATCATGTTATATAAAATGAGAATGAGTTATGAGATTTACCTTCTGATATGATGATTATATGGTCCGATTATGCGAATGAAACATCTTATCAAATAAGAACATAATAGGATTACATCATCTATTAGCAAGAATGAAAATAAAAAACGATTGGGTTGATATAATTAATGCAGGTTTTTAGTTTTTGTCCGATAAATACAAATGACTTTTAAGGAAAATTTAAACCCAACCCACACACCATTTTTCAACCAGTGGTTTATTTCGCAAGGTAGGAATCTTTCTGCTTGTTTTATTCTTTTTCAATTATAGTTTTTAATTGTGCCATCAACCTTGTTACTGAATGTTCAATAAATTTTTCTCTTCGATGATGTCCCCTGGGACCATCCTGTAGTAGCACCAAACAAAATGCATAGGTTTTGAAATATCCAACAATCTCTTCCAATTGTCAAAAACCAAAAAGCAAAGTAAATATAGTAAAAACTTACGTAACTGGAGTGGTTTGTATCACTAAAGTGACTGCCTATATGTACCCGAGTGGATCAAGCCAGTATAGTTCAAGAAAATTTGGGAATAAGTATCATCAGTCGTAGAAAACAATATGTATTATAAATGATAGATATATTTTGGATTTGAACATTTACTTACTGTTAGAAATTCAAAGCCTTATCGAGGTTCAATGGTGAAACTAGTCTTGAACCAAGTACCCTTTACGATAAAACCTTAACCCACACATATTTATTTTTAAAAAAAAAAATACTTTGTTCGTTAGCTTCGCAACTTAATGGGCATGTGCTCAAATCCAAGATTCATGAGTCTTCTTTAGAGAACAATCTTATTCTCTTGGGAAATGGCCTGATATCCATACACATATAGATAAGTCTCTTAAGATGTTTTCACGATACATCTGTAAGGAATCATAGAGTCATTAATGATTTTTTTATCTATCTTCATTCATGTAAACCGCTAGATAATTCATGAATGCTAAATTTTTAATTAATGCACCATAATCTCTCACATAATTTGTTAGGACCCATTGAACCTTGTTTATCTATTTCGAAACATAGGTTGGGTTCTGTTATGGGTGATCAACCTTGTTTCACATACCTTAGTACACTATTTTAAACCACTGCCTTTGATAGATTTTTCGTAAATGGTCTTCCAAGTTTTTCTTTATTACATAGTTAACAGCAATTACTCCTATTTTGAGTTATTTTCTTACAATTTGATGATAATACTTGGATGTCTAGAATTTCCATTTAATGGCTTGTTAAAGAAGTTATAAATCGTAGTCCGATTATCAAAATCAATCAATTCTGAGGGAAATGCATGGCTTCTACAAACGGGATCTCTACAAGTAAATTTCTAAGTTGTTACGCCTCCTTATATACATCGGCTAAAAAAATTAATTTCGACAACATTGTTAAATGATAAATACCTATCATACGTAAAACTCTAACAAATAGGTCTATTCTTATCTTCAGTGTTCAATTCCGGGTCACTTGAGAAACGACGTGTTAGAGGATTGCTCAGTTGAACCCCCAAGTGCTGGTATGTCAAATTTGGTTGTTAAATTTAGTTCCAAAACTCGAAACTTCTTGATTCGATTGCTAAAGTCAACTTCGTTAAGTTAGACTAGGAACATAAAAATGTTGAGGCTTGCTCTTATTACCCATGAAGAACCTGAGGACAAATCGACATCAACTAACACATCATACTTTAATTCGAGGTTAATAACAACAGACTTGACTTTTCTATTTTTATCTTTGTTCTTTCAAGTCGGTATTTATTGAAAACATAACATAACACACAAAGTAAAGTTTGTTTACTTGTATCTAGTATTGGTGAATTGGTCATTATATGTACTATGAGCAAAGTATCAAGGAATGATATACTAGTTATTTCATACAATGTATATGGAATTACGAAGTATAATTTATCTATGGACTTCGTGAATCAACATTAGACTTATTAATAAATTATTATTATTATTTAGTGTATTGAACTTTCGAATAAATTCAAACAGTAATTATGATTGAAAGTAATTCCATAAAAAAATTCTAAAGAAGTAGAAAAATTTTGTCTCGTAGTTGAAAGTGGATCCAGGATCGATCCTAGTTTAGGACCGATCCATAGTGGTAAGGGAAAATCCCAATTCATGACCAATCTTGACAGAATTCATGACCAATCTTGACCAATAATGCATTTTCGATATGTTTTTTATCTTCAGGTTTTTGTAAAAATCGAGGTGTACATGAATTGAACTTGGATTATACATAAGATGTCGACAAAGTGATTTGGACATGTGCTAAACTCATATATCTTAATGTTCAAGTATTTACCTTTTTTACTCAAGGAAAGATCCTAAAACAGAAATACTCAATTTCTTTTAGATATTCGAAAATATATGATTACCATGTCTTAGAGGTTTGCATATTTGTAGTTACTGTATTTGTAAAGTATATTAGCTAATTTAGTTGTCAACTAAGAGTGATTTAGGTTTATGATTTTCAATACATTAAGTATTTGATAATTTGAAAATAATATTCTTTACATATCTTTGGGAATTTTCGAAATTGGTCATAACACTATAGATAGTTATGCTTATATTCTTAAAAACTGATCCCTTGATACACTGTCCAATATTTTGTGTGGGAAGCCAACTCGTTGCTAGGAGCGAGTAATCTAATTATGTTAAATCTCTTGCGTTGCAATCATTTAAAGCATTGCGTTGTAATAATTTAGTAGTAGTGTTTATGGGAAACTAAATCAAGTGAGTTTATATAGATTAAATTCTTTACACTCATATCCATCTCCGATCACTGTCGGATTTGGGAGATTCATAAGTGAGGTGGTTACTGAAACAGATTTAGTCGTTTGTTGTTTTAATTGGGTTACGATCCTAAGGAGTTGAGAGAATAAGTCTTCATAGTAGGTGAAGCGACTCAAGCTAGTGGTCTCCGTCTTGGGATTCACGTGCATATGAGAGATTGTATGTAGTCTCGGAGATCATGAATAACTAGTAGTAGCTTACTTGGTCTTAACTATACGAAGTTGCAGTATTCGGTTTGTATAACGACTTAATTATGAGAGTACTCAAAACTGGACTAGGTCCAACGGTTTTTTGATAAGCACGCAAGTGCTACATTTTATACCCATATTTATATTAGCTAGGACTCAATATTTTGGCTAACGATACTATTTTAGTGCTTTTGTAGAAAGTACAAACAATTCAGATCCTCCGAGAATAAAAGGCTAAAGTGGAAGCTAAATGGTGGTAGGATAAGAATCACCGACATTACTCAGCGGCACCATAAGAAACATAGTGGTCTGCCTTGTTATCTGCTTATGGTGGTTGCAACACTAAAGCCACATCACACGGCCAGAGAGAACAAATAAATTAATGAAACAAAGAATTTTGTCGGTTAGCACACAAGCACCTGACGGCCCACTATGGGTGAAAGAACGTGGCCTCATTACTATCAATATTTTTCAATAAAATGTAAAATGGTGCGACTGATGGAGGATGGTTGCAGTGGCGATGGTGGTTGTCGATGGTTCTAAATAGTTGCTGGCATTCATATTTAAGCAGACCAGGTAGATAAAGAACATAACTGCTGCCATGGTTAGCAACTCTCGGTGGTATATGGTGATGAATGGCTGGGTTATGCTGATCGAAGGTGTTAAAAGGCATGGTTACAGTTCATGGCTGCCGATCACTTCTTTACGTATACATGGATTGGATACAACAACAGCAAACGAAATTGGAGTTCAATGGAGTTTGATTTATTGAAGGAAAGGAAGAAGATGAGTACGATTGCAATCGGCAGCGGAGAATGGTCTGTATCTCAAGCTGGGTTTGGTATGAGCTGCTGATACTCGTGGACGACAGACAACGAGAAGATGAAATACAACAGTTGAGAGAGGATCTCAGGTGCGAATGAAACTAGATGTCTCGGCTAGTTGGTTGCAGTCGATGGTGGAAACGATTGCAGGAGCTGGATGGTTGTATTCATTTATGATGTTGGTTAGCCTCCAGGGAATGAAGAGACTGCACACCTATTGTTTTGAGTCATTATTCGAGATTTTGAAGAGCAACAGACGGTAATGCATAGGCAGTGGTCGGAGTTGGCTGATATGGCAACAACGATGGTGCAAGAAGAGGGTTGATCAGGCATGAAAACGAGTGTTGTTGTCAGGTTGCTGTGCAGTCGGCGGTGGTGCTGTTGTTGTGCAAAGATGGAGCTGTGATGGAGGAGATGGAAGAAATTATGAAGTTCAGTTAGCTGTACTGTGAAGGTGCAGCTCGAGTTGGAGTTGGTTTATCTGTTTCGAGCTTGGCAGTAAGCAATTTGAGATCGAGATGGAGAAGTATAAATGAAAGAAGAACATGGAAGTTGTTCTACAACAACACATCAGTGGAGACGAACCAAGATTTGGCCGAGATGGTTGCATTTGCAGCAGTTTGGAGCCTTGGCTTGATGTACGAACAGAACGGCAGCATTCAGTTGCTGTCGAATTGAGATTTTCTTTGGCTCAGTGGAATCTCAGATGCAGGCATGCAGCTGTTCGCAAAGGAACGGAAATTGGTTGAACTGAGGATGCTTGGAGGGTCAGGTTAGTCGGAGCAGTAGACTGGGCTTTTGTGCAAGGCTTGTACGGTCCAATTTGGGCTCTTGGCAAATGGTAGGTTAGGTTTAATAAAACTTCTCGCAAGACTGGTATTTAGACCAGGGGGATTTGGAGGCGAAGGGAGCAAAAAAAAAAAGAGAAGCAGAAGAGGAGGCTGCCGCCGGTGTGCTGGGAAGTTCCGTGAAGGCTTGGAGCAGAAAACAAGGGAGAGGAGAAGAGGCGATTCGATTGTGGCGACGCATAGTCGATTGGTTTATTTTCATTTTCCTAGTAATTTATTTTTATGGGTTTTAAGAAATCCATCTCCATGTTTTGTTAAATTTCATAACTAGGGTTCTTAGGTGGAAACCATTTCTAGCAATAGACCATGATTAAATTGAAAATATTTGGTTTTAGGCAATTATGAATTAATTCAAATAATTTTATCTTTACGCTCTATTGATTTTCTATAGAATAATTGTTGTTGCTTCATCGGCTTTGTAATACAATAGCCAAAGTGCATTAATTTATATGGTTTGCAATTTTATTTGTTATAGTATTTGATAATCCATGCTTAGGTTAAATCATTTGATGGGTTATACTTAGACGACGCAAATAATAATCGTAAATGCATAAATACATAGTTTCAATGATTTGCTTGCCATTATAATTTGATAAGCCATGCTTTGGAGACTTTGATGGGTTATACTTAGGAGATGCAAGTTATATTAGAGAAAATATACCGATAATAGGTGTTGCAATAGAACAAAGATATAGACGCGTATTTAGAATTATGAATCATTTTCTTGCATTGAATAGAAATAATGGTGGAATCCGTAGACCCTGGTTACCGACACTCTCTCATTGCATTTTGTTAATTCTTTTTATTTATTTTTATTGTTTCAAATTCAATTCTAAAATCCCAAAAATCATTTCTGTTAATTCATTAGAGATATTGATTACGGTATTTCCACCGCTCCTCGTGGGAACGACCCGTACTTGCCGTTGTCTGCATTGTAGACACCGTGCGATTGCGGTTTATTATATATAGGCATCTCCGGATCCTACCAATTTTTGGCGCCGCTGCCGGGGAGCGGTTGTGGAATATTGTAATTGGTATTTTGTACATATTTATTTTTTTATTTTCTCAGACATAACTTATTTTTCTTTTATTTTTATATTTTCTATTAGTTCTTTTTACTTAGCTTATTTGATTTTTCTCGTGTACTTTAGTATAAAGAGCGACGATTGGAATCAACAATTGGCCTAAAGTAAGTACTTGATATTCTCACAAAGCTTTTGCAAGGTGAGTTATTGAGAAAATTTTACTTTGTATAATGGTTTCCAGTGAGTTGACTTCTTTTATAGCTTTTTGGAATCTTACCAAAAGAACTGAGACAGAGGAGCCATTTGATATTTCACCTGAGTATGCATATGCACCTTCTCTTTATCAAGAACCTGCCGAGTGTGTAAATAATGATTGGAATTATTCTCATAGGGATGATCATTCTGGACCTTGTGAAGGTTATGATCATTACCAACCTTACCCAGGTTATGAGACAAATTATATCGATTCCAGTTATTATTCACACATATGAGTCACAAAGTATGAGAGAGATGATCAATCTTATCGGTGACCCATCCAAGATCACAACTATCTTTGTTAGAATGCCTCAATATTGACATTCTTTGAGCAGACAACATCTAATGAGTTATTTTTTTGCCGAGCTTAGTAAAGCCCATGATGATATTGTTGAACTTTCTTTGAACAAACTGATCTATCGATTGCTCGACTAACGCAAATCGGTAGAAGATTGTGGTCTTACGAGAGGAAACATGTTCTAATTTTTCTAATACTCTTGACATTTATGATGAAACCGATTTAAATTGTGAATCAATGTGTATGGAGAATGATGATGAACTTGATAGTTGTGATCATAGGAATAGAGACATTGTCATACCAAGTGAAGGTGGTGTATTTAGTCCAACTCTGATCGTGTTAATGATCACTCGCCTATTCAAAAGGATGAGTTTAGGATTGAGGACACCATTCTTTTAGATGGTATGACATATCGGTTGCTATAACAATGATGCTTATGAAGAATGTGTTAATTCGAGAGGACATCGTAGTTAAGTCTAACGACTTAGGGACATTACACTCTATCTATAAGGTTACTTCTAATCATCTTTATTGTGATATTCCTATTGATTCCTTGGTTGGCACAACTTTTCGAAGTTTCTAATTTTGGATTAGAACTGCGTGCTTCTCCCGAGATTACTAGATTATTTTGCATCTCGTGATTTCTCTTTGCCCGTGCATGACTCCCAGATTGTTTGGTTCCCATCCATGAGTGAACCACTTGAGTCGGTAATTCTTTTACCGACGATATATCCTTTGCAAAAACTAGGTTTGAGGGTGGTTCTTTCCTTTTGATAGTCTCTATATCTTTACGTTGCTACGGCGTGAGTGTGAGATTGTCATCGGTTGTATATATTGTATTTTGGGTTGATCCCCAAATTTTGAGTTGTTAGTATATGGAGAATCCTTTATGTATATTCCAAGTAGGTAATTCTATTTTCTTGTTTTATTTTTATTTGTTTATTTTCGCATATTATGAATTTCCCATCTTTATTTTTACGTTGGATGACTCAATTACATTGAGGACAATGTAATGTTTAAGTGTGGGAGTGGTTAACTTTTTGCTTTTATTTTCAAGATTTTTCTTGCAACTTATGACCAGGTGTTGAGCGGGTCTCGTTTCTTTTTCTTATCGCTTTATGACCATTGTTGTTGAGCGGGTCTATTCTTTTCGTTTTCTTATCAATTTATGACCACTGTGGCCAGTGTCCGGAAAAAAAAGAGTTCAAAAAAAATTAATCAGCTGCGTAGCGGGTCAAAAAAAAAAAAAGTTATAAAAAAAAAAGGAGTTTAAAAAAATGATCATATGTATGGTCTTGGTATGGTATTTCAAATTTTCATTTTATGACCAATGTAGCGGGTCTAACTCTCTCTTATGATATGACCAGCTGTATAGCGGGTCAATTCTTTTTTTGCTCGAGGACTAGCAAAATATAAGTGTGGGGGTGTTGATAAGCACGCAAAGTGCTACATTTTATACCCATATTTATATTAGCTAGGACTCAATATTTTGGCTAACGATACTATTTTAGTACTTTTGTAGAAAGTACAAACAATTCAGATCCTCCGAGAATAAAAGGCTAAAGTGGAAGCTAAATGGTGGTAGGATAAGAATCACCGACATTACTCAGCGGCACCATAAGAAACATAGTGGTCTGCCTTGTTATCTGCTTATGGTGGTTGCAACACTAAAGCCACATCACACGGCCAGAGAGAACAAATAAATTAATGAAACAAAGAATTTTGACGGTTAGCACACAAGCACCTGACGGCCCACTATGGGTGAAAGAACGTGGCCTCATTACTATCACTATTTTTCAATGAAATGTAAAATGGTGCGACTGATGGAGGATGGTTGCAGTGGCGATGGTGGTTGTCGATGGTTCTAAATAGTTGCTGGCATTCATATTTAAGCAGACCAGGTAGATAAAGAACATAACTGCTGCCATGGTTAGCAACTCTCGGTGGTATATGGTGATGAATGGCTGGGTTATGCTGATCGAAGGTGTTAAAAGGCATGGTTGCAGTTCATGGCTGCCGATCACTTCTTTACGCATACATGGATTGGATACAACAACAGCAAACGAAATTGGAGTTCAATGGAGTTTGATTTATTGAAGGAAAGGAAGAAGATGAGTACGATTGCAATCGGCAGCGGAGAATGGTCTGTATCTCAAGCTGGGTTTGGTATGAGCTGCTGATACTCGTGGACGACAGACAACGAGAAGATGAAATACAACAGTTGAGAGAGGATCTCAGGTGCGAATGAAACTAGCTGTCTCGGCTAGTTGGTTGCAGTCGATGGTGGAAACGATTGCAGGAGCTGGATGGTTGTATTCATTTATGATGTTGGTTAGCCTCCAGGGAATGAAGAGACTGCACACCTATTGTTTTGAGTCATTATTCGAGATTTTGAAGAGCAACAGACGGTAATGCATAGGCAGTGGTCGGAGTTGGCTGATATGGCAACAACGATGGTGCAAGAAGAGGGTTGATCAGGCATGAAAACGAGTGTTGTTGTCAGGTTGCTGTGCAGTCGGCGGTGGTGCTGTTGTTGTGCAAAGATGGAGCTGTGATGGAGGAGATGGAAGAAATTATGAAGTTCAGTTAGCTGTACTGTGAAGGTGCAGCTCGAGTTGGAGTTGGTTTATCTGTTTCGAGCTTGGCAGTAAGCAATTTGAGATCGAGATGGAGAAGTATAAATGAAAGAAGAACATGGAAGTTGTTCTACAACAACACATCAGTGGAGACGAACCAAGATTTGGCCGAGATGGTTGCATTTGCAGCAGTTTGGAGCCTTGGCTTGATGTACGAACAGAACGGCAGCATTCAGTTGCTGTCGAATTGAGATTTTCTTTGGCTCAGTGGAATCTCAGATGCAGGCATGCAGCTGTTCGCAAAGGAACGGAAATTGGTTGAACTGAGGATGCTTGGAGGGTCAGGTTAGTCGGAGCAGTAGACTGGGCTTTTGTGCAAGGCTTGTACGGTCCAATTTGGGCTCTTGGCAAATGGTAGGTTAGGTTTAATAAAACTTCTCGCAAGACTGGTATTTAGACCAGGGGGATTTGGAGGCGAAGGGGAGCCAACAAAGAGAAGCAGAAGAGGAGGCTGCCGCCGGTGTGCTGGGAAGTTCCGTGAAGGCTTGGAGCAGAAAACAAGGGAGAGGAGAAGAGGCGATTCGATTGTGGTGACGCATAGTCGATTGGTTTATTTTCATTTTCCTAGTAATTTATTTTTATGGGTTTTAAGAAATCCATCTCCATGTTTTGTTAAATTTCATAACTAGGGTTCTTAGGTGGAAACCATTTCTAGCAATAGACCATGATTAAATTGAAAATATTTGGTTTTAGGCAATTATGAATTAATTCAAATAATTTTATCTTTACGCTCTATTGATTTTATATAGAATAATTGTTGTTGCTTCATCGGCTTTGTAATACAATAGCCAAAGTGCATTAATTTATATGGTTTGCAATTTTATTTGTTATAGTATTTGATAATCCATGCTTAGGTTAAATCATTTGATGGGTTATACTTAGACGACGCAAATAATAATCGTAAATGCATAAATACATAGTTTCAATGATTTGCTTGCCATTATAATTTGATAAGCCATGCTTTGGAGACTTTGATGGGTTATACTTAGGAGATGCAAGTTATATTAGAGAAAATATACCGATAATAGGTGTTGCAATAGAACAAAGATATAGACGCGTATTTAGAATTATGAATCATTTTCGGCATTGAATAGAAATAATGGTGGAATCCGTAGACCCTGGTTACCGACACTCTCTCATTGCATTTTGTTAATTCTTTTTATTTATTTTTATTGTTTCAAATTCAATTCTAAAATCCCAAAAATCATTTCTGTTAATTCATTAGAGATATTGATTACGTATTTCCACCGCTCCTCGTGGAACGACCCGTACCCCGTTTATGCATTGTAGACACCGTGCAATTGCGGTTTATTATATATAGGCATCTCAGGATCCTACCAATTTTGCGCGACTGCGGGGAGCGGTTGTGGAATATTGTAATTGGTATTTTGTACATATTTATTTTTTTTATTTTCTGTACATAACTTATTTTTCTTTTATTTTTATATTTTCTATTAGTTCTTTTTACTTAGCTTATTTGATTTTTCTCAGGTACTTTAGTCTGAAGAGCGACGATTGGAATCAACAATTGGCCTAAAGTAAGTACTTGATATTCTCACAAAGCTTTTGCAAGGTGAGTTATTGAGAAAATTTTACTTTGTATAATGGTTTCCAGTGAGTTGACTTCTTTTATAGCTTTTTGGAATCTTACCAAAAGAACTGAGACAGAGGAGCCATTTGATATTTCACTCGAGTATGCATATGCACCTTCTCTTTATCAAGAACTGCCGAGTGTGTAAATAATGAT
The DNA here is from genome assembly GCA_023531295.1 of Papaver armeniacum. Lineage (NCBI taxonomy): Eukaryota > Viridiplantae > Streptophyta > Magnoliopsida > Ranunculales > Papaveraceae > Papaver > Papaver armeniacum. The sequence continues at coordinate 141,303 of JAJJWW010002455.1, forward strand.
TGGAATTATTCTCATAGGGATGATCATTACGGACCTTGTGAAGGTTATGATCATTACCAACCTTACCCAGGTTATGAGACAAATTATATCGATTCGATTATTATTCACACACATATGAGTCACGATTATGAGAGAGATGATCAATCTTATCGTGACCCATCGGCATCACAACTATCTTTGTTAGAATGCCTCAATATTGACATTGTTTTGAATGTACAACATCTAATGAGTTATTTTTTGCCGAGCTTAGTAAAGCCCATGATGATATTGTTGAACTTATTTGAACAAACGATCTATCGATTGCTCGACTAACGCAGTCGGTAGAAGATTGTGGTCTTAAGGAGGAAACATGTTCTAATTTTTCTAATACTCTTGACATTTATGATGAAACCGATTTAAATTGTGAATCAATGTGTATGGAGAATGATGATGAACTTGATAGTTGTGATCATAGGAATAGAGACATTGTCATACCAAGTGAAGGTGGTGTATTTAGTCCAACTCCTGATCGTGTTAATGATCACTCGCCTATTCAAAAGGATGAGTTTAGGATTGAGGACACCATTCTTTTAGACGGTATGACATATCAGTGCTATAACAATGATGCTTATGAAGAATGTGTTAATTCAGAGGACACTGTAGTTAAGTCTAACGACTTAGGGACATTACACTCTATCTATAAGGTTACTTCTAATCATCTTTATTGTGATATTCCTATTGATTCCTTGGTTGGCACAACTTTTCAGAAGTTTCCTAATTTTGGATTAGAACTGCGTGCTTCTCCAGTATTACTAGATTATTTTGCATCTCGTGATTTCTCTTTGCCTGTGCATGACTCCTGTGATTGTTTCCAGTTCCCATCCGCAGTGAACCACTTGAGTCGGTAATTCTTTTCTGACGATATATCCTTTGCAAAAACTAGGTTTGAGGGTGGTTCTTTCCTTTTGATAGTCTCTATATCTTTACGTTGCTACAGCGTGAGTGTGAGATTGTCATCGGTTGTATATATTGTATTTTGGGTTGATCCCCAAATTTTCAGGTTGTTAGTATATGGAGAATCCTTTATGTATATTCCAGTAGGTAATTCTATTTTCTTGTTTTATTTTTATTTGTTTATTTTCGCATATTATGAATTTCCCATCTTTATTTTTACGTTGGATGACTCAATTACATTGAGGACAATGTAATGTTTAAGTGTGGGGGAGTGGTTAACTTTTGCTTTTATTTTTGATTTTCTTGCAACTTATGACCAAGTGTTGAGCTGGTCTGTTCTTTCTTATCAGTTTATGACCAGCTGTTGAGCGGGTCTATTCTTTCGTTTTCTTATCAATTTATGACCAGCTGTGTAGCGGGTCTGGAAAAAAAAAGAGTTCAAAAAAAATTAATCAGCTGCGTAGCGGGTCAAAAAAAAAAAAAGTTATAAAAAAAAAAGGAGTTTAAAAAAAAATGATCAGCTGTGTAGCGGGTCTTGGTATGGTATTTCAAATTTTCATTTTATGACCAGCTGTGTAGCGGGTCTAACTCTCTCTTATGATATGACCAGGTTTGTATAATGGTCAATTCTTTTTTTGCTCGAGGACTAGCAAAATATAAGTGTGGGGGTGTTGATAAGCACGCAAGTGCTACATTTTATACCCATATTTATATTAGCTAGGACTCAATATTTTGGCTAACGATACTATTTTAGTGCTTTTGTAGAAAGTACAAACAATTCAGATCCTCCGAGAATAAAAGGCTAAAGTGGAAGCTAAATGGTGGTAGGATAAGAATCACCGACATTACTCAGCGGCACCATAAGAAACATAGTGGTCTGCCTTGTTATCTGCTTATGGTGGTTGCAACACTAAAGCCACATCACACGGCCAGAGAGAACAAATAAATTAATGAAACAAAGAATTTTGTCGGTTAGCACACAAGCACCTGACGGCCCACTATGGGTGAAAGAACGTGGCCTCATTACTATCACTATTTTTCAATGAAATGTAAAATGGTGCGACTGATGGAGGATGGTTGCAGTGGCGATGGTGGTTGTCGATGGTTCTAAATAGTTGCTGGCATTCATATTTAAGCAGACCAGGTAGATAAAGAACATAACTGCTGCCATGGTTAGCAACTCTCGGTGGTATATGGTGATGAATGGCTGGGTTATGCTGATCGAAGGTGTTAAAAGGCATGGTTGCAGTTCATGGCTGCCGATCACTTCTTTACGCATACATGGATTGGATACAACAACAGCAAACGAAATTGGAGTTCAATGGAGTTTGATTTATTGAAGGAAAGGAAGAAGATGAGTACGATTGCAATCGGCAGCGGAGAATGGTCTGTATCTCAAGCTGGGTTTGGTATGAGCTGCTGATACTCGTGGACGACAGACAACGAGAAGATGAAATACAACAGTTGAGAGAGGATCTCAGGTGCGAATGAAACTAGCTGTCTCGGCTAGTTGGTTGCAGTCGATGGTGGAAACGATTGCAGGAGCTGGATGGTTGTATTCATTTATGATGTTGGTTAGCCTCCAGGGAATGAAGAGACTGCACACCTATTGTTTTGAGTCATTATTCGAGATTTTGAAGAGCAACAGACGGTAATGCATAGGCAGTGGTCGGAGTTGGCTGATATGGCAACAACGATGGTGCAAGAAGAGGGTTGATCAGGCATGAAAACGAGTGTTGTTGTCAGGTTGCTGTGCAGTCGGCGGTGGTGCTGTTGTTGTGCAAAGATGGAGTTGTGATGGAGGAGATGGAAGAAATTATGAAGTTCAGTTAGCTGTACTGTGAAGGTGCAGCTCGAGTTGGAGTTGGTTTGTCTGTTTCGAGCTTGGCAGTAAGCAATTTGAGATCGAGATGGAGAAGTATAAATGAAAGAAGAATATGGAAGTTGTTCTACAACAACACATCAGTGGAGACGAACCAAGATTTGGCCGAGATGGTTGCATTTGCAGCAGTTTGGAGCCTTGGCTTGATGTACGAACAGAACGGCATCATTCAGTTGCTGTCGAATTGAGATTTTCTTTGGCTCAGTGGAATCTCAGATGCAGGCATGCAGCTGTTCGCAAAGGAACGGAAATTGGTTGAACTGAGGATGCTTGAGGGTCAGGTTAGTCGGAGCAGTAGACTGGGCTTTTTGTGCAAGGCTTGTACGGTCCAATTTGGGCTCTTGGCAAATGGTAGGTTAGGTTTAATAAAACTTCTCGCAAGACTGGTATTGAGACCAGGGGGATTTGGAGGCGAAGGGGAGCCAAAAAAAGAGAAGCAGAAGAGGAGGCTGCCGCCGGTGTGCTGGGAAGTTCCGTGAAGGCTTGGAGCAGAAAACAAGGGAGAGGAGAAGAGGCGATTCGATTGTGGCGCGCATAGTCGATTGGTTTATTTTCATTTTCCTAGTAATTTATTTTTATGGGTTTTAAGAAATCCATCTCCATGTTTTGTTAAATTTCATCACTAGGGTTCTTAGGTGGAAACCATTTCTAGCAATAGACCATGATTAAATTGAAAATATTTGGTTTTAGGCAATTATGAATTAATTCAAATAATTTTATCTTTACGCTCTATTGATTTTCTATAGAATAATTGTTGTTGCTTCATCGGCTTTGTAATACAATAGCCAAAGTGCATTAATTTATATGGTTTGCAATTTTATTTGTTATAGTATTTGATAATCCATGCTTAGGTTAAATCATTTGATGGGTTATACTTTAGACGATAGCAAATAATAATCGTAAATGCATAAATACATAGTTTCAATGATTTGCTTGCCATTATAATTTGATAAGCCATGCTTTGGAGACTTTGATGGGTTATACTTAGGAGATGCAAGTTATATTAGAGAAAATATACCGATAATAGGTGTTGCAATAGAACAAAGATATAGACGCGTATTTAGAATTATGAATCATTTCGGCATTGAATAGAAATAATGGTGGAAATGAGACCCCGGTTGACACTCTCTCATTGCATTTTGTTAATTCTTTTTATTTATTTTTATTGTTTCAAATTCAATTCTAAAATCCCAAAAATCATTTCTGTTAATTCATTAGAGATATTGATTACGGTATTTCCACCGCTCCTCGTGGGAACGACCCGTACTTGCCGTTGTCTGCATTGTAGACACCGTGCGATTGCGGTTTATTATATATAGGCATCTCCGGATCCTACCATTTTTATGCCAAGCAGTTTTCCTCTTTTAAAAAAATCTTTTGTGTCGTGCCATTAATTTAATTTTTATGCTATAATAATTATTTTTATATTATTGAATAACGAATATTACATGAAACTAGTTGGAAGCCTAACAAGCTAAGCTCCAACGGCATACTATTACATTAATTGAACAGGTTCCGTGCTAGCCTACCAAATGCGAGCCTCATGGAGAACGAGCCAAGGGAGCCGGAGCGGGTAGGGGGCTGATTATGTTGCAAGAGGGGAAAGCTAACTCTACCTTCCATGTCAAATACCGCAATATTGTGCCATCCGGGGACTCGAACACGAGACCTCCCGGAGCGTATCAACCTTTGAGGGACAGGGTGACCAACTGAGCTATCTACCCGTTTTTAATTTTAATTATAATTTAATTCAACAATATATATATATGTTTAATATGATATTATTAATTAATACTTATTTTTACATTTGGTTGGTAACTCATACTATATTCAACTAGTATTCGATCCCGTAATTCGTTTGGTTTTGAACTCATACTATATACCAAGTTATATCTTGTGAAGTAATTTTTTTTATAATGGTTGATACAAAAAGATTGTGTTGCACTCGGTACCCTTGTCATGTGATCAATTGGTATCAAAGCGTGCAAACATGACAGGAATCAAGTTTTTTGTGCAGCGGTTACTTTGAAGATTGAAGACTTTTATTTTTGGTGTTTGATCTTTGTGATACTTCCATTACATACACTTGATTCTATGGATCCAAAAAAGTTGTTTATTTCGATAAACATCAGACTTGTTGCAAAGATCAAATAAGTTGTCTAGTTGTTTCTCCTTGTAGAATTGCTTAGATAGAGATTGTTCACCGAGATAGACCAATCTGTAATCTTTGTCTTTGTCTGATCTTTGATCAAATGAGTTTATGTAATGACCCGTCCCTCTACCGATACTGTCCCCACTTAGCCACCTGCAGATCCGGCAATGTGGGGTTTTTAACGTGCATCTCTGCGGTAATACAACAACAAATTCCCGGATGGTCACCCATCAATGGATAACTCCCACCCGAGCACGCTTAACGCGCAGAGTTTTCTCGCCAACTCTTGATCCAATTGTCTTTGATAAGGACTCTAGGTATAATGTAGACGTTCCTTGTCTCTTGTGAGACCAGTATCTGACATAACTGCCCAACATACTCTCCCATCCGAGCACAAGTGAACCGTCCCTAGTTGTATCCCAACTTACACCGGTATTGTTCCCATTACCCACTGTTGTTATCCAGTAGTGTGGGATTTTGAATGGCACTACTGCGGTCATCTGGCAGCAGCTTCCCGAGAGTTCACCCATCCCGTGATGTGACTACTCTCGCCTAAGCACGCTAAGCGAGAAGATTTTTCCCATAACTCAGTCAAGTGAATTCATTACGCCTTGGTGTTAGGGAAGGACAAATCATTACTTATATTCCATTCGGCGAACCACTGCCGAAATCGGGGTATTACAATGCCACCACCTTAAATTGGAGCCGTCCTCGGCTCCAGAATATATTTTCAATCCTAATATCCGACATTTACTGCCCCTCATGAAAGAAGCACTGGACTAACCTCGTCTAGCGTACAATCCCACCACCCTCGGCGGGTGACCCGTCGTCGGCGCTTATGAAACCATTTGTACTCGACCCGTCCCTCCATCAATCTGTCCCCACTTAGCCACCGCTGGTTATCAAAGCAATGTGGGATTTTTAACGGTCATCTATGCGTTAATCTAGTACCAACTTCTCGGATGGTCATCCATCCATGGATTACTCCCACCCGAGCACGCTTAACTGCAGAGTTTTCTTCCAACTCTGGAGCCAATTGTGCTGAAAATTCCTCGGTATAATGTAGACGTTCCTTGTCTCTTGTGAGACCAGTATTTGGCATAACACCCCAACATACTCTCCCATCCGAGCACAAGCGAACCGTCCCTAGTTATATCCCAACTAACACCGATATTGTTCCCACTTACCCACCGCGGTTATCCAAAGGTGTGAGATTTTTAACGGCATTCTTTGCGGTCATCGGGCAACAACTTCTCGAGAGGTCACCCATCCTGTGACTACTCCCGGCCTAGCACGCTTAAGTGATAATTTTTTTCCCACAACTCAGTCAAGTGAATTCATTAGGTCTCGGTGTTAGGGAAGGACAAATCATTACATATATTCTATTCGGCGAACCACTTCCGAAATCGGAGTATTACAGTTTATATCGATTAAACAGGGTATCCTTTATACTCATCTTTATCTGTAATCATGATAGCCAGATTTGGGAGATTCATAAGTGAGGTGGTTACTAGAACAAATTTAATCCTTTTCCAATTTTGCGTTATCATCCAAAAAAGTTGGGAGTATAAGTCCTCACAGCAAGTGAAGCGACCCAAGGAGTGGTCTCTGTCTTAAAATTCACGTTTGTAGACCAGATTGGTAGTAGGCACGTGGATAATGAAGGAATAGAGTAGCTAGGAGTAGTTTACTTTGTATCAACTATATGAAGTTACGGTAGTTAATTTGTACAACGGCTTAATTCTGAGAGTATTCAAACTGGACTAGCTCTTGGGGTTTTTCTTCACATCAGTTTTCTTCATTAACAAAATATTGTGTATCGTGCCATCAGTTTACGTATTATAGTTATTGTTAAGTAATTGCACTTGTATGTCCCAAAAGAACTTCAGCAATGCTTTTGATATCATCGCATCCAACAACACCAATAACAACAATCACCAGAACGTCAACAATCATAAGAGATAGATATTACAACAACAACAACAACAATTAACTTCAATATCATTTACAAAGATCCCGATATCGATTCGACATCAATTAACTCGACATTCTCGACAGAGCCAAAAAAACCTATGTTTGTCATGCTACTTGTAATTCTTAATGCTTTTTTCTCCAAATGATCGGAAATCGTTGGTTTTTCGAGAAACCTTGGATGGATAAAAAGCCCAGTGCCGCAACATTGTAGTGTTGCAAATTTGTTTTTTAAAGGAAATTGTAGGAATAGTCAAGAATTGACGAAGAATTATAAGTCTCGATGTTTGTAGTCTGATCTACGATCATCCCTGTATCGAATCCGATTTTCAATCGGCACTATCAACATGCATCAACAAATATTTTCGAATCTCTTCTTTTTTTGCATGAAGTCTTTATGTACATCAATAATTCAATATAAACAACAATTTTTATTTCTTTAAAAACAATATTTAAAACTTACTTGAATGCTCGAAGTGGGTCAGGAAGATAGTCAAAGGATATCTCGAGCAGGGCATTCGTCCTCAATGTTCACTAATTGCAGATATAGGTACACTTGTTACCCCATCTTAAGTGTTGTTACTACATCTCAAGTTCTCATGTCAGAATTTAAATTGAGCATCGAAAAAAGGTAGCTTAATTGGTTACTTGCCAGAATAAGGTCCAAAGGAATTGTCTTTAATAAAAGAAAGAGAATAAAAGTTACTTTCTCGGTCGGAAAGGAAGAGACTCGACCAAATGGAAGAGGAGTGAAGAGAAAGCAAGTAGAAATAGGTATCCTGCAAAAAAAAATTAAAAAAAAAATAGAAATAAGTGACTTTCTTTGTACCTAAATTAAACAAAATTTTTTATTTCTTTAAAAACAATATTTAAAACTTACTTATTTGCTCAAGTGGGTCGAAGATAGTCAAAGGATATCTCGAGCGGGGCATTGGTCCGCCTTGTTCACTAATTGCAGATATAGGTACACTTGTTACCCCATCTTAAGTGTTGTTACTACATCTCAAGTTCTCATGTCAGAATTTAAATTGAGCATCGAAAAAAGGTAGCTTAATTGGTTACTTGCTTAATAAGGTCCAAAGGAATTGTCTTTAATAAAAAGAAAGAGAATAAAAGTTACTTTCTCGGTCGCAAAGGAAGAGACTGGACCAAATGGAAGAGAAGTGAAGAGAAAGCAAGTAGAAATAGGTATCCTGCAAAAAAAATAAAAAATAAATAGAAATAAGCGACTTTCTTTGTACCTAAATTAGATTCCACGAGCACTGATCTCAAAAACCCAATATTAGGATGGGACCCGCCTTCCCGGAAAACTAACAGGGAAGCGTTTGGAAGGGTTGGGTCTCACTCATGTCATGTGAGTGAGAAGACCTTAGAGAACAAGGGATTATTC
>JAJJWW010002456.1:0-65333 GCA_023531295.1 Papaver armeniacum
TAACAATCGGACACAAAAAAAGCTTAGATTATGTAAGGGCATTAACGTATTCTCAGTTTTTTGAACATCCCTTAACGGTGTATATGGGTTGGGAATAAAAAAGTCACCCCTAATTCGTTTGGGGTCTAAAAATGCCAGGATGCTTTAATGTAGTTGGGTTGGTCAAGTAATTGCCAAATTATTTTCCCGTATTGCAGTCCATTGTCAGAATACATTTAATCATGCTTGTCGTCATTTTGAGAATGGCATCATTTAATAATAGTATACCTTTACTGTAAATGGAATACTGTGAGGGTAGTGATGGAACAAAAAGAGTAACAAGAAAAACCGTAATATGCAACTGAGAAAGTTTAGTAGGGACCGCAGGGTTTTTTTCCATAGGGATAGGGATGGTTTCCAGTGGAGTAGAAACTTCAAAGGAAAATCAGTGTGAAAGAAGCTTGAGCCAATGAAGTGTTCAAATTCAATCCCTCCGGGACTGAAAACCCCACCTCTCATGTGGGAACCTACCTTTTGAGAGGATTCCGTGGTTATACTCCTTTTTCTTTTCAGTTTGTCTTATTTTTTGATTTTAGGTAAAAATGAAAAAGTGAAAGTATCATTCATAAAACCGAGGTCAATACTCTCATTTAATTCTTCTTTGAAATATGATTTTAAGTTATTTGTGAAAACCATATATTAATAGCTTTAAATGGAACAAAATACAAGAGCAAAAAAGTATATGCAAGTGTATATCATTATTACCATTCATGTGTCTTTATGCACTTACATTTCTTTACCCATCAAAAAATGTCCGAGTGAACTCGCAAACGTCGTATGCTCCGAGTTGAAAATTTGCCAACATTTGAATTCTTTTCGATCCCATTAAAAAGACAAAAATAAAATAAAATAACTCACAACCAGTGGACTCTGAGCTTCACAATCAACGGTGAGATGTGATGCCACATAACCGATTTATTTCCCTCCGGTGGGTCTAGAGTGAGGCTTAAAGCTGACTGAATTTTTCACCTCCTTTTATTATCCGAATCAGATACAATCCCCTTTTTCCCCGAAATATTCTCTGTGTGTCTATTTTTCGCTCGCTGAGTTTGTTGTTATATCACATTTACAACCACCAAAGTCCCACGCACATGCAAATCCACAGAAAAACCCGTTTTCTTCTTCGGATTCCTCTTCTATATATAGACAATATAATCCATCACTTTCCTTGTGAAAATTCACTTTTGGAGAAATTTTCTCTCTTCTGTTGACTGTGTAAAGAAAACAAGAAGAAAAGAAAATTAGGGTAGAAAAATTCTTGTAATGGAGGTGGTTTCTCAGAGTAGTAGTAGTCTAGTAATACCAGGAGCATCGTTGTATGTAGGAGATCTTCATGTTGATGTTACAGAAGATGAATTGTATGCTGCTTTTAATGTCATTGATAATCTTGTTTCTGTTCGTGTTTGTAAAGATTCTGTGTCTTCGGTGTCGCTTGGTTATGGTTATGTCAACTACATCTCTACTGATAGTGGTAAGAATCTACTCCACTTTCTTCTTCATTTTTTGCCATTTTTGTGAATTTTTTGCCATTTTTGGGAATTTTTTGCCATTTTTGTGTTTGTGTTCTTGATTTTCTTTCATGTAATGTGTTTCTTGGAGTTTTTTGGTGTTGATTCTCGCTTGTTAGGGTTTAATTTCGAGTAGATCGTTCAATTTGTGTAGGTTTTGCCTTAGCTTTTTTGTAGTTCTTGTTATGTTGTATCAGGTTGATCATGTTTTTGAGTTTCGTTTTTGTGAATTTGTTCATGCAATGTGTTTGATTGTTGCTTTAGATTCGTTTCTTGAAGTAGCTTCTTGTTGATTCTCGTATTTTAGGGTTCAATTCCGAGCAAAATCTTTCTAGGTTTTGCCTTATTTCTTAAATTCTTGTCTGTTCTATGTAGGTTACAAAGATTACTTTGATGTTTCTTGTAATTTGATTGTTCTATTTGTTTTCTTTGGGTAGCAAATCTTGCAATAGAGAAGCTTAATCACACTCCATTGAGAGGCCAAATGATAAGAGTTATGTGGTCACGTCGTGATGCAGATGCAAGGAAAAGTGGAATTGCAAATCTATTTGTTAAGGTAGAATAGGTCTTAGTTTGCTTCAAGTTTTTTTATCAGAACATACTGTATTTTGATTCCTTGTTTACATTTACCTATGTTTGGATTTGGTGTATATTATTGCAGAATCTGAGTGTTTCAATTGATAATGCAAAGCTTCATGAGATGTTTTCCAAGCATGGGAATATTTTGTCTTGTAAAGTTGCAATGACTGAAGAAGGGAAGAGCAAAGGATATGGGTTTGTTCAGTATGAAACTGAGGAATCTGCGACGTCGGCTATTAACAGTGTTAATGGATCTACTGTTGAGGGCAAGCAAATGTATGCACTTCTTTTTTTGTTGGTTTATTCCCTTACCAAGCTTATACATACTTTTTATCGTAGTTTTTTTTGTTTGTCCATTTATTGTTCTGTGAATAATGTTTGTTGTAGATATGTTGGTCCTTTCGTGAAAAAGAGTGAGCGACCCTCTAGCAACTCTGATTCTAGCTTTACCAATTTGTACGTAAAAAATCTGGACTTGGATGTTACGGAAGAGCTTCTTGCAGAGAAGTTCTCCAAGTATGGAAAAATTACCCACTTGGTTATCATGAAAGACGGCAATTCAAAATCCAAGGGATTTGGTTTTGTGAACTTTGATAGTCCTGATGAAGCGAAAAAGGCAATGGAGGCCACTAACGGGATGCAAATTGGTAAAATTTCTTTCATTTCGTTTTTCTGAAGTACATTATAGGTCCTACTGTGCCTGGGTCTGGTTGTTTTAACTGTACCCTTTGCTAAATGATAGGGTCCAAGGTTTTGTATGTCGGGAGGGCCCAAAAGAAAGCAGAGCGCGAAAAAATATTGCATGATAAGTTTGAACGCCGAAAGGAACTCCAGAAATTTAAGGTATTAAATGCAATGGTCTTTCTCATTTTCTATTTCTGTGCAAGTAGCTTGTTTGCTCAACCATTTGTTTCCATTCAGGGTTCAAATGTGTATGTTAAGAACATTGATGATAGTGTTAATGATGACGAGCTGAGGAGTATATTCAGTAAGTGTGGCACAATCACCTCCGCAAAGATAATGCTTGATGAGAAAGGAATAAGTAAGGGGTTTGGATTTGTATGCTTCACCACTATCGAAGCAGCTTATCAGGCAGTGAACGGCCTACATGGTATACTACTAACCCCATTATTTGGTTTAGACCTATGGATTGTTCTGAATTGGTTTCTTTGTTAAGTTTAGATGCGGGGATAGTAGATTCACTATGTTTACTGGTTCTCATTGAGATTTAGTGTCTTATCCTGCTGGTATGCATTATGGACAGGTTACATGCTTCATAGGAAGCCTTTGTATGTAGCTTTTGCCCAAAAGAAAGAGGAAAGACGTACACAATTGCAGATTCAGTTTTCTCAGGGAATTGCAGGCTTGGCAGTTCCAACCTCTGCTGCTGTCATCCCAGCTAGATATCCTCCTCTTTACTACACCTTGCCTCCTAATATGGTTCCACCACAGGGGCTTATGCATCAACCTTTGGGTTTGACACCTGAATGGGGGACCAGTAGATTTCTGCCTCCTGCTAGACCAAATTTCCATTCAGTGCCCCGACCCGTGGTGAGAGACATAATTTCTAACTTAAGTACCACTAGATTAGCATCCAGTTGTTCATTGCTTAGCATACAATGTATTTACCGAATCCCATATTATTTGTTTATATTGCAGATACCTGATAGTTCTAGGCAAAACAAGAAAAAATGGGGGAGAATGAATGCGCATATGGTTGCTCAAACAGGTGGTCAATCGGTGTCATTTATGCCACACATTCCACAATCTACCCATCGGCCAGCGATTACAGTGAAAGATCCAAAGAATCAGCAGGTCTGTGCCTTTCTCTTCCTCTATTTTTTACTCCTTGCAAACTACTTGCACAGTGTTTGTCAAACGGTAATATCATGTACTTGTTGATTTGCTATGCTTGATCAAACATCCACTCGATTCTTTGTATAAATGTTCCTGATGACGATTTGTGTATATTCGTAGTTGACAATAGGTTTCTATATTCAGTGCATTTATATGTATATATATGGATATGGATTCATATGTAAGATATGAAAGTAACAGTATGATGACTAGATTTGAAAGACATTTTGTGTTTCATTATTTACCCTGAGCTGAAAAGTGTCTTGCTGTTCCCTTGCGTTGGGTATTCCTGGGCAGATCAAATACATGACGAATGTACAGAAGATGGGCGAGATGAAAAGTGGACCTCAGCGAGTCTCATCTATTGCTGGTCCTAAATCTGTTGAAAGAGTTGCTGCGACATCTCAACCCCTTGAAGGATTAAAGACATTGAGCACCATGCTAGCTGCTGCTTCTCCTCAGCACCAGAAACAGATGCTTGGTGAATGTCTCTACCCACTTGTCTTTAAACTCCAGGTAAAAATCTCAGATAAATAATGTTCCTTCCTCAGAGAACCGACCGACACTTGACCTTTATCTAAACCTGCATTTGTTTTTTTGGTGGATTTCCAGCGTGACCTTGCGGCAAAGATAACTGGGATGCTTTTGGAGATGGATAACTCGGAGTTGCTTCTTTTATTGGAGTCACCAGCATCGTTGGTCATCAAAGTGGAGCAAGCAGTGCAGGTTCTTAAGAGCTCCAAGACAACAAGATCCTCTGGTGCCGGGCAGGACTCCCTCCATCCCAATTACATGTCAACAGCCCAGGTTGCAGTCAACTAACTCATACAATCTTGTGCCTGGAGTCTCTATCTCTATCTCTTTTTCCAAGTTGAGGTTGTGGTTCGACAACCAGGTTTATTAAAGTTTCTGGCTAGGTAGCATTTTAGCTAACCGTACTTCTTGACTATACTTCGGTCTTTGAACTTGGTTTTAGGCTATAGTGTAAGAACTTCTATTAAGTTTGAAGAACATCCATTGATCCTTTTTGCTGTCTTATAGTTTTATTGCTGAGTTTCACTGAATTAGTGTTTTGTGGGTACTTCAAATGGTGAACTGGTATCGAACACCTTGGTGAAGACAGATAAAATTAACCATTTCTTTGGTCATATTGGGCGCTTTCTCCACCTAGTATGCAGGATTCTTTGCTTTGCACATGTTTGACTTTTCCTCTGTGTTGACATGTTAACTTTGCTTCGCATGTTGGTCCTTCACTTATGTTTAGTGGTGGGTTCTTTCGATTATGAGACTATGACTCTGTCGCTTCCTGTGCATTGAACACAGTTTTTTTTTTTTATCTTGAGAAATTGATTGTCCGACTGACATAAATGTGAAGTGACAACGACGACTAGCATAAGTTAAGGTTTTTAAAATTAGGATAGCATCACCTATACTGAACACAATAGCATTTCTAGACTCGCTTGCAAGACCTGCAAGCACAAACTTCACTCGGACATGTCTTTACAAGTGGTTATCTACCTCTCACAAATCAACAAGTCCACTTCCAGTCTAAAGATTTTTCAACTGGATGAGTTTATTGATTTAGTATGATCTTATTTATACATAACTATTATATTACAACTGAATTAGATAAGAGTACAGAGGAAGATAAAGGAGGAAAGGTTATTGTACGGTGACTAGAAACTATGTACGACTGACTTTGATAACAACTTAGTCAATCTTGTTACACTTGTAATCTGTCGATTACACCAGAGTAGAGTCAAGGTGGTTACAGACAGACACACGGACTGTATTTCATTAGTCCCCTTTCTGATTCCACATTTGACGGCAGAAATGACATTTGTTATGTTGTATTAAGGAAATATACAAAACCATATTGTAAGAACTGTGTATGTATAATGGATTTCTGAGCTGTAGTACTACAGTAGAATAGATAACTAATTAACTAATGCTTAAGGGTCTTGGAAGTTTGCCCAAAGTAGTTTACATTGGATGGGAAATTTGTCAAAATCTCTGTTTAGCCAACGGAGACTGGATGGGGACATTAAGTGGGAGGGGTTTATGAGAATGGCCCTTAATTATTGTTGTATTGAAAAAACAATACTCTAGGCTGACATAGAGTTATGGATTAGATGCAAGAGAAATAGTAAACACCACGAGCTCCTCTGCTTATACTAAGAATAAAAATTTCTCAAGCTTTATGGGTCTCTGATTTTATTTTATTTTGATCGGTTGTGTCTCATTTCAATGGATTCTTCTACTGATCAATAATTGTTTCAGGACTTCTTCTGATCAACAATTTTAATCAGTCTACTTCTTTATTTCTCTTGACCACACGATTCCTCTCTGTAAAAATACTTTGTCCCCTTTCAAATGATGTTTCTCTCGACTTCTCTTCTATACACTGAGGAAGGCTAAACTATAAACTCGTGTTTGTCTTGAAGGAAATGTAAACACGTCAAGGGTAAAAGAGTCACTGATCTGCACGGGTAGGCCCACACATGTGGGATATTAAGCATTTAACGGTTTATTTCTCTCACTAGGATAGATTCCTTAATATTTTCCGTCATGGGATAGAACCAAGGTGTTAAAACCATACCCGTGAACGTTGCATTTTTCGAAATATTTGCTTCTTTTTCGAGACACCACTTTTGCCACTGATTGCCCTGGTATGTGCGTAGAAACACCACATCCTGTAAAGGGTGAAATGCAAGTCACATCCAAACATGTATCGAGCCCATAATCCCAGTTGTAAACTAGAATATCTGCAGGTCGTAATTAACCACCAGCATTCGAAAGGAAGCCCACTGACACCTCTTTTTGCACTTGTATCCCTGCCCGAAAACAAATGTTTACTAAAGTGTCGCGGATTAGATCATGACGGAACTTCAAGCCTATTCCGTGTGCACAATGAAGAGCATGATCACCAAAGATGTCCATAATTCTATTACAACATGGACAAACACTACCAGCTACAGAGAGAGGGATACCAAGCTTGTAAGCTAAAATAGCGCAGAAATGTCGTGGTCCAACCCTTTGCCCAAGTCCATTTACGGGGATAGACAACAAGTAGTCTTGTGCATGTTCAGTCTTGTTACACTGTGATGAGTGCCAAATATTGCATATTTATACATCTATTTATTGGCATTTAGCTCATCTTTGGTGTTCAGAAATCAGATATTATCCCAGATTCTGTATTTTCTTTGTTTTCAAGAATAAATATTTGTACTAATTAATTTTGTGTTTTTAGGTAGTAAATAAAGTTCGGAGAATCTGAGGAGCCAAAAGAGCAGAAAATTGGAGACGAGCGTCTATGGAGCAAAAAGCCAAAGGCCGCGCGCGCAACAGTTGCAACCCAACAAGGAGCAACCCATCTACAAGACATGGGCTTGAACAGTCCAAGACCTGACCCACGACCCGGATCCGAGCCCGTCCTTTCCAAGCCGTCAGATTTCGCCCATCTTCATCCTACGGTCGCTCCATCCGTCCCATCAGTTATCGCTGCTCCCGCTCCACAACGAAACCATCAATACCTATACCCATTCGACCAAACCCATTTCTCACTTCATCTTCTCTTTCTCCCCGACAACACCAGAGAGCTCTCCCATACCTCCTTCTCCCGACCATGGCGGTGCGGCGCCACCTTCGCTTCTCAGGCCCAGCCACCAACAGCCGCCCTAGTATACCATCGCCTCCTAATCTCCCTCTATCTCTTCCATAGCTTCTTCCCTAGAAGCTAAGTGAGAAGATAGGAAGAGTTAGGGTTATGGTTTTCAATATTTGGGGAAAATCAAAGTAATGGAGTTTGAGTAGAAATAGCAAAGGAGAATTTGATTCGGCGGCTTTTGGTGAGAGGGTATTCATTTATTTCCCGAGTAGAAGTGAATTAGGGTTTGTATTTGCATGTATAAATAGAAGAGGTGGTGAGGATGTTAGAACTTATGCAGGCTAGCCGATTGCACCAATTGTAGTTTGATTTGTGTTTTAACTATTTTAATTATGTTCTAAGTAAATTGCTAGGGTGTTGATGAAACCCTAGCTTGTTACTGTGTTTTTCATACTTCATGTGTTGTTCTTGAATGCTTAAATATTTTTAGGATAGAATTTAATCTTAGTATGTCAGCACTTTGCTCTCACAGTGTATGCCATGTATCCACTGTAGTTTGAATACCACTTGTGTTGATTATCCGCAACCCAAGCTTAACGATTTGTTATTGATCCTCAGATTAGTTGTGCTTTAACTAGACAGAGTTAATGCTTTGGAAAGATATCTTAGTTGTGATTAAACTATCAATCGGAGAAACACCTTAGATATAGGGCAGATTTGACACTTCTCCCTTATCTGTCATAAGGACAAGAATAACATCATTAGTTGAAGACATAGTGTAGGTTAGTGGTGGATTTAAAGACCCTAGTACCCTCATCAACATTGTCTTACATCTTGTTTTACTATTCCAGTCACTACCAACTAGTCGCATCGACAAAACAACAGTTGTGTTACCTTGCCATCTTAGAAATCAGTTAAGCAAATCCTTAGATCAACCATACAGCCACTCCATTTCCCGTGGATCGAGCACCGTACTTTCCTTGTCTCCAATAGACACTGTGCACTTGCAGTTTTACATGTAGGCATAACAATAAACCACATTTCCAAGCCTACCAAGTTTTTGGCGCCGCTGCCGGGGAACTGGTAGTGTTGCTGTTGATTAATTGCTTCTTCACTGAATTTCAAATCATCCATGTATATACTTGCTTTGAATTTTCTGCTTTTAGCTCTGTATTAGTGTACTTTAGCTGTAGTTTTCCTTCTCTGCATCTTCTATTGCATGTTGTTAACTTTATCAGTGCATTGTAGTCAGCTTATCTCATTTGCACTTCTGCATCATTGCCCTGTCTTAGAGTAACTTAGTTGTGTACTTTTTAACTTAGCTTAACTGTTGCATTTCAGTATCTTCTATGGCATCCTGTTCATCGCATCTTAGTAGTTTATCTTAACTCCATCTGTAATCTCATAATATCCGCTTTTGCATCTCATAACCCATACTTTTGTAGCTTTCACAAATTATAGCATCTTGCATCTTAGTGTCACCTGTAACTCTTGTTCCCTGTCAGTACAAATAAACATTACTTGTTTGTCATTTTTTCCCCTGTGTCAGTCCAAAACACTCTCGATTGCTTATGCCGGTGTTAATATTCATTCCCTTTCTTTGTAACCTGCACATCCCGAGAGAACTAAAACTCTTTGTTGAGCTAGCGGTGTACCATTTTGTCTTCTTTGTCTTTGTGGTGCAACCGAGCAAAACCAAGGATAAGACAAAGGAGCGAACAACATATCCATGTGGCTACAACCATTTTGCCTGTCACAATTGCGCATGAGCTGTAAATTGGAGGTTAGCCAAACTTGCTACTAAACTGTGCATTACTGAAATCTGCCTGAGCATCATAGTATAACCACCTATATAACCACCTAGTGCAGTATTTTTGAATCTGTGTGCATAATAGCTTTTGATTTCCATGAACATGATGTTGTGATAATACTATGTATGCTCACTGAACCTTGATATCCACAAGCACAATCCTGTGCTATCTGAGTGATAATTTCTACATGTTTAAAGTGTCATCTCTTTGTATGCCTCTCTAGCCCAAATTGGTTGTTTGTTGATTGCCAGTAGTGCTAAACCATACAACCCCTGGAATCTCTGAAATGTGTGCATAATTCTGTGACGTTTGAAGAAAAATTGTATGGATTTGAAATCTTTTGCTCTTGGGTGATTTGTGCATTAAAATTCTTAACTTTAATAAACATCGTATACAGCTCCGGCCCAAATGCTGAGTGAGTTGAGCTTAAACTTAGATAGCCAAGCTCCCTGAAAACCCAAGTGAAGTCAACTGTGATGGTTGATATCAACTGAGACTGTTGAAGCCGCATGCCCTGTGCCCAGCTCCAGCCCCTGCAGCTGTTGATTTTAAGCTGGGATGGTTGATATCAACTAACCTAGTTGACCCTGTCAACCCTATTGAGCCGCGATCACCTGATAAAATCTTGAGCTTTCCTGTGCTCTATGCATTGCTGTTCTGTGCATTGCGAATCTGTGCCTAACTGTACTGTGTAAGCCTGCGAACCTATGCAAATTTGTTGACAGACTTGTGTGGCTATGTATGGTGCAAATCTGAAAAATTGTTGAGCTTGTTGAGCCATTTGTCTTGTGCTGTGAAATCCAACATAGCCAGTGCTGTATACAATCACCAGCACTTCTGTGTGCTTGGTTCTGACAGTTAGGATTCATTTTGAGTAGTATTGTGTTGTTCTCTGTTGTTCTGAGCACAAAACTTGTGTTGTACACTCTCCAAAGCACCCCTGTGTGCTAGAAATTGTGTGTGATTTTTGATTGTCTGACTCACTGGGCTCTGCACAAACTAAAGCTCACAAAAACTGAACTGTGCACACAACCTGGAACCCACAACTCTTTGGGCTCTCCATAATCACTGGGCTGTGCTCAAGCCGAAGCCCGCATAAATCGAATTTCTTGGGCTGCACCAACTGAACCCATAATAGCTGAAGCCCATAACCACTGGGCTGAACATAACCTGGGCTCTGCTCACATAGCTGGGTTGCACATAACCAAGCTAGAACCCACATAAACCAAAGCCCACATAAACCAAACTGAAGCCCACATAACTGGGCCGTACAACAACTGGGCTTTGCATCACTTGGGCTTAGCTTCCCGGTTTTGAAACATCATTGGTTATATGATTTGATGTGTGCTAAGCTATGCTTCTTTTTGAGTTCACATTGTGTTGCTATATCATGTCAGGATTTTGGTATGCAACTGGGGATGAAAACAAATCCATCAGAGAACTTGCTTACGGGCATGATTCATGTTATGAAACCCCCTGAGACCACAAGTGATTTTAGGGAGTACTATGAACCTTCTCAGGGCCCTGAACTTGAATACACATACCCTAATCATTATGACCACATGTATCATCAACTACCATGGGAGGATGAGCAATTCTATCCTCCAATGAACCCATGTATGCAGTCTATAATGGAGAACCTCAAAATCATAGAACAAAACAATGCCATACTTGAATTGAATGCAATGCATGATCATCCATATAGCACAATGTCCGAATTTCCCTTCTCCAGGTGACCCTTGTGCACTGGACATGTCTTGAGTATCCATATGAAGCATGCATACCCACTAGTGAAGGATCCCCTTCAATTGAACGGCTCATTATGAACATTCAAATGAATCGACTCGAGTTACAAAATGAAGAATGGAAGGAAGTTCATGATAGGATGTTTGTTATCTCGATAATTTTGAAAATAGTGTTTCTATTCCTACTCATGCAATCGACACTTTGAACATGAACCTAATCTAGAGGTAAATGAGTGCACTAGAAATGCTACAACTTTGAATAGGGAAATGCATTTTTGTTATGATGATGATGATGATGATGAATATGAAGAGCATGTGTACTTTGAAAATGTAGTGGAATCTTTAGGTTCGAGAGACATTAAGTTTCTCTCGTGAACCCTATGAATGATGCTTCTTCTAATATTCATACATGTGATCTTTGAATTGGGGCTGTGCAATTGTTACGTGAAAGTGAGCATGCTATATCACCTGTTTGTAACTTGGGGAATGCTAAGAATTTCGTTGACACGAGATAATTCAATGCATGAAATTGATGTGTACGATTCCATGCCTAGGTTACTGACATGATGTTATGCATGAGGTTGAAATTTTGAATAATGATGATTATGACATGGAGATTGATGAATTTTTCTATGCAGGTGAACATGATTTACCTTCTTTTTCTGACCTTAGGAAAGTGTGTGATGGTGCAAATGATCTTATACATGAAAACAACTTAGATGTTCCTAATCTCTCTCCTAAGGCACATATTGAAATTCCTCCACCAAACCTAGGTGTAGTTTGTAACAAAATTGCAAAACCAACTTTTCTGAAAACGCCTAATTTAGGCCTAGCGGTGTGCTTCCCAAGTCCTCTTGGACTATTTTGCATCAAAGTATAACACCTTTAAGGAGCCACAGTTGGAATGTGTATATCACTTGCTGTTCTTAGCAAAACTCATTTTGAGTTAGACCTTTTGCATGATGTACCTTTAAAATTGGAAGATTTTGTGCTCAAGAACACATCTGTTGACAAGTTTAGGTTTGGGGGTAACTTGTTCACGTATGCAATCTTTCTGCACTCTCATGTTATATTTGTGTAAAATTTGTTGATGTTTGTACATATCGTCTTTTGGGTTGATCCTCAACTCTTTAGATTGTTGGTGTATGGTGAATTTTCATTGTATATAATCCAGTAGGACTTGTTAAATTTTTCTTTCTTGAATCGGTTGAGTCTTCTTGCGCATATATTATGCTAATCCGATATGATCTCCGCTGAGAATGTTGGATTCTAGCCTTTACAAATGAAGCTCTAACCTTGCTCCAGCCGACATCCGATAATCTCTTCCCTTTTCTCTTATCAGCATAGTTCTCATGGTATGTGACTGTTTATTATTTGTTGACACATTGAGGACAATGTTTGATTTAGGTTTGGGGGTACATTTTCATATAGAGTTTTTAGTCTTTTATTTCAAAAAAAAATAAAAAAAAAAAAACTCAAAAATTTGCATAAAACCTCCAACTTTTAGAGATTTTAGAGTCACTAGCATGCTTCTAGCTATGTTTACATAGAGAGTCGACCGAAATAACGAGAACTTGGAAATCTTGGAGAACACAATCGGGTTTCTTAGTTGATTAGAGCGTTAAAGTTGGATTTAACCATACAGGAGGGCGAATTAGGTGTTGTTTAGATATTCGGTAGTAGAATTGTGATCACCCATAGTGGAGACTACCCATTTTACATCAAGCGAGGCACCGACCTTGGTTTTTGTGACTTTCTAAAAAACTGTTAGAGTGTGTGTCACCGTACGTCAATTAGGGTAGGAATGGTGAGCTACCCAACTTCGCACCACTTTCAGCACTACTTTTGATCTCTTGAGTGCTAATTTCGTCAATCATGAGGGTGATGTTTAAAGATGAAAACTCCTTCTAAATATCGATTTGCAGTTAGCATCACTCTCTCTCCCTCTCAACAACATCAACACATTCATAGACACACATCATCGTCAGCAAGCGGAGCATCATCAGAATATTTGAAGAAAAGTTGAAATAGTCCAAGGTTTATGTGCAACAAAGAAAAGAAAAGAAAATAGGATGAGAATTAGTGAAGTTTATGAAATCAAGACAATACAAGTTTTATTGTTTTGTTGTTATTTTCATTTCATGTATGTTTAATTTCTCAAAAAAAAATAAAAAAAAAAAAAAATGTGTTTGTCAAGTTTTTGTGAAGTTCAGAAGTTCGTCATCAACATTTGAAGACCGAAGACCGAAGATTGAATACGTTTCTATGAATGTTGAGAGAGTGATATTAATTGCCGATCGGGTGAGAAGGTAAGTGAGTACTCCCATCCTTGCTAATGGTTGATTTCCTTTCATAGAGATCATCGAGAAAAGATTCTTTTTGTCACACTTCGTGGAGTCTCCAGAATTATTTCGGAAGGTTATCCTTCTTACCTACAACGTGTGCGGGATTTCTCTCTTTATTCCCGCTGCACACATGAGAGACTAAAAAAGCGATCTTTTTGAGTGCAATTATCATAAAACCCTATTAGTGAGGCGAAGTCGAGGCTTATGATCACAATTGAATCGAATTCTTTCATATGGTATGGTTATTTCTCGCTCGGCACTTAAGGATGAGAATCGTTCTTTGGTAGTTCTAACTTCGTGTTACTAGCATGCAGAAACTCTATGTCCTCATAGCTCCTTAGATGCTTGAGACTCTTTTACACTACGAAGTTGGAGAAGGTTTTGTGGGTACACCTCTGGTAAACCCTCACGAGACTACAACTCGTCCACTAGGGACACCTAGGGGTTTAAAGGCTTAGTGCATACGCTAAATGCATTCGAGAGACCAGCGACAGGTGGTATAGTTAGGATTTCTTAATTTGTTTCACTTGAGGACAAGTAAAATTCAGGTTTGGGGGTATTTGATGAGTGCCAAATATTGCATATTTCTACATCTATTTATTGGCATTTAGCTCATCTTTTGTGTTCATAAATCGGATATTATCCCAGTTACGTATTTTCTTTGTTTTCAAGAATAAATATTTGTACTAATTAATTTTGTGTTTTTAGGTAGTAAATAAAGTTCGGAGAATGCGAGGAGCCAAAAGAGCGAGAAAATTGGAGACGAGCGTCTATGGAGCAAAAAGCCAAAGGCCGCGCGCGCAACAGTTGCAACCCAACAAGGACCAACCCATCTACAAGACATGGGCTTGAACAGTCCAAGACCTGACCCACGACCCGGATCCGAGCCCGTCCTTTCCAAGCCGTCAGATTTCGCCCATCTTCATCCTACGGTCGCTCCATCCGTCCCATCAGTTATCGCTGATCCCGCTCCACAACGAAACCATCAATACCTATACCCATTCGACCAAACCCATTTCTCACTTCATCTTCTCTTTCTCCCCGACAACACCAGAGAGCTCTCCCATACCTCCTTCTCCCGACCATGGCAGTGCGGCGCTACCTTACGCTTCTCCAGGCCGACCACCAACAACCGCCCTAGTATACCATCGCCTCCTAATCTCCCTCTATCTCTTCCATAGCTTCTTCCCTAGAAGCTAAGTGAGAGATAGGAAGAGTTAGGGTTAGGGTTTTTAATATTTGGGGAAAATCAAAGTAATGGAGTTTCAGAGCCGAAATAGCAGAGGAGACAGCTGATTCAGCGGCTTTTGGTGAGAGGGTATTCATTTATTTCCCGAGTAGAAGTGAATTAGGGTTTGTCTTTGCATATATAAATAGAAGAGGTGGTGAGGATGTTAGAACTTATGCCTGGGCTAGCCAGTGCACCAATTGTAGTTTGATTTGTGTTTTAACTATTTTAATTATGTTCTAAGTAAATTGCTAGGGTGTTGATGAAACCCTAGCTTGTTACTGTGTTTTTCATACTTCATGTGTTGTTCTTGAATGCTTAAATATTTTTAGGATAGAATTTAATCTTAGTATGTCAGCACTTTGCTCTCACAGTGTATGCCATGTATCCACTGTAGTTTGAATACCACTGTGTTGATTATGCTTCAACCCAAGCTTAACCAGACTGTTATTGATCCTCAGATTAGTTGTGCTTTAACTAGACAGTTAATGCTTTGGAAAGATATCTTAGTTGTGATTAAACTATCAATCGGAGAAACACCTTAGATATAGGGCAGATTTGACACTTCTCCCTTATTTGTCATAAGGACAAGAACAACATCATTAGTTGAAGACATAGTGTAGGTTAGTGGTGGATTTAAAGACCCTAGTACCCTCATCAACATTGTCTTACATCTTGTTTTACTATTCCAGTCACTACCAACTAGTCGCATCGACAAAACAACAGTTGTGTTACCTTGCCATCTTAGAAATCAGTTAAGCAAAGCCTTAGATCAACCATACAGCCACTCCATTTCCCTGTGGATCGACCTGTACTTTCCTTGTCTCCAATAGACACTGTGCACTTGCAGTTTTACATGTAGGCATAACAATAAACCACATTTCCAAGCCTACCACACTGCCACAAGGCTTGGTCACGCGCTGAAATACCATATCGAGTAGGCATCTCTTGCTTCACAACATTAAAGTATTTGACTGCCAAAGAGCTCATAGGGTGGGGGGGGCGATGATGGCTATCGTAAGTGCAATCAAATTAATAATCTTATTTACACACAATTAACTTGGTAATATAATGGAAGTAAGGATCGTTCCCACGAAGAGCGGTGAGTTTTAGTTTTCAAAGTGTCACAAAGGGGGTTTGTTTTAGATTATGAATAAAATAAGTAATCAAAGCAAATACAATTGTATTGTAATCAATAGAGAGAGATATGATCGAGGAATCCTTCTTCGTTAATAAACCGTCAATGAGTTATTATAGTTGCCTACTCGTCGTTAATCATAGATTTTCACCAATAGTGAAATAATGACAAGATAAGTGTTATCCCCTAAATTCCTTATATCTTTGGATACGGAAGTTCTCGCCTACAGATTCTATTCACCAAAACCACCTAATAGTAGATCATTGTTTGTGGGTGAAAACTGTTTCTGCTGATTTTGGTAATTTTGGGTGTGTGGATGAGAAACGAATCTAAACCCTAAACGATTACCTTTGCAGGGAGTACTTTTGATTCGAGAGATCAATCGTACAATCTGGCCTAAACCAAGAAATGGCCGTTCCAGGCTTGCTTCGGTCACAAAGTGAAGGAGAAGGGTTGGTCTTAGGGAGGGAAGCGAAGAGAGTGTTGAGAGAGCTGTCAATGTGCCAAGCTAGGGTCAACCCTAACCCTAGTACTATTCATCTACAAGCCCAAAATCTCAACCCTAGCCCTAAACGGGTTGGCTTGTTTTACTAAGCCACACAAAATTCAAGTATTTCTATTTCAAAATAATTTTATTTTTTTGGTGCTAATGAATCAATTTATTTTGGATTTGATATCTCTATTTTATTGATATGGAATGTGAAGGGATTGATGATCTAAAATAATACAAAGGATTTAATTACTAATTGTTATTCGTTAATATGTATATAATAAACGTAAAATGTGTTTTTTATTTCTTAGGTGTAGGCTTCTTTGGTTCTATTGAATGTAAATTTCAAGTTATTGGTTGTCATTCAATTGTAAATAAGATATAAATTTCAGATTATTGAAAAAATATAAAATGATATCACGGGAATTTTTTTTTTTGTGTCTCACATCAACCAAAAAATCATACATATGACTATATGAGCGACTATGTGAGCATATACTCACGGGTTGACCCTAGCTTGGCTTGTTTTCTACTAGGGCTAGATATGCTAACCCTAGCCCGGCTTGTTTAGCCAACGGGACAAGCCGAGCCGGGTTGAAACAAGCCAAGCTAGGTCCAACCCGCAAGCCGGGTTGAAGATTGACAGCTCTAGTTGAGACCAGAATGGTTAATTCTGAAGATGTGGCTTGTTTTATGACTTGTATCATAAAGTGGAACTGGCTTGCAGAGTGAAAAGCTATCAGTTCTTGGTGATTTCTGGATACTATGTTGTTTCCGACCAAAACCTGTTGTTTGATGGAAATAGGTGAAGCCTATTTATACAAGTCATATTAAAACGTACCCTGGTCTCGTAGGAAGTGGAAACGATTGAGTGGTGGAAGAATGGAGTAACGTATAACCGCCAGAAACCCATGCTTCCATGATGAAGGAAGTGGATCCGTTTACACCCGTTACTTCTTACCGCCATTAATTGTCCTACTTCATGACACTTTCCTATAACGGGCGTATTCCACGCCGCACGCTGTAAACCGCTTATGGACCAATACCACTGATGAGTATCCCCAGTTTGTGACATATTTGATGTCTCGAGTGTTTTCGTGGAAAAAATGTAGCATTTTGGTACGTGTGGCAAGTTAAAATCAAGAGAATTTCCGTAGGAAAATAGCATGTGATGCTATTAGACTCATCTTGGCCGTTCGCCTAAAACTTGCCACAAGTCTGTTAGTTCGGTGGCGAACTTCGATGGCTGAGATCGCATCTCATGAGGAAGGATAGTCGTTGATTATGGCTACCTTGTGTTGGCGCCTGATAATGGCACAGTGGCGTTTTGGTGTACGCCAGTGGAAATATGGCATGGCTGGCATAGCTCGTGCATGCCAGTGGCACGGTGGTGTAAGTGGCGCCTGATGTAGCCATGGCCACTAGATTTAGGCAGTTGGTCGCCTAAAACTTGCCACAAGTCTGTCAGTTCAGTGGAGAACTTGGATGG
Organism: Papaver armeniacum; assembly: GCA_023531295.1. Classification (NCBI taxonomy): domain Eukaryota; kingdom Viridiplantae; phylum Streptophyta; class Magnoliopsida; order Ranunculales; family Papaveraceae; genus Papaver; species Papaver armeniacum. Next base: position 17,837 of record JAJJWW010002456.1, read on the forward strand.
GCGAGATTGCATCTCATGAGGAAGGGTATCCATTGATTATGGCCACATTTTGTTGGCACCTGTTAATGGCATAACGGCATAGCCGCGGCGTAGTGGAATGCACCTACGGTATGGTGGCATAGCCGCGCCTGTGGCGTTGTGGCATGGCCATGCCTGTGGCTTGGCGGCGTGGCCAAGGCTAGGGCTTGACGACATTGCCAAGGCTAGGATTTGGCGCCGTGGCCAAAGTTAGGGCTTGGCGGCGTGGCCAAGGATATGATTTGGTGTCGTGGCCAAATTTAGGGCTTGACGACATGGCCAAGGCTAGGATTTGGCGCCGTGGCCAAATTTAGGGCTTGGCGGCGTGGCCAAGGCTAGGATTTGGCGCCGTGGCCAAAGTTAGGGCTTGGGGCATGGCCAAGGATAGGATTTGGCGTCGTGGCCAAAGTTAGGGCTTGGCGGCGTGGCCAAGGCTAGGATTTGGCGCCGTGGCCAAAGTTAGAGCTTGGCGGCATGGCCAAGGCTAAAGTTGCTCGTGGCATGTTGTGGACTATGACCAAATATTAGGGTTTCGGCTAAAAAGTCTTTGTTTTGATCACGAAATCCTAATTGGAGTCCGTTATGGCATTGGCCACAAATAGAAAGTGGATTAGCACGTAGTGGTGTCATTTGTGGCACATTGGCATGTTACTGCGGCAGTGGCATGTTGCCATGTTACTGCGGCAGAGTGGCATGTTGGTATGTCGATTTAATATGTTGTTTGCGGCAGGGCGCGTTTGGCTTTCCAGTTAGTATGGTGGCGCGACAGGGTGCGTTTGGCCTTTAATGTATGATGGCGGGTTTAGAGCGAATTGATTGGTCAAGAAAAGGGGCTGGCCAAACATAAGGCGCGACCACACCTCTAGTGCTCGTGGCGCATTTTAAAGTGACCTGATTGGTCGGTAGGAAAGAGAGGGGCCGTCCAAGCATGGGCATGGCTACACTTCTGGTGTGAGTGTGGCGGCTTTAGAGCGACCTGATTGGTCGATGGAAACTGGGGCCGGAAGGTATGGGCCCAGCCATAACTCATGGGAGTGTGGCAGGTTTAAAGCGACCTGATTGGTCGACAAAGGAATAAGGGCCGGTTAGGTAGCAAGGGGCATGGCAAAGTGGCGCCGGTTAGCCTATGGCATGGCCATGCTCCCCTCATTGTTGCTCCTACTCCGCAACTTTGTTTATTCTTTGCTTTATGACTGAGTATTTTGTGCAAGGGCCTTAACCTTGGTACTTGGAGGTCCGTGCTACTCTGCTGCGAGTGAACACAAATTCGTCATGCCATACCAATATTAAGGGTTTTGCCAGGGAACATAAGCAGAAAAAAGTACTCAGCAGGCTCCGACATTTGTGAGTAATGCACCTAGGAGCTTATACACTCATTAGGCTCTATACTAGTGAACAGTTCATCCAGAAGCTTGAGTTTCGATATAATACGAAGAGAGATATAGGTACTCGTCAGATTTTGATATATTCTCCAAATTCCCTGTGGAATATAGATATATCAATGTCTACTACATCTGATGTCGGGTCAGGTAGATAGACTTTTACAAATTTAGCCTTGAGCTAAAAACCACCATCAACATTAAGTTCCCTGCTTAGCTCGTAACAATGGCATTGTTGCGGGGTAAGCATGAGATGGTAATAGACAAGGATAAAAATTAAAAGTGCAAGTCATGAAGAGATTGCCAGGGAGAATTTGGCTAACCTTTGGCAGGAGGCATGAGGAATCCGTGATCCTTGTATTGGCGACTTTGCGTAACTCCGGCTTAGCCATAGGGTGTTGGGTAGAGATGGCGCTGCAACTTGGTCCGCGGATCGGTGGATGGCGCTAGCTGGCTAGGTCACAGAACGTATGGATATGACGCTTGGCTTCCGATCCATGGAATGGTGGAAGCGGCTTGATCCATGGAATGGTGAAATCGCTTCGATCAGTGGAATGGTGAAGCGGCTTCAATCCATGGAATGGTGGAAATCAAGCGATCGTGGAATGGTGGAAATCAAGCCGGTCCATAGGATGGTGAAGCGGCTTCGATCCATGGGATGGTGGAAAGCGGCTTCGATCCATGGAATGGTGAAATCAAGCCGGTCAGTGGAATGGTGGGCGGCTTCAGTCCGTGGAATGATGAAATATGGCGCTAGAACTTCGGCTACCAAACGGTGATGAAGGCGCTGGAACTTAGGCTACCAAATGGTGATGGTGGCGCTGGAACTTTGGCTACCAAATGGTGACGGTGGCGCTGGAACTTCGGCTACCAAATGGTGATGGTGGCGCTGGAACTTTGGCTACCAAATGGTGATGGTGGCGCTGATGGATTCAGTTCGTGGAACGGTGGAAATGGCACTTGTAAGGCTTGCTGGTTGGATCACGGAATGTTGGAGCGTTGGAGCTAACTTAACCATAGAATGCTGGAGCCATGGAGAGTTGGCTTGACCACGGAGTGCTGGATCCATGCAGAGTTGGCTTGACCACGGAGTGCTGGAGCCATGGAGAGTTGGCTTGACCACGGAGTGCTGGAGCCATGAAGCATTGTAGGTTGAGCTACTGGTGTTCCTCGTGCTGGCGCGCTGCTGGTTCGGTCATGGAGCGGAGATATTTGCACACTACTTGTTCGACTATGGAGAATGAGTGTGGTGCGCCTAGTCATCTATCCCCGTTCATGGAGCAATAAGGAATCCTTATTATGTTCAAACTCTAGAAAGCTGCGTTCGTATGAAAAGGGGTATCGACCCTCTTCATTTTTTTTGTTGTTCATCGGAAACCGTGCTTTCATCTGCTGGCATCGGCTCCTCTTCGTCATTCGTTAGCGGTGGTAGAGCGAGCATTAATGGCAACCAAAACAATCTCCAATAGTTATAATCAACGACAAGGCAAGCCAGGAGAACTCAAGTTAGGTGCTCTCGCATGTATCCACCCAACAGTACCATCGATCTTCTCCAGAATGTGTAATAAGGTTCTGACTCCAGAAGAACGGATATCTAACCTCTCCAGTGAATTTCAAATTTACCAAACTCCATTGCGCTCTTGGGATGGATGGATGAAATAATGTCATGGATAATCTTGGAGATTGTGGTTGCGTTGTTGGTTCATCCTTGACTTTAGGTTATTTGGTACCTAGACTTTCTGATTGCGATGATGATATTTTGTGGATGCTTGTATGGTCGAAATCTTTCGGAGTCATTGGGTGAAATAAATGAGTTGAGAGACGTTCCGTTGCCGATGTATTGCTATAAAGTCTTTAAGGACTTCATTCCAAGAGACATCCTTTGAACCATCTTCTGAATTTTGGACCATTGCATGGAACGGGATGCGGTGAGCAGTCCTCAATTATACTTCTGTTAGATCCGATGGCATGAAAGGATATGTGAATATATCTCTGTGGCTTGCTATTGGAGTCTTTGATGGTTGTCAGGATGGACTGCAATGAGCAGTCCCCAGTCGCACTTCTCTTTAGTTTCTGAAGTTGTTTTCTCCGAGCAGGCTTGGGATCCGCCGCGGCCTCGTAAAGTGTTGCGGCGAATTCTAGATAGAGAGGTGATGATATTCTTACGCTACACCCTTGAAGAGTATATGACCTTGTCGTGGTTATGACCTTTTGGTTGACCGTGTCTTTTGAGCTTTGACAGTGAAGGGATTCCGTGTAGAGCCTCAGTTCCCAAGTGTGGTTTACATATTTCTATCTGGTATGGTCGGTGGGTTGACCATGATAAAGATACCGCCGTCTTGCATCTGTACTGGTGATTTTGTTGTAATTGTTGCTATGGTGAAGCTCTGGCTGGTATCAACAAATGAGCGAGTAAACTGTTCACGACCACGAGCTTTTGGCGGTATGGATCAAAAGGTGGCCACGACTACAAACCCTGGCTGGCTATGATCATGATCCTAGACACGGGAGTATGGCGGCTACGACACGATACTTGGCAATAAGGCGTGGCGGCTACGGCACAATCCTTGGGAAGGAGGAGTGGCGGCTACAGGGGAAAATGTTGCGACTTCGGGAGCGAACGTTGAAGCGGAGCGACTTCTGGAGAAAAACATTGAAGAGGATCCTTCTGACTTGTAGCCATTGATGAGTGCCAAATAGTGCATATTTATACACCTTTTTATTGGCATTTTACTCATCTTTTGTGCTTATAAATTAGATATTATCCCATATTCTGTATTTTCCTTGTTTTTAAGAATAAATATTTGTATTAATTAATTTTGTGTTTTTAGGTAATAAATAAAGCTCGGAGAAACTAAGGAGCCAAAGAGCGAAGAATTGGAGTCGAGCATCTATGGAGCAGAAAGCCAAAGCCCGCGCGCGCAACAGTTGCAACCCAACAAGTAGCAACTCATCTACAAGACATGGGCTTGAGCTAGAGCTACCCACGACCCGGATCCGAACCCGCTCATCCCGAGCCGTTAAGATCTTCACTCGCCACATCCAACGGTCGCTCCTCCCTACACATCGTTCTTTGATGCACTCGCCAATGACAAATCGCCTCGGTTCTCCCTCGACCGTTCAGATCTCCCCCGCAAGATCCAACGCTCGCTTCGTCTTGCTCATCAAACATCGATACATCCGCTCAACACCGCATCCCCCTATATACACACCTATCGACCAAAAACCCTAATCTCTTTATTCTCTTTCCCTTTCCTTTCTTCTTCTCTCCCGAAATGAGCTTGCGAGCTCCACCTCCTCTTCCCAGGCCAAACTCTGCAAGGCCATCTCCACCATCTCCTGCCACAACCACCAGTACTACCATCTCCACCATCCCCTAACGTCTCTCTACCTAGTTCATAGCTTCTTCCCTAGAAGCTAAGATCGAGATAGAGAAAGTTAGGGTTAGGGTTTCTCGGCGAGAGGAAGCAAATGTCAATTCAAAGCGAAAGCACGGAGGGAACAAGGGATTGAGAGGCCATTAAAGATTGGGTTTGAGTTATTTTTGATTTATTTCGATTTTTGTGATTTAGGGTTTGGTGTTTCCCTTGCATGTATAAATTGAGTGAAGCTGTGTGCGTTAGGGACGCCTGGATTAGCAGAGCTTGGAGTCACTTTAGGATTTAATTTGTGTTTTTATATCTTCTTAATGTTTTAATCTCATTTACCGGGGTGTTGATGAAACCCCTGTTCCCATGTTGAGTAAATCATATCAAATTCTCTGTCTTATTGTTCTTAATGGAGATGAGTGATTGTATCTTTGTATGGAGCAAATGAATTTGTGATAGTTTGTACTATAAAAAGACAAGCTATACTAGGAATGAATTAGTGACATCGGTTCAATTGCTTTAGGAAGAATTAGTTAGCCAACAACCAAATGAGCTTGTGATAATTTGTACTTGTGAAAAGACAAGGTTATACTAGGAGTGAATTAGGTCGGGCTTTTGCTAAAGAATACCTCCACCCGAGGCCTTCAAGGGAGGTATAAGACATGAATGAAATATGGTTAGCCTTAGCATAGGACTAGAGGTGGATTCACAACCCCGGCACTTACCCATAGTGTTTGTGTTACCTTAGTTTAGAGTCACTTCTCAATCTCAGTCGTTTCGACAACAACCTTATAATTGTGTTACTCCTCTAGGAATTCAGTTAAGCATAGCCATTTGATCATCTTAAGCACACCCTCGTCTCTGTGGATCGACCCGTACTTGCCGCGTCTCCGATAGACGCCGTGCACTTGCGGTTATCACTCGTAGGTCATAAATTATACACACTTAAAGGCCTACCAAGTTTTTGGCGCCGTTGCCGGGGACTTGGCGTGTGCTGAGTCAATCCATTGCTTGCTTTTCTGAGTTCCAGCTATCCCCTGTACATACTCATCTTAAAATTACTGCTTTTAATCCTGTATAACTTAGCTAAAGTTTTCTTTTTCTTTTTCTTGCATCTTTTCTTTGCACCCTTGCATCTGTGTTCTCTCTGTAACTTGTAATTTGTTTTAATCACTTGCATTTTTACACATATTCCATCTGAATTAGAATAACTTAGTTATCTTGTGTAGTCTATCTCGAATTCTCATAACCCATATTTTTGTAGCTTTCACAATTTAAAGCATCTCATTTGCATTTGGCTTTTGATCGAGCTATAAGCATCTGTGGCTGCAGACTTAGTATCACTTGTCATTTTGTTGATCGGTCAAAGAACATTGACTAGCACTAGCACTTAAGCGGCTTAGAATCGTGACTTCATTGTGACTTTCGAGTGATCATTGTTAAACCCTCATCTAGGTTAGCTGACTTTGTAATGATTCTGTTGAGCAAGTCTGGGTACTAAAATTTTCTTGTTGAGTTAGCAGGTGCAAGTGGAAAAGCTGAGCCAACCCAAGGGAAAAGCCCAGTTCTTGAGGTAAGCCTAAACTTCCCCTTTGAGCCATTTATACGCCTGTGCTTTGAGAAAACCACGAGCTCCACCCCTGAAGCTGTTGAGCCTCAGCTGCAAACCTTGTAGAGACTCTGTTGACTTGTGTTGTGTGTAACCCTGAGACCTGAGCATAAGCTTGTGTGAACTAGCCTGTGAGTTTGAGCTATAACCATCCCATGAATGCCTAATAGACCAATTGCATTGCTAAATCTGTGCATCAGTGCATGACTGAAAGTTAGCTGAGCTAAACCACATACCCTGCAAATTTTGAGCATTAGACTGCGACCAACCTACCTGACCCTCTGTGTGTTTTCAGCGGGGCTATACGTTGTTCACTGTTGCATCTGCTGACCCAGTGAACTGAATCAATTGACTAACTCCGGCCCCCTGAGGCTGTGAGTGAGCTTAAACTTAGAAAACCTGAGTATAGCCTGAAAACCCAAGTGAAGTCAACTGTGGTGGTTGACATCAACTAACTTAGATGACCCTGTCAACCTTGTGAGCCACCTTGCTAGCCCCCTGAAGCTGCAAGTGTTGGGTCACAACTTGGAAAGCCAAGTTAGCTGAGCATAACCCTTGCATACCCTGAGCTCTGACCTGTGTACCTTGTGGGAAACCTTGTAAGGCTGCCATCACCTGAGCATAACTCTTTATCAGCCCCTGTAGCTGTATTTTCAAACTGTGACAGCCCTTTGCATGTTTAACCTGTCAATCCTGTGCTATAACCATTGTCAATCCATGATTGAACTCTAGGTTTGATCCACCTGATAAGCTAGTCTACCGCCTGCATTGCATTGCATGACAGAGTAACCACCTTGCTTGCCTGATAATTCAATTGCTGTGCCAAATATACATGAAATCTGTGTTTTGGGTGAATTGAGCTGTAGTTGTTTGTGAATTGTGCACGACTCCATTTGAAGTTTGTTGAGCTTGTCTTGCCTGGTTAGCCTAGGTTAGTTGTAATGACTTAACCATTGTCAACCCTGTTAAACTTGCTTGTGATACCTGTTGTATGTCTTGTCTTTGGTCAGCACTTGTGTGTGTGTGGCATTTGAATGAGGGTTGAGTGACTTGAGCAAGCACACTCATCTGCCCTGTAGAGCCTAAGATGCAACTCGGTCTATTAAGCATAACCCTGAGCCATTGTTTGCCCCTGTACCTTGAGTTTTTAGCCTCAATGAAATCTGTGCTTACCCGAGTTTGTAACTTTTAGTCTTCATTCAGACCCTAAGCACCAGCCCCTACGCCCTGTAGTTGATTGAGCTGGAGGTTGCAAACCTTATCGCCTCATCTCGCCTGTGCAATGAGCTTAGTCGGTGATACTTTGTGGCTCTGCTGAGTATTGCTCATCCACTTGATTGTTGTTACGCACTTATAAAGCTGTCTTTGTCTTGTGAACTCGTCAACAACAAAGAATCGCCGACAATGATAACAAACACTCCTATGTGCTCAGTGCTGTGAGAAAGTGTGTCAATTTTGGTGAGGCTTTGCTATTTCTGTTGTGCAACAACTAGGCTTTGCACACAAACCCTGCACAAGCAACCTGGGTTGTGCATTTTGCAAGCCAACTGGGCTGCTAACTCGCCAGCCTAAACTGAAGCCCACATAACCAACTTTCAGCCCACCTAACTGGGCCATTCAATAGCTGGGCTGCACATGTTAACCTAACTTGGGCTTACACCAAAACTCAGCCCAACTCAATTCATTTCTGGGCTATACTTTATCAAACCTGGGCTGCAACCAAACCGAGCCCATAGGCTGCAATTTTGTCTGCACACATTGCAAGCTCGCACTGTTGGGCTAACCCACAATCAACCAAACTGTGCACTGGGCTTTGCACAACAACTCAACCTACATCTGGGCTGTTAAGTTGAAGCCCAAATATTGGGCTGGACTTTCCCAATAAACCAAACTGAAGCCCAATCAACCAAATGAAACCCAATAAACCAAACCAATCCCATTAAAACCAAACTTAGTCCACTTCAGCTGGGCTTTGAGTTCAATTTGAGTTGATAAATCATGTCGGGATTTTGGTCCGCATCTGGGATTCAAACAAATCCCTTAGAGAGCTTGCTTACGGGCACGTTTCACGGGATGAACACCCCACATACCATAGTGACTTTAGGGAATTTTATGGGCCTTCTCGGGGCCCCCGATCTCACATACCTAATCATTATGATCACATACATCATCCACCACGGGTTGAAAATGAACAATTTTCTCATACCCGATCATCACTTTTAGATCAATTAGAAGCTCGACTATCTGCTTTAAAAAGGCAATCTTTGCTTTAGAAAGGCAATCTGTCGAATCTAGTTTTTCTAGGCAATATGAAATGCATGCTTGCACCTTATGTGGTGGCTTAGACCACCTGTTGAATCTTGTTATATCTTGCATGATTTTAGACAGGTCTAAGGAAAACCATGATAATCCAATGTACGAAGTGTCTAGAAGTGACTATTGGGACCATAATCAACTTTGCACACATGCATCATTCACCACGGTGGGGAGATGAACAATTTTATACTCCCCCAACTCCTAGTTTGCAATCAATAATGGAAACACTCATGGAGCAAAATGCTAGGCTTGAAATGAATGCAATGCATGACCATCAACATAGCAACATGTATGAATTTCCCTTCTCTAGTGAACCTCATGCTCAACCATACAATGAATATCCATATGAGGAATGCATACCCACTAGTGAATACTCTCCTTCAATGGAACAACTCAAGATGATTCTTCAAAGGAACCTGATTGAGTTACAAAATGATAGGATTGAAAATAGTGTTTCTAGTCTTACTCATGCAACTAACATTGAATATGAACCTAATCTAGAGGTAGATGAGTACACTAAAAATACTACATTTTTGAATGGAGAGATGAATTCTTGCTATGATGATGATGATGAATATGAAGAGCATGTGTATTTTGAAAATGTAGTAGAATCTTTAGGTTCGAGACATTAATTGTCTCTTTACGTGAACCCTATGAATGATGCTTCTTGATATTCATGCATGTGATGTTGATATGGATCTGTGGAATTGTCTGTGAAAATGAACATGATTTACCCTCTTGACTTTAGGAAAGTGTGTGAGGGTACAAATGATTTTAAAAATGAAAACAACCTAGATGTACCTAACCTCTCTCTGAGTCACAAATTGAAACTCCTTCACCCAACCTGGGTGTAGTTTGTCACAAAATTGCAAAACCAACTTTTCTAAAAATGCCTAACTTAGACCTAGAGCTTTGTGCTTCCCAAGTCCTCTTGGACTATTTTGCATCAAAGTATAACACTCTCAAGGAGCCACAGTTGGAATGTGTATGTCTGCCTGTTATTAGTAAAACTCATTTTGAGTTAGACCTTTTGCATGATGTACCGTTAAAATTGCAAGATTTTGTGCTCCCAAACACACCCGTTCACAAGTTTAGGTTTGGGGGAAACTCATTCACATTCACAGTCTTACTTGCACTCTCATATTATATTTGTGTAAGATTGTTGATGGTTGTACATATTTTCTATTGGGTTGATCCTCAACTCTTTAGAGCTGTTGGTTTATGGTGAATTTTCATTGTATATATCCAGTAGGACTTGTTAAATTTTTCTTTTCTTGATTCGGTTGAGTCTTCTTGCACATATATTATGCTAATCCGATATGATCTCCGTTGAGAATATTGGATTCTAGCCTTGACGAATGAAGCTCAACCTTGCTCCTGCCGACATCCAGGTAATCTCTTCCCTTTTTATCTTATCGGCATAGTTCTCGTGGTACGTGATTGTTCAAATTTTCTTATACCGTGACACATTGAGGACAATGTTTGATTTAGGTTTGGGGGTGCATTTGCATTTAGAGTTTTTAGTCTTTTATTTTATCTTTTATTTGAAAAAAAAAAAAAAAAAAAAAAAAATTCAAAAATTTAAAAAAATCAAAACTATTTTTGTAAAAACCACCAACTTTTAGAGATTTTAGAGTCACTAGCATGCTTCTAGCTATGTTTACATAGAGAATCGTAGAAATAACAAAAGTTAGAAGTCTTTGGAGAACACAATCGGGTTTCTTAGTTGATTAGAGCGTTAAAGTTGGATTTAACCATACCGGAGAGGGGAATTAGGTCTTGTTTAGATATTCGGTAGTAGAATTTTGATCACCCATAGTGGAGACTACCCAATTTACATCAAGTGAGGCACCAACCTTGATTTTTGCAACTTTCTAGAAAAATTTGTTAGAGTGTGTGTCACCGTACGTAAATTAGGGTAGGAATGGTGAGCTACCCAACTTCGCACCAATTTCAGCACTACTTTTGATCTCTTGAGTGCTAGTTTTTGTCAATCATGAGGGTGACGTCTAAAGATGAAAACTCCTTCTAAATACCGGTTGTAGTTAGCATCATTCTCTCTCTCAATCGGCAAGACCCATAGAAACACATCATCGTCAAAGAAATAGAGACGAGAATCGAATATTGAAAGAAAAGTTGAGATAGTCCAAGGTTTATGTGCAACAAAGAAAAGAAAAGAAAATAGGATGAGGATTAATAAAATTTATAAAATCAAGACAATACAAGTTGTGGAAAATTTGAGTGATAAAGTCCTTTGTCCATGGAGTTAGTTGTTTCATTATTTGTATTTTTATTTTCACTTATTGTATAAAAAAAAAAAAAAAAAAAAAAAAAAATCAACCAAGGTTTTGTACGAGTCTTGAACTCTTCTTCTTATATCATGATAAAATCAAAAATCAAAAAAAATATTGTAGTTTATTTTTGCTACCACCATGGTAAAGAATAATTTAAAAAGAAAAATCCAAACAACAAGGAATTTGAGTAGAAAAGTTAAAAATTGTCAAGTTTTGTGAAGTTTAGAAGTTCGTCATCAACATTTGAAGACCGAAGACCGAAGATTGAAGCCGTTTCTATGGTTCTTATGAGAGAGTGATATTAATTACCGATCGGGTGAGAAGTGAGTGAGTACTCCCACCCCTTGCTAATGGTTGATTTCCTTCCTTAGAGATCATCGAGAAAAAGATTCTTTTTGTCCACATTTACGTGGAGTCTTGATTTTATTTCGGAAGGTTATCCTTCTTACCTACGGCGTGTGCGGGATTTCTCTCTTTATTCCTGCTTTTGCACACATGAGAGACTAAAAAGCGATCTTTTTGAGTGCAATTATCATAAAACCCTAATGGTGAGGCGGAAGTTGAGACTTATGATCACAATCGAATCTGAATTCTTTCATATGGTATGGTTACTTCTCGCTCAGCACTTAAGGATGAGAATCGTTCTTTGGTAGTTCTAACTTCATGTTACTAGCACGCTTGAGAAACTCTATGTCCTCATAGCTTCTAGGATGATTGAGACTCTTTTACACTACGAAGTTGGAGAAGGTTTTGTGGGTACACCTCGGTAAACCCTCACGAGACTACAACTCGTCCACTAGGGACACCTAGCGGTTTAAAGGCTTAGTGCATACGCTAAATGCATTCGAGAGACTGCGACGGGGGTATAGTTAGGATTTCTTAATTTGTTTCACTTGAGGACAAGTAAAATTCAGGGTTTGGGGGTATTTGATGAGTGCCAAATAGTGCATATTTATACACCTTTTTATTGGCATTTTACTCATCTTTTGTGCTTATAAATTAGATATTATCCCATATTACGTATTTTCCTTGTTTTTAAGAATAAATATTTGTATTAATTAATTTTGTGTTTTTAGGTAATAAATAAAGCTCGGAGAAACTAAGGAGCCAAGAGCGAAGAGGTGGAGTCGAGCATCTATGGAGCGAAAGCCAAAGCCGCGCGGCGCACTTGATTTGCAACCCAACAAGTAGCAACTCATCTACAAGACATGGGCTTGAGCTAGAGCTACCACGACCGGGATCCGAACCCGCTCATCCCGAGCCGTTAAGATCTTCACTCGCCACATCCAACGGTCGCTCCTCCCTACACATCGTTCTTTGATGCACTCGCCCATGACAAATCGCCTCGGTTCTCCCTCGACCGTTCGGATCTCCCCATGCAAAGATCCAACGCTCGCTTCGTCTTGCTCATCAAACATCGATACATCCGCTCAACACCGCATCCCCTATATACACACCTATCGACCAAAACCCTAATCTCTTTCTTCTCTTTCCCTTTCCTTTCTTCTTCTCTCCCGTGAGCTTGCGAGCTCACCTCCTCTTCCCAGGCCAAACTCGCAACGCCATCTCCACCATCTCTGCCACAACCACCGGTACTACCATCTCACCATCCCCTAACGTCTCTCTACCTAGTTCATAGCTTCTTCCCTAGGAGCTAAGATCGAGATAGAGAAAGTTAGGGTTAGGTTTCTCGAGCCAGAGGAAGCAAATGTCAATTCAAAGCCGAAAGCACGGAGGGAACAAAGGGATTGAGAGGCCATTAAAGATTGGGTTTGAGTTATTTTTGATTTATTTCGATTTTTGTGATTTAGGGTTTGGTGTTTCCCTTGCATGTATAAATTGAGTGAAGTTTGTGTGCGTTAGGGACGCCTGGATTAGCCAGAGCAGTCACTTTAGGATTTAATTTGTGTTTTTATATCTTCTTAATGTTTTAATCTCATTTACCAGGGTGTTGATGAAACCCCTGTTCCCATGTTGAGTAAATCATATCAAATTCTCTGTCTTATTGTTCTTAATGGAGATGAGTGATTGTATCTTTGTATGGAGCAAATGAATTTGTGATAGTTTGTACTATAAAAAGACAAGCTATACTAGGAATGAATTAGTGACATCAGTTCAATTTCTTTAGGAAGAATTAGTTAGCCAACAACCAAATGAGCTTGTGATAATTTGTCTTTGTGAAAAGACAGTTATACTAGGAGTGAATTAGGTCGGTTGCTAAAGAATACCTCCACTGAGGCCTTCAAAGGAGGTATAAGACATGAATGAAATATGGTTAGCCTTAGCATAGGACTAGAGGTGGATTCACAACCCTGGCACTTACCCATAGTCACTGTGTTACCTTAGTTTAGAGTCACTTCTCAATCTCAGTCGTTTCGACAACAACCTTATAATTGTGTTACTCCTCTAGGAATTCAGTTAAGCATAGCCATTTGATCATCTTAAGCACACCCTCGTCTCTGTGGATCGACCCGTACTTGCCGCGTCTCCGATAGACGCCGTGCACTTGCGGTATTACTCGTAGGTCATAAATTATACACACTTAAAGGCCTACCAGCCATGTCCGTATGAGTTTTGGCAAGAACTTCCTGTCTCTCCATTAAATCGATAATGGTAATGGGAAGGTTGGTTTCTTCTGGCTCCTCCAGTCTCTCGTCCTGACAAAGAAGTGGTGACAGCTCTGGTGATGATTGGAGGCGGTCATGCTCGAAGAAATATTATGAGTAGCGGTGGCTCTGGTTCTGGTAATAAGAGGCATCATGTCAGAGGGGATGCTTCCGGTGCCGCTGGTGTTAGTGGTAGAGGATGTAACACCATAGGATGTGCTGACTGCGCTTGCGGATGGTACATTGGTGTTGGCTATTCCCTTTTTGCTCTCGTCTGATACGGCCACATACTCTATTCGCTTAGGTTCTTTCCACGAAACTGAATTTTTAGGTTGCAAATTCGAGTTTATTGTGTGACGCAATCCTGGCCGCGAGAAGTCCCCAGTCGTCCTTTATTGTCTGTGTAACATCTTTATGCCGATCCGCAAAAAGACAGAGGATATGTGATCAACCGGAAAATTACGCCTTTGGCGCATTGCTCTGCAGGCCGTAACTCCACCGATGCGCCATGATGAAGCTACGATCTGGGCCTTAGGGCTAGGCAAATGCACGTCCATTTCCCTTGCAAGCATGCTCGTGGAGCATGACGCAGCTAACTTAGATTCCACACCGTTCCAACTTACCCTTGTCCCTAAAAGGGTTTAAGGCCATGAGGACAATGCTAATGCATTTTTCATGCATCTACGGCTTTGCCTTTACGTCGGAATTCATCTTTGAATTTCCTAGCTAGCTGAACAACCGTCACATTGCCGTGTCTTGTCCAGGCATTAGCCTTGGACTTTGGTGTAGGCCGCACCAAGCCCTTGCCATTTCCTACGTTACCTCACTTACAAAATCTTTATAACTTGATAGGAAGTATGAGCATCCACTTGCGGCATGCAACTAAGCCTCATCAAGTCTGGCCACAATCATCTCTTGCGTCGAGTTTAGAGAGCTTAGATGATATGAGGGGCCAACGTCTTTGGACGGGAATCTTTGCAACTCATTGCGGCTGCCTACGTACCCTTCCCTACTCTAAAGGGATCAAGCACAGACCGTATTTCATCCACGAAGGGACAAGCAACTTATTCCAACTCGTTTTCTAGGTCGTGGCCAAGCAACAGTGGTAATGGCCTAGTCTGTATAGGCCGTTCCATCAAATACATCCAAGTGATGCATCATCGAGTCCGTGGAATGGCATAGTGATGACTCAGCATCATATGCTTCATTCGTAAGGTTGCGCGACTAAGAATGAGGCCTGAGCATCATTCATACCGTTCCGACCAAGCTATGAAGCTTACTTGGTACATAGTCCCCATATGCACCTTCAACCAACTACCCCTCCCTATATATGTTAATTTGACATTTTTAGAACTCAATTTGGGGACCAAAAATCTTTCATCAACTCCGTTTACTATTCATGGCCATTGCCATGGCTTTACGAATAACCGGATAAGATGGATGTACATTCGGTTACGGGTTCACATGCGAGTTCCTTTGTCCCGGCCGGGATGGTGAACATTTCGAGCCAAAACGATGAAGGGCCGTGATGGTTTGTATTTCGACTTTGGCCCATAGGCCACACCAATGTCCGGCCGTGATGGCTGTACATTACCAACCTGATCTCCATCCATGTTGGTTGTCCTTCCAACCCGATGTCCAGCCATGTTGGCTATACACATCCAACTCGATGTCCAGCCATGTTGGCTGTACGTTTTCAAGGTCATCTACCCAACTGACCTAATGCATCATTTGATTGAAGATTGGCTCTTGGCCAATGTAGCTTCCAACCAATGCCATATTGGCCTTAGCCAATATGCATATGCGATGTGCCTTACTTGGCACCAGATATGGCCCAGGGCCAAATGCATCTCACCATGCAAAGGAAGCTTTGGATGAAGCTTCATCAAGCAAATGGCGCATCTTTTAGCATGCGCCATGCTAAAAACACTGGGTGTTATATGATCACACCCTTCAAAGAATTTCGTCCCCGAAATTCAAAACCAAAACTATTGTGGACAATCTCTTCGAGTTGGATTTCCTGAGTAAAAGTCCCATACCAGATGACCGGTTGTCAGCCGACACAAAAATAAATTACACTTTCTTACTACTCAAAATATAAAATATAGCAAGGGCAAGAAAGGATCGTTCCAACAGAGAGGACTTAGGTTGTCAAATTGTTTCGGATTCCTATAAATAACACCGGGGGTTTTTCTGATTTTTATATACTAAAATAAAATAAAAGCAAACAATAAAGGTAAACAAATCAAATCAAGGATGGCAAAGTATTGGTCATGGATTTCGTCTTCAATCACAAACATGTTTTCAACACAATAACTAGAATTGATATTTTATTCTCAACTTTTATCAAAGGCCCTAGAATACCTAGATCGCAAGAATATCCCGCTAATCTCCTCTTGTCATCAACAAACACATTAAAAGATGCGAATATGAATTCTATCTAAAAGAACAACCTAACGTGTAAAAGCACTAATCAAGTTTAATTCCCTAGATGCGTTAAGTTCTATGAAATCAAGCCAATCAAAGCAATCGAACGTGTAAAAGCACTAATCCGAAACAAAGGTTATGGTTCACATAAGATCATAAGAATATATCACTACAAACTATAATCTTATTTATGCTAGTTGCAATCAGGAATTATCACTTTTGCATATAATAACCCTATTCTAGCAATAAAGATGAAAACAAACTCAATCGATTCGCGACTCAACTAAACAAGCATTCAAATCATGTAACAATATTAATAGTAAATCATAATCGATAATATGGAGACAAAACTAATTTATCATATTAAAACCCATATTTGGAAATCCAACTTATTCCATAACCAACAATAAAAACTAGGTACTCATATTCATGGAGTTCATAACAAGAAGGAAGAGAAAACCTATCATGTTTCTAAACCCTAGAAAACAAAAGTAGAGGCAAAGATAAAAAGATCCCCAGATGTCTAAAAGAGATTTCTTTTTATAGTTTTTCCATTCCCTGGACTAGGTCGCACCTATCCTCTGCCAAAAGCCGGCTCCTAAAACCGCCCACAAGTGAAGCCCAGCCAAAGCAGCCCAAGTTCACCCGAGTCAGACCTGGATCGGATCGGTGAGTCAACTCGCCCGACCCAGAAATTAGCCGAGTTCTGGCTATATTCTTCCCGTTTCCAGGCCAAATTCCAGGCCTTATGAATTGCAGCTCCTCCCCTGCAAGTCCTAACATTCATCTAACATTTTGAGACATTCATCCAATCAATAATAGCACTTCCATTTCAGATTCTTGGTTCAACTCAATCAAGCTCAATCGACTCCTGCAGCTGCAACTTCATGCACAACACCAATAATTCAACCACCCTGTAGCCTCAAACTCCACTGCCTTTGCCGTGTCTTCCTCTGCCATTTCTGTTACATCACTAGATCCGCATCTCTCCCTGACTCAACACGAACATCATCAACTCATTTGCACCCTTGAATCCAAAGACATCCATTCTTCATGGCTCGGCTCAATCTCTCGCTAGTAAACCCTCCTTGCTTCTAAGTGAGTCCGGCCATTGTCTCTAGCGCCGCATACCCGACCATCGACCCTTGAGCCATTGTGTCACAACACTTGCATTTCGGCTCCATGGCCACATTGTGATCGGCTTGTCAGTTCCACCAACACCACCAAAGTGCCTTATTCCCGCTACAGCTGCACCATCCATTGTCACAGCCCATTGCCTGTCTGCGGCAGCATCGATCTCTTGCCACTCCTGCAATTGTAAGCTCGTCTTGAACCTGCAACTGCATCACCTACAGCTAACCTTTCCATTGCATTACATTGCTTCAACTGTAATTCCATCTCATTACCATCCACACCGCCATCTCTTTCACAGCTTCAAGCTCAACTCATCTTTGCAGTTGCATCAATCATTTCAGCTCACAACTGCGGACACTAAATCTTAACAATTCAAGCACAAAATCCATATTCTTAGCTGATATCATACATTGAAATCACTTCCCATTTTCTCTTCATTCTCAGCCTGCACCTGCAAATGCAGCTGCAACTCAAACCCATCGTATTCGTCTCAGATTTGCTGTAGCCTTCAATCGATTACAACAGCCACAAACGCAGAGAAAACACCCATTGCATCACCACCTAACTCAGCTGCAATTGCGCATCAAGCTCAGCATCAAGCCACCAAAACTGCACCATTTCCGCAGAAAACACTCACCAGCTCGCTTTCCCTGCATTGCACTTCTTGGTCAGTACCATGTCTATTCACAGCAACAGCTTCACTTGGTCTCAATTCCATGTAGTTTCATCCTAACATACATCTAACTCCCTGTAGCTTAACTGTAATAACAAATCAAACCCTTGCTATCTTGCACCAGGCCTGTGCTTGTAGCAACAAACCACATATGCCAGCCACTCTCTCATGCCAAACTCTCTGCAATCATTCATTATGTTCCTTACTATCTCAGTAGCACTATGTTGTAGCTGAAACATGCTTAAACCTGCCAATCCCATCATTTCTTATTCTTCCCAGCTCCAAATAATCACATCACCTGTCTTCTTGAGTTCATCACATAGACCATAGGAAACCTGAACTTACTCCATTCACCACTTCTTCACCTGAGTCCATCCATTGAAATCAAACCCAGCTCTTCATTAAATTCACTGCTCAAATTGCTCACAACAAGACTCAATCCGAGTGATAACCAATACCCATTCTTTACAATCCAAGCAGAATTTTAATTCCCATCTCAATCTCATTCTTTGCCTTTTTGATTCAACCCCAAAAGCGCCATCAACTTCTCTCGCTTCTTCTTCTTGATAGCAAACCCTAACTTACAAATACATCACGAGACCCATTCCATTTCTTGCGTTTAATGACCCACAGATCCTCTTTCTCAAATTCGAACCCTAATTAATCACCACCTTCTTCCCTGGATCTTCTCTTTGTAATTCTTGCTACGGGAACTAAATCTGGATCATACCCATCCTTAATCTTCATAGCCATCAACAGGATCAGTAGCAACATCAAACCCTTATCAGTTCACCACCATAGATTCGATTTCATCTTAGCTTCAATTGAACAGCAGTAGACCCTAATTCCTTCAAATCCTGGCATGAATTCATCTTCGATTTGATTTCTTCCTCTCGGTTTTAGTAGCGACAGCCACTGCTTTTCAATTTCGATGAAAGAGAGGAAAGAGGAGAAGATAATATCTTCTCGGCTGAATTAAGGTATAAGTATTGGGGCGGATATTTGCACCCAGTGATAGGGACCACCCACTCATTAGATAAGGGTCATCTTGATTGGCAACCCCTTAACCATAGCTGACTTGTCTTTAGTGTTCTTCCACATAGAGGTGCCTCTTAACCGTGGCTCGGCTCCGGATAGTGTCCGCTATTGCTTTGAAATGACAATTTAGCCCGTTTTGCTTAAATTGGTTGATTTCTTCTTCTTTTTCTCTGAATGACTCCATTGCACCTAAATACTCAAAATAAAACATAAGATACATAATTTACAAGAAAACTCGCGAAGAAAGCATAAACACTAGATAAATATCAAGGTGTTTACAATACCTATCACCAGATGCTCAGAAATCACGGGTTTCTTCAAGTTGTCATGAACAACAATTTAGACCTTTTGAGCACATGTCCCATACCACCTGCCCAGGAATCCAAAAAGTGCCCACAACAAAACCAAGAATCGCAATTGGCAGTGCCAAGAGGATATCTCGACAAGGTATCCTAGATAGCATCCCATACTACCACCCAGGAATCCCTAAGGTTCACAAGTTGAAAGATGTCATCGAAATGACAAGGAAAACTCAACACAACACTGTGAGGACCAATCTCTAATGCCAGTGCAGTTGGATGCAAGCCACCGTCCCGACGGATTTCTGGGTTGCCACTCGTAAGTGGGATGCTAGCCAGGGCTCGACAACGCTTACCATTGGCCAGTGCCAACGTGTGGGGATGATCAGTCCCATTGTCTACCCACCGTCCTAGACGGTATTCCGAATGCTCGTAGCGGGGGTGCCACGGAGAGGCACGGGCAAACTCACAGTACTTATACAAGCTCAACTCGATTTGCAAAGTAACTGGCCCAGCAGTTACAAACACTTTCCCGCGCAGAAGTTGGCCTTATCTCCAACTTTAAGTTTTCCGTTAAGGAAAATACTTATGGACAAGTCCACTCCGCACAGTCTAAGAGTTATCTCGGAACTTGCTATGATACCAACTATGACGGACCGGAAAATTACGCCTTTTGCACATTACCCCGCAGGCCGTAACTCCCCCGATGCACCAAAGGATTAATTTTCTGGTCCGTCACAGTTGATATCAGAGCAAGTTCCGAGATAACTCTTGGGCTTATGTTGAACGAAAAATTACGCCTTTAGCGCATTACCCCTTGGCTAGTAGCTCCCAGATGCGCCCATGATGAAGCTACGATCCGGGGCCTTAGGGCTAGGCAAATGCACGTCCTTTTGCCCTTGCAAGCATGCTCGTGGAGCATGACGCAGCTAACTTAGCTTCCACACCGTTCCAACTTACCATTGTCCCGCAAAAGGGTTTAAGGCCATGAGGCCAATGCCAATGCATTTTTCATGCATCTCACGGCTTTGCCTTTACGTAGGAATTCATCCTTTGAATTTCTAGCTAGGCTGAACAACCGTCATATTATTAGTGTCTTGTCCAGGCATGAGCCTTGGAATTTGGCATAGGCCACACCAAGCCCTTGCCATTTCCTACGTTACCTCACTTACCAACTCTTTATAACTTGATAAGAAGTATGAGCATCCACTTACTGGCATGCAACTAAGCCTTATCAAGTCTGGCCTAATCATCTCTTGCGTCGAGCTCCAGAGCTTAGATGATATGAGGGGCCAACGTCTTTGGAGAACAGCAATCTTCTGCAACTCATTGCGGCTGCCTATGTACCCTTCCCTAATCTAAAGGGATCAAGCACAGACCGTAGTTCATCCACGAAGGGACAAGCAACTTATTCCAACTCGTTTGCTAAGTCGTGGCCAAGCAACAATGGTAATGGCCTAGTCCGTGTAGGCCGTTCCGTCAAATACATCCAAGTGATGCATCATCGAGTCCGTGGAATGGCATAGTGATGCCTCGGCATCATATGCTCCATTCGTAAGGTTGCGCAACTAAGAATGAGGCACGAGCATCATTCATCAGATTAAAACCAAGCTATGAAGCTTACTTGGTACATAGTCGCATATGCACCTTGACCAACTACCCCTCCCTATATATGTTAATTTGACATTTTTAGAACTCAATTTGGGGGACCAAAAATCTTTCATCAACTCCGTTTACTATTCATGGCCGTTGCCATGGATTTACGAATGACCGGCCAATATGGATGTACATTCAGTTAAGCTCACATGCCGGTTCCACTGTCCGCCGAGGATGGCTGAACATTTCCCGAGCCAAACCCGATGAAGGGCCGTGATGGCTGTATTTCCCACTTTGGCCCATATGCCACACCAATGTCCAGCCGTGATGGATGTACATTACCATCCAAAGCTTCCTTTGCATGGTGAGATGCATTTGGCCATGGGCCATATCTGGTGCCAAGTAAGGCACATCGCATATGCATATTGGCTAAGGCCAATATGGCATTGGTTGCAAGCTACATTGGCCAAGAGACAATCTTGCACCAAATGATGCATTAGGTCAGTTGGGTAGATGACCTTGAAACGGTAAAACCAACATGGCTGGACATCGAGTTGGATATGTACAGCCAACATGGCTGGATATAGGGTTGGCATTGGCAGCCAACATGGCTGGAGATCGGGTTGGTAATGTACAGCCATCACTATTTGGACATTGGTGTGGCCTATGGGCCAAAGTCGGAAATACGACCATTACGGCCCTTCATTGGGTTTGGCTCGGGAAATGTTCGGCCATCCTGGCTCGACGGTGGAAGCGGCATGTGAGCCGGGCGAATGTATATCCCTCTTGGGTGGTCATTCAGAAAGCCATGGCAACGGCCATGAATAGTAAATGGGGAGTTGATGAAAGATTTTTGGTCCCCCAAATTGAGTTCTAAAAATGTCAAATTAACATATATAGGGAGGGGTAGTTGGTTGAAGGTGCATATGCGGACTATGTACCAAGTAAGCTTCATAGCTTGGCCGGAACGGTATGAATGATGCTCAGGCCTCATTCTTAGTTGATCTTACGAATGGAGCATATGATGCTGAGGCATCACTATGCCATTCCACAGACTCGATGATGCATCACTTGGATGTATTTGACGGAATAGCCTATACAGACTAGGCTAATACCACTGTTGTTTGGCCACGTCCTAGAAAACGAGTTGGAATAAGTTGCTTGTCCCTTCGTGGATGAACTCCGGTCTGTGCTTGATCCCTTTAGATTAGGGAAAGGTACGTAGGCAGCCGCAATGAGTTGCAGCATTGCTTAGGTCCAGACGTTGGCCCCTCATATCATCTAAGCTCGGTAACTCGACGCAAGAGATGATTGTGGCCAGACTTGATGAGCCTTAGTTGCATGCTAGTAAGTGGATGCTCATACTTCCTATCAAGTTATAAAGAGTTGGTAAGCGAGGTAACGTAGGAAATGGCAAGCGCTTGGTGTGGCCTACGCCAAAGTCCAAGGCTCATGCCTGGACAAGACACGACAATATGGCGTTTGTTCAGCTAGCTAAGAAATTCAGTGATTAATTCCCTACGTAAAGGCAAAGCCATAGATGCATGAAAAATGCATTGGCATTGGCCTCATGGCCTTAAACCCTTTTGCGGGACAAGGGTAAGTTGGAACGGTGTGGAAGCTAAGTTAGCTGCGTCATGCTGCAAGAGCATGCTTGCAAGGGCAAATGGACGTGCACTTGCCTAGCCCTAAGTCCCGGATCGTAGTTTCATCATGGCGCATCGGGGGAGTTACGGCCTACGGGGCAATGCGCCAAAGGCGTAATTTTCCGGCCCGTCACAGTCCAAGAGTTATCTCACCATGCAAAGGAAGCTTTGTATGAAGCTTCATCACAAGCAAATGGCGCATCTTTTAGCATGCGCCATGCTAAAAACACGGGGTGTTACGGGATCTCCTGTCACCGGGCGCAATTCCCCTGAATCTATCTTTTCTTGGACGATGCGTTTCAGAGCATTGCATTTACTGGTAGGATGATTGACGAACCTATGGTAATGGCAATACTTGGGATTTGGCATTTGTTCTTCAGTTGGTAGGCGCCTAATAGGAGGTAGTTTGATGGCATCATCTTGAATCCATACTTCCAGGAGTTCGATTACTTTCTCGATCGGGAACGGGAAGTTTGGAGAAGCATATCTAGTTTCTTGTTGTTGCACATGAACCTTAGCCGCGACCTTCTAGGGTGAGCCATCTGATGCACTGGTGCCACACGTTTGGGTTGTTGTTCCGCTGCTGGAGTTTTTCTCTTTCTTCCCCCATTAACGATCGACTGGAGGTGGATATTTTATTAGAAAAGGCGCTTTGGTTTCTGAACGTCTTTACGAGCTTCTTCATTCGGGCAGTTCGGATCGTTGAGTAAAGCGCGGCGGATCTCTTAGCAACCTTACGATGCAATATGGGAATTGATATTTTTCAGGAAGGATGCACATAATGAAATCACCTTTTCATTTCGAGAACTCTGATGAGAACGTGACAAATCCCACGAGTCTTCTTTCTGATCTTGAGGAAACATATTTTGATCTTCATGAGTAGACAGGTTAGCTTGGTGGATACCTTTCCATTCAGCGTGACCAGAGGCTTCATCCTCCTCACTAGGAGTTGGAATATGAATCTTGGAAAAAGGACTACCACCATCAGCATTGATCCAAAATGAATGGTTGATAGCGCCTCCCACAGAATGAATACGCGTTGGTTCCTTTGACAGTTGATCCGTCAGTGCTTTCAAAAGCGTAAATACTCCGTCCTGCATCTTGACAATAGTAGCTTGATTCTCGACAATATCATTCAGGATTTTCGTCAAATCATGAATAGTTGTAAAATATCGAGACTCCATAGCTTCGACAATGATTTTGAATGAAATAACGGATTCAGGGATAACATGTGGAGTATTTTCGGTGCTAGGAGAAGTAAATTGGGATTGAGGGATTCCGAAGCATTCCTAAGATCAACCATCTTGAGAAATTTAGGAAATTGAAAATGGGTTTGAATTTGGCCTAAGACCAATTGAGATGAAAATAAAATTGGGAATTGAATTTGTAATCGAGAGATTTAATCTCCCACTGTGGTCGCCAATTGTTTGTGGGTGAAAACTATTTCTGCTGATTTTGGTAATTTTGGTGTGTGGATTAGAAACGAATCTAAACCCTAAAAAATGCACTGCATGGGAGTACTTTTGATTCGAGAGATCAATCTGTACAATCCTGGACTAAACCAAGAAATGACCGTTCCAGGCTTGCTTCGGTCACAAAGTGAAGGAGAAGGGTTGGTCTTAGGGAGGGAAGCGAAGAGAGTGTTGAGACCATAATGGTTAATTATGAAGATGTGGCTTGTTTTATGACTTGTATAATAAAGTCGAACTGGCTTGCAGAGTGAAAAGCTATCAGTTCTTAGTGATTTCTGAATACTATGTTGTTTCCGACCAAAACCTGTTGTTTGGTGGAAATAGGTGAAGCCTATTTATACAAGTCATTTTAAAACGTACCCTAGTCTCGTAGGAAGTGGAAACGATTGAGTGGTGGGAGAATGGAGTAACGTATAACCGCCAGAAACCCATGCTTCCATGATGAAGGAAGTGGATCTGTTTACACCCGTTACTTCTTGCCGCCATTAATTGTCCTACTTCATGACACTTTCCTATAACGGGCGTATTGCACGCTGCACGTTGTAAACTGCCAGACCAATACCCTGATGTATCCCCCAGTTTGTGACATATTTGAAGTCTCGAGTGTTTTCGTGGAAAACATGTAGCATTTTGCTACGTGTGGCAAGTTAAAATCAAGAGACTTGTCGTAGGAAAATAACATGTGATGCTATTAGGATCGTCTTGGCCGGCTAGGATTTGGCACCGTGGCCAAAGTTAGGGTTGGCGACATGGCCAAGGCTAGGATTTGGCGTCGTGGCCAAAGTTAGGGCTCGGCGGCGTGGCCAAGGCTAGGATTTGGCGTCGTGGCCAAAGTTAGGGCTTGGCGGCCTGGACAAGGCTAGGATTTGGCGTCGTGGCCAAAGTTAGGGCTTGGCGGCGTGGCCTAGGCTAGGATTTGGCGTCGTGGCCAAAGTTAGGGCTTGGCGGCGTGGCCAAGGCTAGGATTTGGCGTCGTGGTCAAAGTTAGGGCTTGGCGGCATGGCCAAGGCTAGGATTTGGCGTCGTGGCCAAAGTTAGGGCTTGGCGGCGTGGCCAAGGATAGGATTTAGCGTCGTGGCAAAGTTAGGGCTTGGAGGCATGGCCAAGGCTAAAGTGGCTCGTGGCATGTTGTGGACATGACCAAAAATTAGGGTTTCGGCTAAAAAGTCTTTGTTTCGATCACGAAATCCTAATTGGAGTCCGTTATGGCATTGGCCACGAATAGAAAGTGAATTAGCAAGTAGTGGTGTCATTTGTGGCACATTGGCATGTTACTGCGGTAGAGTGGCATGTTGGTATGCTGATTTAATATGTTGTTTGCGGCAGGGCGCGTTTGGCTTGCCAGTTAGTATGGTGGAGCGGCAGGGTGCGTTTTGCTTTTAATGTATGGTGGCGGGTTTAGAGCGACTTGATTGGTCAAGAAAATGGGCCGGCCAAACATAAGGCGCGACCACACCTCTAGTGCTCGTGGCGCATTTTAAAGTGACCTGATTGGTCGGTAGGAAAGAAAGGGGCCGGCCAAGCATGGGCGTGGCTACACTTCTGGTGTGAGTGTGGCGGCTTTAGAGCGACCTCATTGGTCGATGGAAACTGGGCCGGCAGGTATGGGCCCAGCCACAACTCATGGGAGCGTGGCAGGTTAAAGCGACCTGATTGGTCGACGAAGGAGTAAGGGCCGGTTAAGTAGCATGGGGAATGGCCAAGTGGCGCCGGTTATCCTATGGCATGGCCACGCTCCCCTTATTGTTGCCCTACTCTGCGGCTATGTTTATTCTTTGCTTTCTGACTGAGTATTTTGTGCAAGGGTCTTAACCTTGGTACTTGCAGGTCCGTGCTACTCTGCTGTGAGTGAACACAAATCCGTCATGCCATACCAATATTAAGGGTTCTGCCAGGGAACATAAGCACAAAAAAGTACTCAACAGGCTCGGCATTTGTGAGTAATGCATCTAGGAGCTTATACACTCATTAGGCTCTATACTAGTGAACAGTTCATCCAGGAGCTTGAGTTTCGATATAATACGAAGAGAGACATAGGTACTCGTCAGATTTTGATATATTCTCCAAATTCCCTGCGGAATATAAACATATCAATGTCTACTACATCTGATGTCGGGTCAGGTAGATAGACTTTTACAAATTTATCCCTGAGCTAAAAACCACCATCAACAATCACTCAAGGTGTAATTTTGTCGAATGCTTTATCTTTTGTCTAGTGTCTTCTCCGATTCTATGCAAGGATTGGGAGATGATCATTTATCTGCTACTTGCGAAGCTCTCGCTAATATTTGCGATGCTCCCCTGCTAGTGGATAATGATTCTTTTCGCGAGGTTTCCCGAACAATGACTCCCAGTTTCTTGAATGCACTCAGTGCTTTGGTATGTTCATATTTCTCTATTTCTCTGTAATTTCGATTATAAACCTTATCTTAACAATTTCTTTACCTTTCTTTATAGTCTGGGAGAGCTTCCTTTGTTGTTGCCTCAGACCTCGAGAAAAGACGCAACAATCTTGAAAAGAAAATCTTCAACTTAAAGAGAAGATCAAAGAACTAGAAATTGAAGTTGCGACATCTCGCAAGAAGGATGAAAAAATTCAACGGTTGGAAGTTGAGTCTTCTTCCCGAAGGACAAAATATCTACACTTCAAAGTGCTAATCGGCAACTTTATGGTATAACACCCTCCTTTTTCTCCATTTCTACTTTGCTATTTATTTTTCTTTGCCTGACTTGTCATTTTCGCAGACATTTATAATCTTTCTGACGAAGCCATCCTTCTCCATTCATTCCCTGAACCTATGGATGATGATGCTCTTCTCGCTCATCTCAATGAATCTTTAAGTAGTTCTTCAAACAAGACTAATTCTCTCTCATTAAATGAACTTCGAACCAAATTTCATCTTTTAGAAATTGAACATAGATCTAGTTTAGGTTTAGCCAACCGATTTAAACGTTTTTATCTTAGCTCTCAGGAGAATAATAATATTCTAAGGAAGAAAATTAGCAGCCTTATAGATGATAAGGATCGCATTGCTAATCAAGGGGCTCAAGCATTAGCGAAATTCCAAAAAACTATTCTTGAAGTCCAAATTGAACGAGATGAATCCCTTCGCCAAAATGCCATACTTAATGAGCGAGAAAATCAAATTCGTTCACTTCTTGTCATAAATAATGATGATGAATTCGCTTGGGCTGCGAAGGTTCTAGATAACGCCGAGAAATAACTTAGGTGTTAGCGTCGGTCTTCATCTTGAGCATCTTGCCTTGGTTAAAGATATGATTTCCCGATGAGAGAAGGTTGTTTCTTGTTCTTCATTATTTTTCCGCTTCTTTTTCATGAAAGCTGTTATTAAGCCGCTAACTCATTGTCATTTGTTCGCGAGAATCGAGAAGAGGTTTCAAACTAGAATCAAGGAACTTGAATCGAGAAAGCACAACTTGCAAAAGACTTCTCTCTTCGCAATGACAAATATTCTAAGATGAAGAAGCAACTACAAACTACTTGTGGCGAATTTCAATAATGATCTTTGTTCGTTTTCGCAACCAAACTATAGAAAAAAATTTGCAATGACCACAACATTCCTCTTTCTTCATATCCTTGTCTTCTCGATGAAATTCTGAAAATATGCCTTGCTCGGATGTCTCGATAGTGATGTAAGCGAAGAAGAGGAATCGATAAAGAATCGATGAAGAAGAATAAGTTGCTAGATTTTTCCATTTTCCTTTCTCTTCTTGTGATACTTGTACATTTATCATTCTAACCTTCCATTTTGTAATCTCTTCTTTGTAAATCTATCATATGAAAATAAGTAACAAGTTTTTATTCTAATCATTCCTATACTTGCCTCTGTTATTTATTTTCACATGAGAGAAATCAAGTCGATAATCTTTAAGTAATGATACTTCTTAATTTCGCAACTGGTGTTCTTTGATTCTCCACAAATAAATGAAGAAATATAGTCGTATTCACAAGCTTGTTTTCTTACTCAATTTCTTGTGTTATCTTATCATCATTTATGTTGAAATTCATCATTGCGACAAAATCGCAGGACGTCGTTACACTTTCATGTAATGACCCATTGATCTTGTCTTATCATTGTTTTTGTGTGGTCTTATTTTGCCTTCCTAGTTAAAGGTCTTATATTGCCACCCCTCATTTTGCATCAATATAACGGTCTAAATATTCTTGCGAACATAAAGTCCCATGACATTGACGTCTTGCGACAAAATCGCGGGGACGTCGTTACACTTTCATGTAACGACCCATTGATCTTGTCTTATCGGTTTCTTAATATTTTTGTCTCTGCGGGATGTTTATGTTGCGACAATATGATGAGCCTAAAAAATTCTTGCGAACTTAAAGCCCCATGACATTGCCGTCTTTTGACACTTTTCGACTTCCTAATGGAGGGTGCCGCCCTTATCATCTCCTGGTTGCCCCTTCAAGGAGGCGTACATCGGCCATACAAGACTAGCTCCTCCCATCCGGTCTTAACAACAACCGATTGTTTTCATGGCCCTCTTATCCCTTATACCTATATGGCTTATGGTTACGAGACTGCACCCTAAGTGGAGTTTTCTTCCGGCCGAGTGCAGCATGTGCCAAGACTTGCCAAGAATGGCCGAGACATTTCAAATGCCCCAGGCACTCTTGGCTCAACCGTGTACTTCGGCGCCTTGAGCATACAACGACTCCTTGGAAGAGACCCTCGGGCGTCCAACCGGGGTATAACCTTATATATATAGTTGGAAATCCAAGGTATCTCTTAGGATAGGCTTTCATGGGCCCCAAATTTTCATGACTCAAGTTCCGGGCGGTGTAACCTTTTCCTCGAGCCATGTCAAGAGATACCCCCTTATATGACGCACTTTAGGTCTTACATTTGCCTCTTGCGAAATATCATTCGCGAACTAGGGTGTACGCCATAAAGGTTCGTCCCATTCACTCACTCTTTCATTTTTGTTAATTCATTCAATCATTCATTTTTGGTTTTCTCTTGTTATTTTGTTTGCGAAGCTATCGCACAATCTTGCTTTGTTTATTGTAATCTCATTAACATTTTTTAATCAAATTTTCATACATTCTTGATGGCGAGATTCTCGCGTATTTCTTCTTTAATTATTGTTTCTTCCTCTTACTCTTGATATGCCTTTGTCATTGATTTTGATAATAATGATTATTCATTTCTTACACTTTTTGCTCCTATTTGCTATCTCGCCTCTCGCACCATTCAAACCTTTTAATGATTCATTTCCATCATAATTTTCAACTTGTTTTCATGCACTTGCTTCGCAATGTATCTTCACCTCTTGTATCTATGGTATCCACCATCAACCTTTCTCTTCTTTGTTCATCTTTTATATTTTGCTTCCAACCCTTTCTTTTGCAGCTCTTTCCTCACAACTCTCCACATCAATCTCATAGCATTTTTGTCCTTCCATCCAGTCTCCCTTTATAACTCCAACACCGCTAGGATGAGGAAACTTTATACAACGATGATAAGTCGACGCTACACCAGAATTTCGTGCAACCATGGCCTTCCGATCAATGCATTATAAGGGGATTCCACATCGACTACACGAGAACAAAATTTCGATTGATAATCCTTGCAAGGGTATTCTCATATGAACTTCTCCTTTAGGCTTATTATTTGTGCCATTGAAACTTAGTATATTTTATACGTCGAAGGTATCAACTCTTCATCCTTCCCACCCATAGTCTTATAAGTATGGTAAAAAAAAATGTTTCTTGAGCTCCCAGAAGTATCAATTAAGATTCTATTGATCGCCCAGAATTTTTCTCGCTTCATCATCTTCGCCATCTACGGGTTTTGGATTAATTTCCAATTTTACAACCAATGGGGCTATCATGCGTCTCTCTCGCCTTCGGGGAATCTCTTACGAGTGAAAGAAATAATGCATTTGCCAATCTTTTAAGCTGCGATGTCTTCGCGATGTTCATCACTTCTCTATTATCGGCATCGATAGGTGTAGAATACACCTAATTTACTATCTAGTAGTTTATGCTTTCTTTGCTATTTTTCTTGTAAATTATGTATTTTACGCTTGTTTTGAGTTTTGTAGCTACTTTGGAGTCACACGGAGGAAAAGAAGGAGAAATCACCAAAAGCGAGCAAAAAGGGCAAATTTGTCATTTCACAAGGTAAACACTATCTCGGAGCCGGAGCCACGGTTAAGGGGCAACTCTTTTGGAAGAGCAATTTAGACAGGCCAGCTATGGTTAAGGGGCTACCATCTGTATCCCTTATCAGTTATCAGTGGGTGTACTTATCATTGGGGCATCCCCTAGCTTATCCATTGGGGTGTCGTTAGCCATCCCCTACTATGCCCTAACCCTACATCTCGAGAACCTCTCCTCTTCTCAATCATTTTGTAAACCTGAAACGGAAATTGAGAAAGAGAGGCGCAGCTTGGCAGATGGAGGAAATCGACATCGAGTACAATCGCTGTGAGAAAAATGGGATTGATGAATTCAAGCTAGGGTTCGAATGGGTTTGTGAAGATATCGAGATTTACAGGGGAGATGGGATTGAGTTAGAACGATGATGGAGGTGCTGACTTAAGGTTTCACTGTGAAGTTGAGTTTGAATCAAAGATGGGTTTGATGTCTCATCTGTTGAATCAATCGATTGGGAAGAAGATGGGAATTGGTTTTCTTCTGCCCAGTCAATTGAAGGGAGCAGACCGGGTTTCTTATTTGAATTGAAGATGAGCGAGATGAAGATGAATCGAGAGAGATCTTTGTTAAAATCGAATACAAATGGGTTTGCGATGGATGAACTTTGCTGTTGTGAAGCTCGGGGAGATGCAGTCGAGAATCGAGAGAACAGATCGGGAAAATTGATAAAGAATTGGAGCGACGACATAGAAGAGTCAGATGGGTTTGTGGATAGAATTGATTTACAATATGAAGAGTTAATGGTGCTGTTGAGGCTCGAGTTAGTTGCAGTGAGGAGTTGATCTTTGTAATGGAATCGAGAGTATGAGATATGGGCGATCCGAGTGAACCAGGGAGGATGATGGTGAGTTGTTGTTGCTCGGGTGGAGTTGTGGGCGGAATAGAGAAGATTAGAGAAGCACTGAATGTGTTTGAATTGTTAGATGTATGTGCTAGGATTCTTAACAGGTATGGAGCAGGAAAAGAATGGACTGAAACAACGGGGAAGTCTGTGTCAGTAGAAACTCGGCCAAATTTCCCTTGGCGAGTCAACTCGCATTGGCCGTGAAGACCGATCCCAACCGAGTTCGGTGGCCGATTCCGGTCCAGTAGAATTAGATCAAGTCGGCCGAGTAAGCGGTGACTCGAAGAATCGACTCAGTGAGTAAGCCCGATTAGCCGAGTCGAAGCTAACTCGAGTCGACTCTCCTTCCCCTTTGACCATTGACTAACGGTTGACTGTTAGTTTGACCTAACGGTAACAGAATCTTGGACGGAATATTCCCTTGACGGCAACAGAATTCAGGTGGCCGGCGGCGACTTATTCCGGTCGGATTCCGGCCATAATACCAGTTTTCCGGCGAGCCAAAAATTCCAGAATTTTCTATGGACTTCTCTCATGGGTGTGAAGACTTGGACTAGGAATTGGATGGAGAATTGGACTCAAATTTGGAAAGAGAAGATGGAAGATGAGAAAGACTTGAATTTGGAAATTGAATTGCAAAAGGAAAATGATTCTATTCCTTGGAAGAGTTGGAGAATATTGAAGCCTATAAATAGAGAAGTTTTCTACATCTTTTACACACCTCTCTACACACACATCTCTACACACACAACACTTTTCTTTTCTTATTCTTTGTGTGAACTCTTTAACATGAGTAGCTAATTTTATTATTGATTGAGGATGAATTCCTAGTTCTTAATTTATGTTTTGAGTTTTGTTTCAATTCTATCTTGAAGTTTTTCACATAATTATCGTTTGTTTTTACTAATAGGAATGATCTTAAAGACATTCATGGTTGATTGATAGATTGTTTAGGTGGCCAACTAAATTGATTTGTTAATTTGATCTAAAGCTAGTGAAAGTTAGGAGATAAGTAATCGTTTCTTGACTCTTTACATAAGTAGCAAACACAAGACCTTGCGGAGGGATTCCGTGGAGCAATTGTGTGTGAAAACAACGTTAGCAAGTAGACATTGATCTAAGAGTCTAACTACTAATATCAACCTAATAAGTTCATAAATCTTAATGCGTTTATTTTAAATTACATCTTGAGTGATCTACTACTAGGTGGTTTGGTAAATAGAATCCGGTAGTCGAGAACTTCCGTGTCCGATGATACAAGGGATTTAGGGGTTTAGATCGATCTATTTTGCTTTACCTACGGATGGTGATAATTTGTGACTAATAACAAGTAGAAAAGAACATAACTTTAATCATTGTTTTGCAACGAAGAAGGATTCCTTGATCTTGTCTCTCTTATTGATTTCGACTTTATCTTTTAATTGCTTTCTTTATTTTCTTTTGCTTTATACATCCCCCCTTTTCGTGACAATTTTGGCAACTAGAATCTCTTGCTCCTCGTGGGAACGAACTTGACTTCCATTATATTATTTTTAATTGAGTGGAAATAGATATTAATTTGATTGCACCTACGACACGCATCAAATTTTGGCGCCGGTCTTAGGGAGCGGCGGATGATTTTAGTTGTTTTTATTTTTCTTTTTGCTATATTCTTGCTTTGTTAGATTCTATACCGTATCTAACTTGGTTTCTGATAATCTTATTTCAGGTATTGGTTTTCCATGTATGGTGGACAAGAGCAAGCATATTACAACAATCAATACGGTTTTCAACCTCAACATTATGGCAACTTCCAACCATCCTTAGGATACAATCAAAACCAATCTTTTGGCTATGATCAAATTCCTACGGAACATTATGGATATTCTCATACATATCAACAACCTTATGACGGTTTTGCAGATAAGATGTTTGCCATGATTGGGGATCTTCAACAAAAGTTGCAAGAATCACATCGAGAAATTCAAAGGAATTCGGAGAAATTATACGAACAAATTAACCAACCTTTGGAGACTTTTGATGACGCTAGTGTAGCTTACTCGAGCCTTGATCTTAATAATGATCAATCACCTATTCAAAAGGAAGAGCTTGAGGAAGATGCATTTATTGCTTGGAAAAAATTTCTTAGGGAAAGATATGAGTCCGTGGAAGTGTATGAACGTTGCAACAATGAGGAAGTTATTCCAACTCCGGATCATAATAACGATCCTTCGCCTATTCAAAAGGAGGAGATTGGGTGTGACTTACCTATTGTTATAAACGGTGTAACACCCTCACAAGAAGATCTTACAATCTATACCGATGAAAATCATTTTAGTGAATGGCCCGATTCCGATGATGAGAATGTTGAAGAGATGATGCTAGAGGATGAAACCAAATTAATTGATTTTGTGGAAGACCCAATTGAACTTGCCAATGACTTTAATGATGCCAAGACTTTGGTTAAGGTAGAAAACGACGAAGAATGGTTGCAAGGTTTAATAGAGGACCACGATATACAAGAGGTAAGTAATTCACTTGAATTTTTTAAGGATGAAGAGGATTCTATAATACAAGAGATTGTG
Organism: Papaver armeniacum; assembly: GCA_023531295.1. NCBI lineage: Eukaryota > Viridiplantae > Streptophyta > Magnoliopsida > Ranunculales > Papaveraceae > Papaver > Papaver armeniacum. The sequence goes on from JAJJWW010002456.1 coordinate 51,319, forward strand.
CAAGGTTTGTCTAATCCTTTGCATATTGATTCTTCTCCTTTACCTCTTATTGGTTTGAATGTTTGTGCTTCGAAAGTATTTTTGATGATTTTGTTTCTAGATATCCACCATTGGAAACACTTGATGCTAACACTATGCAGGTTTGCCAAGAAGAATACATGGAAATTCCCAAATTCTATGTTCTTTATACACTTCCGAGTGTGGACGAGAATAAGTGTGGGGGAAATTTCTATCGAGCGATAATTTCACTATTATTTTCTTGTGCTAATATTTGTATGGAGTTATTGTTTGCAAAACAGGTATTATGGGTGGATCCTCAAATTTTCAGATTGTTAGTATATGGGGAATGAATCATGCAAGAGCTAAGTCGGGCCGTCGACTTTAAAACAAGCGCTTAATGGGAGGCAACCCATAAGTTTTGTATTTCTTATCCTTTTGCTTTTTATTTTTGTTATTTATTTTTTTTTTGTTTCATATCATGTTAAAATTTCCCACCTTGACTTTACTAGGAGGATTCAATTACATTGAGGACAATGTAAGGTTTAAGTGTGGGGGAGTGGTTAAGCATGTTTTTAAAACAAAAATTACAAAAAAATTAAAAAATTAAAAAAAAAAAAAAAAGTTTTACATAAAACTCCAACTTTTAAAGATTTTAGAGTCACTAGCATATTTCTAGGTATGTTTACATAGAGATTTTGACCGACATAATTGAACTTGGAAGTGTTAGAGAACTACATTCGTATTTCTTGCTTGTTAGAGTGTTAAATAATGGATTTAATCATGCCGGTGATGCGAATTTGGTGCAGGGAGAAATGCATTATTAGAGTTGCTGATCAATCATTAGTGGAGACTACCCGTATTCATATCATGTGAGGCACCGACCAGAAATTTTCCGTCTACTAAAGAGTTTCTTTTGAGTGTGTGTCACCGTACGTTAATTCCGGGTAGAATGGTGAGCTACCCAACCTCCCACCAATAGAAGCACTACTCTTTGATCTCTTGAGTGCTAATTTTGTCAATCATGAGGGTGACGTCTATAGATGAAAGCCTCCTTCTTGTAGTTCGATTTGCAGTTAGCACCATTCTCTCTCTCGACAACAACGGATCCATAGAAACACTCTCATCATCAACAAGGAGCGACATCAAAATCTACAAGGAAAGTTGGAAAAGTTTAAGGTTTACAAGCAACAAAACGAGAAAAAGAGCAAATTTCAAATACAAGTAAAGCAACATACAAAGAGCAGATTTTTACATATATGTTGAGGACTTACAATACAATGAGGTAATTCTATATCCAAGTATAAAGACTTATTCATGAAAGCAAAGAAAATCAAAAGGTGAGAATTTTTGAAGTTTATGATTTCAAGACGGTACAAGTTGTGAAGAATCAAGCGGTAAAATACTTCTTCCACGGCTATGGTTTATTTTGTATTTAATTTCTCTTGAATTTCAAAAAAAAAAAAAAAAAAAAAAAAAAAAAAAGAATAAAAAAACAAGAGAAATTTTTGTTTTGTTTTAATAAGCCGTGGGGAAGGAAAATATATAAGGAAGTTTCAAGCGACAAGGATTTTTAAGGTAAAAGAGTTATAAATTGTCAAGGATTTATGAAATTCAAGGGTTTATCATCAATAGTTGAAACCGAAGACCAAGAAGATCAAGACGAGGAGCGGAAGACGTTTCTATTGGATGCCGTGATAGTGGTGTTATCATAATTGGCGATCGGATGTGAAGGTGAGTAAGTAATCTCATCCTCGATAAGTGGTTGATTTCCTTTCGTAGAGATCGTCAGAAAAATGGTTTTTCAAAATATTAAAAGATGTGGGTTTTTAAAAATATTTCGGAAGTTATCCTTCCCACCATTCAACGTGTCGCAGGATTTCTCTCTTCATTCCTACGCACATGTGAGAACCATAAAAAAGCCGTCTTTTTGAGTGCAATTATCATAAAATCCTTTTTGGTGAGGCGAAGTCGAGGCGAAATGCTTATTGATCGTTTCTCAAACACGCGTTCTCTCATTATGGTGTGGTTATTTCTCACTCAACATTTAAGAATGAGAATATGTTCTTTAGTATTTCTAACTTCTTATTACTAGCATGCAGAAACTCTATGTCCTCATAGCTTTTTGGATGCTTGTGACGCTTGAACGCTTTGAAGTTGTGAGTTTTTAGTTTGATTTGCTCGAGGACTAGCAAAGTCTAAGTGTGGGGGAATTTGATAGGTGTAGAATACACCTAATTTACTATCTAGTAGTTTATGCTTTCTTTGCTATTTTTCTTGTAAATTATGTATTTTACGCTTGTTTTGAGTTTTGTAGCTACTTTGGAGTCACACGGAGGAAAGAAGGAGAAATCACCAAAAGCGAGCAAAAAGGGCAAATTTGTCATTTCACAAGGTAAACACTATACGGAGCCCGGCCACGGTTAAGGGGAAACTCTTTTGGAAGAGCAATTTTAGACAGGCCGGCTATGGTTAAGGGGCTACCATCTAGGGTATCCCTTATCAGTTATCAGTGGGTGTACTTATCATTGGGGCATCCCCTAGCTTATCCATTGGGGTGTCGTTAGCCATCCCCTACTATGCCCTAACCCTACATCTCGAGAACCTCTCCTCTTCTCAATCATTTTGTAAACCTGAAACGGAAATTGAGAAAGAGAGGCGCAGCTTGGCAGATGGAGGAAATCGGCATCGAGTACAATCGCTGTGAGAAAAATGGGATTGATGAATTCAAGCTAGGGTTCGAATGGGTTTGTGAAGATATCGAGATTTACAGGGGAGATGGGATTGAGTTAGAACGATGATGGAGGTGCTGACTTAAGGTTTCACTGTGAAGTTGAGTTTGAATCAAAGATGGGTTTGATGTCTCATCTGTTGAATCGATCGATTGGGAAGAAGATGGGAATTGGTTTTTTCTTAGTCAATTGAAGGGAACAGAGGGCGGGGTTTGCGTTTGAATTGAAGATGAGCAGAAGATGAATCTGAGAGAGAACTGTTGATGCTGTTAAAATCGAATACAAATGGGTTTGCGATGGATGAACTTGCCGCTGTTGTGAAGCTCAGGGAGATGCAGTCGAGAATCGAGAGAACAGATCGGGAAAATTGATAAAGAATTGGAGCAGCGACATAGAAGAGTCAGATGGGTTTGTGGATAGAATTGATTCACAATATGAAGAGTTAATGGTGCTGTTGAGGCTCGAGTTAGTTGCAGTGAGGAGTTGATGTTGTAATGGAATCAGAGAGTATGAGATATGGAACTGATCTGAGTGAACCAGGGAGGATGATGGTGAGTTGTTGTTGCTCTGGTGGAGTTGTGGGCGAAATAGAGAAGATTAGAGAAGCACTGAATGTGTTTGAATTGTTAGATGTATGTGCTAGGATTCTTAACAGGTATGGAGCAGGAAAAGAATGGACTGAAACAACGGCCGGGAAGTCCTGTAATCAGCCGAAACTCGGCCAAATTTCCTTACCGGCGAGTCAACTCGCAGCCGCTGAAGACCGATCCCAACCGAGTTCAGTGACCGATTCCGGTCAGCCGAATTAGATCAAGTCAGCCGAGTAAGCAGCTGACTCAGTAACTGACTCAGCTGAGTAAGCCCAGTTAGCTGAGTCAGAAGCTAACTCGAGTCTGACTCTCCTTCCCCTTTGACCATTGACTAACGGTTGACTGTTAGTTTGACCTAACGGTAACAGAATCTTGGACGGAATATTCCCTTGACGGCAACAGAATTCAGGTGGCCGGCGGCGACTTATTCCCGGTCGGATTAGGCCATAATACCAGGTTTTCCGTGAGCCAAAAATTCCAGAATTTTCTATGGAATTCTCTCATGGGTGTGAAGACTTGGACTAGGAATTGGATGGAGAATTGGACTCAAATTTGGAAAGAGAAGATGGAAGATGAGAAAGACTTGAATTTGGAAATTGAATTGCAAAAGGAAAAGGATTCTATTCCTTGGAAGAGTTGGAGAATATTGAGGCCTATAAATAGAGAAGTTTTCTACATCTTTTACACACCTCTTTACACACACATCTCTACACACACAACACTTTTCTTTTCTTATTCTTTGTGTGAACTCTTTAACATGAGTAGCTAATTTTATTATTGATTGAGGATGAATTCCTAGTTCTTAATTTATGTTTTGAGTTTTGTTTCAATTCTATCTTGAAGTTTTTCACATAATTATCGTTTGTTTTTACTAATAGGAATGATCTTAAAGACATTCATAGTTGATTGATAGATTGTTTAGGTGGCCAACTAAATTGATTTGTTAATTTGATCTAAAGCTAGTGAAAGTTAGGAGATAAGTAATCGTTTCTTGACTCTTTACATAAGTAGCAAACACAAGACCTTGCGGAGGGATTCCGTGGAGCAATTGTGTGTGAAAACAACGTTAGCAAGTAGACATTGATCTAAGAGTCTAACTACTAATATTAACCTAATAAGTTCATAAATCTTAATGCGTTTATTTTAAATTACATCTTGAGTGATCTACTACTAGGTGGTTTGGTAAATAGAATCCGGTAGTCGAGAACTTCCGTGTCCGGTGATACAAGGGATTTAGGGGTTTAGCACTGATCTAGCTGCTTTACCTACGGATGGTGATAATTTGTGACTAATAACAAGTAGAAAAGAACATAACTTTAATCATTGTTTTGCAACGAAGAAGGATTCCTTGATCTTGTCTCTCTTATTGATTTCGACTTTATCTTTTAATTGCTTTCTTTATTTTCTTTTGCTTTATACATCCCCCCTTTTCGTGACAATTTTGGAAACTAGAATCTCTTGCTCCTCGTGGGAACGAACTTGACTTCCATTATATTATTTTTAATTGAGTGGAAATATATATTAATTTGATTGCACCTACGACACGCATCAGCATCCCTCGCAAAAACCCTACTGAGAACATTATCATGAAAATCTTCAATTGTTCGGTATGAATGTACAATGGAGTTGCAAAACAAATTTTTAGCTTTCGCTCCAACTTCTATTACGAATGCTTCTTTCCCCTTTGTTGAGTTTGTCCTGTGCATTTCTGGCGGTGGTGGTAACGGTTCAACCTTCTCTTCACTTTTTAGAAAATGATTGACTTTCCTTGGTCAATCATTCTGAGGATGATTCTTTTTATATTTCTGCAGTCATTTGTTAGGTGTCCATGAAAGCGGTGGTAAGAACAGAACTCGTGACTTCTATCACTTGGTGGTGGCTCATTCCCCATGTTCCATGGTGCAGGTATGTTTTCCATCAAGAGTATAGCTTCCCATATTTTTTCCACACTAGTATTTAGTGGTGGCATTTTGATTTCCTCCCATACTACTCGTGACTTCGCTGCCCTCCATGATAATTATGCCTTCGACCTCCATAAGTTTCTTGCGGATGATCAAGTCTTTGAATTTTGTTATTGCCGCCACGGTTGTAGTAGTTCCTTTCTCTTTCAAATTCTTCCTGATCACGGCTTCCCATAGCTACTATCTTTGGCTGTCCATCATCTATTATCCTTTCTTGTTGCCCTTGCGAAGTGCTCGCTACTATGTTTATCAATTTGGGTAATAAGCTTGCATTCGCAGCATTTGAATTTGTATTCGCAACTGGGTATGATTCCATCTCATTTTGCCTTTCCTCTAGAGCAATATATTCCTCCTGAAGTTCTCGCAACTCAGTCATTGTAATTGTATTCTTGACTCTAAAAATTTGAATATATAACAAATTGGTTGCGAACATAGCGTTTATGAATGATAGAATGAGATATCTTTCATCCACTCGTCCAGCCATTTCGCTACACATTGTCTTCCATCTCACAGTTAGGTGTCTCAAACTTTCGCCAACTCTTTGTTTCAGCCCAAATACATCTTCAATTCCTGGTCGCGAGGAGTTGTTACTTATATATGCCCCTAAGAATATAGCTTGTAAATGGTTGAATGACGTGATTGTGTTTCTTGGTAAACCCTCAAACCATTTCAGTGCTTCTCCTGTTAAACTTGATGCAAAATATTTGCACAATATGGCATCATGATTTTCCCATTGTAGCATACATCTCACATACGCTTTGATGTGTTGTATTGCACAAGTTGTTCCATCAAAAATCTTTGGTTAATGCGGGTAAATTGCACTTTGGGGTATTCCTCCTAACCGCACCTCTAGTGTAAAGGGGTTTTCGCAGCCTCTTCGATGGCCTCATCCAATTGTCTTCTTCCTCCTCCCCTTCTATTGTTCAACATTCCTCTCATCTCTCGCCAACTCTCTCAAGATTTGTTCATTTACATCAGGATTAGAATTTATTGGTCTTTTTAGTTCTGCCTCTCTCCTTCTGCGTTCATGTCTATTTTGATTTTTCTTGTTCTTCATTTTCTTCTCTTCTTTCTCTGCGACCTTCTCCTTCATCTCGTTCACGAATTCGCACACCATTATATCTATCATTTTCTCTTCTTGGTTGTCTATCAGTTCTCCTTTGTATTCTTTCATATTCTTCATTGATATTTCCATTGTTGCGATTTTGCTCACGCCTTCTTTCTCGATTGTCATGATTGTTTTGCCGAATCGCTTCCTCCAATTCTCGTTCTTCCATTTCTACTCTTAATCTTTCCCTTTCGCAAGCTAGACGCGCTTGTTCAATATAATGTTTTTCGATGTCATCTTCAATCTCCTTTTGTTTCCTCCGTGTTTCTCTCCCATGCAGTATTCTTCTTCCTTCTTCCTGATTTTCTTCACCAATTAGATTATTCTTCCCTTGACGCTGCCTGTTTTCTTGATTTCCGTCATTTTGGCCATTCTATAGAATTTCAGGACGTGGAATATAACGATCTTCTACCACTTCTCTTCTCTCGCAACATCCTTCACCGATATTTGGCTCTCTTTCTAGATTTTCTTCATTAACATTTTCTACAGGTAATGTTCTCCTCATATCTTCTCTAACTGATCCTGATCTTGACCTGGTATTACTTCTCGACTTTCTATTCTGCAACCTCATATTTTCTATTCTTAACTCATAGTTTTGCCTTGTTAAATTTGCACGTTCTTCCGCTTCTAACCTCTTTTCTTCATGTATCGTTTGTCTCAATGCTTCTAATGCTGCGATTTCTTCATTTCCATGAATTGTTTCTCCCATCTCTTCTCGGTTTCTCTCCTCTTGTCCATTATTTATCAACCGTTGCACTTCTTCTCTTTCTTCCATAGAATCTGATCTCCATGTATGCACACTCACCCTATCATAATCTATTACTCTATTGGTCTTTGGTTGAATTGGTGGTTGAATTTGACCTTCTTCTCTATCTCTTGCGTTTATTCTTGATGGTTCACCTACTTCATTTCTCCTTTCTCCAGCTTATCTCCTGCTTCTTCTAACAGTTGTTGGTTGTTCTGATGCATTCCTTCTTCTAACCATTTCTCAATATCAGTAAGTTGTTGAAAATTATACGAAATTTCTTTCTTGTTACTCCTGATTCTTTCAATTCACAAGGTTGATCTCTACTCAATCCTGTTTCTAGCGCCATTATGTAGTTGCAGGAAATCCTACACTACACCCCTCACTAGAATATACACAATTTAGTCATTTTAGGATGAATGATTATGATTCCTATTGATTGAATACTTGAATCTTTACAATATGAAATAGAAATGAGTTATAAAATTACAATCACTCTAAAACTTTCTCTCTCCTAATGACTTGCTTAACAATTCAAAAAGAACCCCCCATTCAACAGACTTACTCAACCCTTTATATAGGGTAGTACACAGTGGATGACAGCTAAGCTGTCCTTTATTTTTCGGGAATGGCTTGCGAAATATCGCAAGCGTACAAGTATACAATCTCGCGACACTATTAAACTTCGCCATATTTTCATATCTTCCTCGTGTTACGGTCATCGTCATTCATTGCATCATTTATTTTACTTCCTGCGACTCCTCGCAATGTCGTCATTTATTAATCTCGCGAAGTATTGATGTCGCGATATTCTGATCTTACAATAAACATATCAATGTCTACTACATCTGATGTCGGGTCAGGTAGATAGACTTTTACAAATTTATCCCTGAGCTAAAAACCACCATCAACAATCACTCAAGGTGTAATTTTGTCGAATGCTTTATCTTTTGTGAATTTATAGGTTGATCCTACTAGTTAGACTCTTAGATCAAGGTCCAATTTTTAGTGTTGTTTATACACACAATCGCTCCACAGAATCCCTCTGTAAGGTTTTGTGTTCTCTACTTGTGTACAAGTTATTCGACGATTACTTATCTCCTAACCCAATACTAGCAATAGATTAAATCAACAAATCAATTTAGTTGGACACCTAAAAAATCTATCAATCAATCATAAATATTAATTATAGTATAAACAAACGATAATCATATGAAGAACTTCAAAGTAGATTAATATAATAACTCAAATCTTGTTTACAACTTAGAATTCATCCTCAATCAATAGGTGTTTAGCTACTCATGGATGTAGAAACACCCATGATATACATATAAGAAAAGGTTAGAGATATCGTTACGATTGAGAATCGCTCTGAAACCCTAGCTTTAGCTCCGTGTGATTTTTATCCTCTCCAAGACTTACAATTTTCGTGTCTTATTGATATGATTTCACATAACCTAATACCTTTTTATAGGTTTACATTGCTTGGCCTTCACGTATTTAGTTCGGTTTAAGAACCCGACCTGAAAATACGAAATAACGACTCCAAACGTGCCCTTAGGCCTTCCAAGGTATTTATACACGTTTTTATACTAGTAAAGTACGCGTACCTGTCCGCGAACTTCAAATTCCAGCAGAAATTTTCGGAATTAAAGTATGCGTACCCGTCCGCATACTTTAATGTCTTCGGTATTCAATAAAAGCTTGTTTTGGCCACAACTTCTTCATCCGAACTCGGAATGACCTCATTCTTTTTGCATTATTTTTATATTTCAAATATATTCAATATGGTGATGAGAAATCCTTAATTTGAATGAGTTAAGATCGGTCTTTGGCCCTTCTCTTTGGATGATTCACCTATTAGAGGCAAATAAGAGAAAACAAGAGTAATAATACGAAAATATGCAAGAATAATAGATAAAACAATTATGAAATGGACACTAAAATCATATGAATTATGGACTTATCAAATTCCCCCACACTTAGATTTTGCTAGTCCTCGAGAAAACTAAATAAAACTAATCCTAAATACAACAAATCCATGTCGTCGAAAATACGATTACACTTAGCATGTATAACAAGCCTTTAAACCCCTAGGTGTCCCTAGTGGACGAGTTATAGTCTCGTGAGGGTTTACAAAAGGTGTACCCACAAAACCTACTCCAATTTATCGCTTTGGAAAAACCACTATGGATAGACACAAAGTAAAAAGCCAAATTATTAGCTTGCATATGTTCTTTAGCTGCAAACATCCCACATACATTCCAATCATCACACACAAGCATTACTTATGTGTGACATTCAACCTGATTGCAAAACTTTACTAAGATAGTCATTATACTTGTTGCAACGTTTGTCACAACGCTCGCATACTGAAATCACATGGATATATAAGAAAATGGAAATAGAAAAATGAAGTGTGCAAATGTTGACTTAAGTGAAAGATGTTACCCACAATACCTGTATGAATGTCGTCAAAGGATTCTTATTTATAGCGCAATAGTTGAGAGAAGCACCCATTTAACTTGACCACATGATTAGATACTCTAAGCGCATGTTTCCTTTTCAACAAGTATGCGATAGTTGCCTTGGATCCTGCATTCCACGCTTGTTTAGGCGACGGAGACAGGGACAACGTTTCACGCATACTTCCACCCAAGTGTCAAGAACCTCATCAATAGTCTATTTGACTTGCTATATAATGATGATAGATTTTATTTTCATCGACTACATGATTACATACTCTAAGATCATGTTCCTTTTCAGCAAATACATGATAGTTTCCTTGGATCCTGCATTCCACGCTTGTTTAGGAGACGGAGACAGGGACAATATTTCACACGTATTGCTATCCAAGTGTCGATAAATGAAGAGGGGCCTTATACATATATATATATTTATTTTATTTTTCTATTTTTCTATTTTTTTTCCGGCTCACTCTTTATGAGTGTAAGACAATTGTCTTATGGGGATTTTAAATGCTCAACCAATGATTACCTTGCTACAAAATCCATGGCAGTATTAGGATCCCACCAAATCACTTTAGAGAAACATATAACTGCAAAAATAAAAAGAAGGTGATTCAGTAATGATTAATTGCGAGGATGCCTCTTTCAAACGACTACCATAGCTTAGTCTCGCATTCAATTATGAAAGTATATATAATTAAGGATTTTAGAATGATAAAGTGGTACTCAATCTATAGCCGTAAGAACTGTTTCAACCTAAAAAGGTTTATAGTGTCATCGTAAATAGCTCATAATTAACTCCACGAAATGAAGTCTCAAGTATGCAAGAAATCAAAGAGTATTATTTTTTATTTTATTTTTATGAAATCCAAACATGCTTAACTACTCCCCCACTCTTAAACTCAACATTGTCCTCAATGTTCAAAACCGAAAATTCTGATTTCTGACATAACATCCCTGAAAAACTCGAAAACTTTACAAATGGGTAGGGAACTAGGAAAAATATCCTAAACAAAAGTTGTTCGCCTACGACTTTTCTATAATGTGTCAAAAGGGCACAGTATTTCGATAAATGGTATGACTTTTATGGCCTCCGGACTGACTGACATGCAGTCTGAAAAAGTTCTGTAAAAATACTGAAACTCAAATGTCCAGGCCTATCGCTCCAACTTAACAGACTCCAAATCCAGATTTTCTTTTTGGAAAAGAAAGGTGAGTCTGTCCTCTTTAAAAGTTTTGGTCAACCACTCAAATTGGACTCCGTATGAAGTCTCGAGAGCTATTTTAGTGACAAGTGCGCAATCAGAATTTTCTGACGAGAATTCGTCAAAACTTTCATTATAGATATAGGACTTGTAAAATCTAAGATGGGAATGCAAAATATGATATGCAAAACTAAGAAAACTAAAAACAAAAGGGATAGAGATACAAAACCTATGGATTTCCTCCCATTTAGCGCTTAGTTTAATGTCCTCAGCCCGACTTGGCATTCCGTCAGTTACTCCTCCAGAGGGAGATAATCACGAAATCCTTGCACATCCATATCCACATAAGCAATGGCTTCAATCTATGGCCGTTCACCTTCAAGTTTGTTCCATCTCTAAGACTAGAAATTTCAACTGCGCCATGAGAATAAACATTAGTAACAACATACGGTCCAATCCATCTGGACCTTAGCTTACCAGGAAATAGTTTAAGAAGAGAATAAAATAAAAGAACTTTTTGACCCACAACAAAACTCTTCCGAGAAATCATCTTGTCATGGAAAAGTTTTGTCTTTTCCTTGTAAATACGAGAGCTCTGCATAAGCATCATTATGTATCTCCTCTAGCTCATTGAGTTGTAACTTCCTTTGTTTCCCCGCATTGTCATAATCCATGTTGCACATATTTACGCCCAATATTCCTTGTGTTCAAGTTCAACCGGAAGATGACAAGCTTTGCCATAAACCAACCGATATGGAGACATACCAATCGGTGTTTTGTACGCCGTTCTATATGCCCATAATGCATCATTAAGCCTATAACTCCAATCTTTCCGTGTAGTGTTAACGGTTTTCTCAAGAATGGATTTAATCTCACGGTTTGAGATTTCGGCTTGCCCACTAGTTTGTGGGTGATACGGCGTACCAACCTTGTGTGTTATGTTGTACTTCTTGAGTAGAGCATGGAAGGATTTCTGAAAATGTGAGCCTCCGTCACTGATAACCACTCTTGGTGTACCAAGTCTATAAAAAATATATTCCTTCACAAACTCACAAACAACTTGAGAATCATTAGTAGGGGTAGTAGGGGTGGCTTTAGCTTCCACCCATTTGAAACATAATCCTGACAAGAAGTATATAAAAGTTTCTATTAGAATTGACAAAAGGACCCATAAAATCAATTCTCCACACATCAAATACTTCAAAGGAAAGAATTGGTGTGAGTGGCATTTGATTTCGAGCACCTAGATTGCCCGTTCTTTGACATCTATCACAAGATTTGCAAAAAATATATGCATCCTCAAATAGGGTATGCCAATAAAAGCTACTTTCAAGTACTTTGAAAGCGGTACGTTTAGAACCAAAGTAACCACCACATGCATAAGTATGACAAAAATTAAGTATAAATTGAAATTCAGAATTTGGTACGCACCTGTGGATGATTTGATCAGAACCGTATTTCCACAAGTAGGGCTCATCCCACATGTACTGCTTGGCTATTTTCTTAAGCTTAAGCTTAAGCTTTTGAAAATTATACATTGTACTAGGTACTTGTCTTGTAACCAAGTAGTTCAGTATATCCGCGTACCAAGGTGTTGAATCTTCAATTGAGAAAAGTTGTTCGTCTGGAAAACGATCTTGTAAAGGAAGTTCTTCTTCGGAAACAACAAGTCTACTAAGATGATCAGCAACAGTATTTTTCAACACCTCTTTTATCCTTGATTTCATAATCAAATTCTTGTAATAGTAGAATCCACCGTATAAGTCTTGGCTTCGCTTCTTTCTTATTTAATAGGTACCTAAGTGTTGCATGATCAGAATATACAACCACTTTTGAACCCACCAAATAGGATCTAAATTTTTCTAGTGCAAACACTATAGCCAAAAATTCTTTCTCGGTGGTAAAATAGTTGATTTGCGCATCGTTTAGGGTCCTTGATGCATAATAAATCACATGAGATAGCTTGTCTACTCTTTGACCCAAAACGACTCTAACTGCATAGTCACTTGCATCACACATTAATTCAAATGGCAAACTCCAATCCGGTGACTTGATAATTGGTGCAGTTGTTAACAACTCTTTTAATCTATCAAAGGCATCCTTGCGCTCCTTGTTGAAGTAAAAAATAACCTCTTTTTACAATAATTTGCACATCGGCATTGAGATTTTGGAGAAATCTTTGATAAACCGCCTGTAAAACCTGCATGACCAAGAAAAGAACGAATTTCCCTCACCTAAGTAGGATATTGTAAGTTTCTTATTAAGTCTATCTTTGCCTTGTCAACTTCGAGCCCTCTAGAGGACACAATGTGACCGAACACTATGCCATGATTTACCATAAAATGGCATTTCTCCCAATTAAGAACAAGGTTAGTGTCTATGCATCTTTTAAGCACAAGTTCAAGATTTTGTAAACAAAAATCAAATGAATCACCATAAACACTAAAATCATCCATAAATACCTCAATTATGCATTCCACGTAGTCAGAAAATATACTGACCATACATCTCTGAAAGGTGGAAGGCGCATTGCAAAGACTAAACGACATTCGTCTATAGGAAAAAGTAACAAAGGGACAAGTGAAAGTAGTCTTCTCTTGATCCTCCGGTACAATAACAATCTGATTGTAGCCCGAATAATCGTCCAAAAAGAAATAATGTGTATGTCGCGCTAACCTCTCTAACATCTGATCAATGAAAGGCAAAGGAAAGTGATCCTTTCGGGTTGCGGCATTAAGCTTTTTGTAGTCTATGCACACTCTCCATCCTGTTTTAACTCTTGTAGGAACAAGTTCATCATCTTGATTTCTAACAACAGTGACTCCTGATTTCTTAGGCACCACTTGAACCGGGCTAACCCATTTGCTGTCATAAATTGGGTAAATCACCCCCACACTTAGTAATTTGAGGATCTCTTTCTTCACGACCTCCATCATTGGGGGGTTAAGCCTACGCTGAGCATCACGTACTGGCTTAAAATCATCTTCCATTAGGATTCTATGCATGCACATGGATGGACTAATACCTTTGATATCAGCAATTGTCTAACCAACACTAGTACAAACAGACCCTTTTGCCACGCCAAATTGGCGTGTCCATAGGGTTTTGACACGCCAATTTGGTTTGTACTTGGCGTGACTTCTGCTTGCGTGGTTTTAGGTAACACGACGTGGTTTTAGGTAGCTTATAGCCACGCTTGCCTTGCGTGT
>JAJJWW010002457.1:0-72300 GCA_023531295.1 Papaver armeniacum
GATTCCAGAATTGTTTCCTTTTTATGATATCAAACATAACCTTAGATAGTGAAGAACACCGAGAACAAAGTTACAACTAATAGATTCTACATACGGAAAAGGAAGAAAGAAAATGACAAAGGGAAAAATTCGTCGCTAAGTCACCAAAAAAGTGACCAGGAAACAGAGAATCACATGGGTGTGTGAGTCACGGCATCCCAATTACAAATTAAGGTGGAAAGACTAAAATCGGAGGAAAAAAGTGTATGTGTTAATTGTCCAATTAAACATTAGAGACATAGAGTGTTTTTTTTTTTTTTTTTGAAGCATAGCGTGTGTTTGGTTTGTATTTTAAAAATGGTTTTCTGTTTTTGAAAACACTGAAAATAGAAAATGGTTGAAAACATATTTGGTAGAGTTTAATGAGCGATCGTCACCGAAATCTCATCTTTTGCGTCAACCCACCGATCCAGCCAACTCTTCATTTTTCCCTTATAGAAGGACAAGCGATTCTGTCCGTGTCTGTATTTTTAGTTTTGATTTCTTTTTGACTATCTTACCCCCGCCAGCAGAGGACATCCTGATCGCTTACTCTTCTTTCACATTATTCTTTTCTCATTATTCACTGAGATCGTTTTTGATTTCTTAAAGGATTCTTTAAATATCTATCTTGTTACATCTGTGACCACACTTAAAAGTTGGATACTCATGTCGACGTTCTTCTCCTCCAAGTACTTTCTAAATCCAAAGTTGGTCACGCTAACAATTTCCCACCTTGTTCCTGGGCCGCCGTCAGGACGACTAAAACAAAACTTTTTCTCTCAAGGATAAAAAGTTGTCAACTTCTTCTACTTCACTTCATATGACACTCTAATGCACCACCTATATGTGACTCCTTTTCTAAACACAACAAGAAGATACCAAGTAATGAAATGTATGGGAGATAAAGAAATGGTCAAGAGAGCATTCACATTTAGAAATACTCATGGCACACCGTTATCCAATAGAGAAGTGATGTAAAAGCGTAAAACATAAAGAGGTAATGAAGACGCACGAATAGGAAATTAAAGGCTAAAGGTAGACAAGTCGTGTTTGATGCAATCAAGAACGCTTATGGTAGGTGTGAAGTGGTTACCCAACTATTTTATACTACACTTCGTAGTTGTGTGTTATTTTTAATGGTCTGTTTTGGTAAAGTGAAAAACTAACTAATTGATTCTCGATTTCAAAAATCTAAGCATTTTCACCACCGGTGAATTCTTG
The DNA here is from genome assembly GCA_023531295.1 of Papaver armeniacum. Lineage (NCBI taxonomy): Eukaryota > Viridiplantae > Streptophyta > Magnoliopsida > Ranunculales > Papaveraceae > Papaver > Papaver armeniacum. The sequence goes on from JAJJWW010002457.1 coordinate 1,243, forward strand.
GAGGTTTCTACAATGAATTATATATCAAGTAATACGTAAGTTATATGGAATACCGTATATCTAGGGCATAATAGTCGATCCAAGAGTACTTGGGATGTTGAAATTTGAGGCATACAACTCATTTCCAGATGACGGTGAAGAATATAACATTTCTAATTTACGTGGATGCAGGGTGCATTGAAGGGTGTTTAAGTGGTCCTTAATCTCACAATGATTCTAATACGTTATGAATCCAAAGGCTGGGAAGAAGAAAATGAGAGGAAGAACGAAGAAGAAAACAGAAGAAAAAGTGATTAATGAACGAAGAAGAAAAGAGAAGAACCACCTTAAAGGACTTAAATGTAATTTCACAACCATTCACTAGCTACCATGTTTGATCAATTAATCTCATTCACAAACAGATGACTGAAACTTAGCCTGGTTACAAAGAAAAACTCAAATCTTTGGATTTATGCGAGGATTGCTCGAGTTTAATAGAGAACTGTTTTTAAAATTTGTTTTCTAAAACACAAACAAATTTACACCAAAAAAGGAAAACAAAATAAAATCGTTTTCAGTGTTTTCTTTGTATTTGTTTTCTTTTCTTTCTTTCACTCGTTACTCCAGCCTGCATGCTTCTTCTCTCTTTGCCGTGAATTCGTCTCTCTTGCCTACCATTGCTATTACCACTTCTGTAATTCTTGTCTCTTTAGAATTCCTAACTCGACTAAGTCTTATGGGCTAGATTGGAGGTGCTAGATTAGCACTTAAGTGTTGCAATTCAAAAAAAAAAGCGTAGCAAAAAGTTAACACTAGTTATCTCTCCTAGCGCTACAGTATGTGAAGTAGCATTAGATAGTTACGCTCGAATGATTCAGCTACTTTTGAAAAACTACTTTCGAAGAATGGTTCAACATGAGGAGTTTATTTGATCTCGATTACCGAGATTTGAAGTTACCAATGGTTTAGTACTGGTGTCAATGGTTCAGTCACTGGCGTTTTAATGGTTCAATAATAATGACGTGGATCATAATCTAGTGCTAGATTAGCACTCCCATAAGACTTAGGAGGTATTTCGATCGTTAATCTAGATTCTAGACTAAAAGGAAGAAAAAATGACAAAGGGAAAATTCACGCTAAGTCACTGTAAAAGTGACCGGAAAAGAGAATCACATGAGTGTGTGAGTCACGGCATCCCAAGACAAATTAAGGTGGAAAGACTAAAATCGGAGGAAAAATTGTATGTGTTAATTGTCCAATTAAACAATAGAGAGACATAGAGTGTTTTTTTTTTTTTTTTTTTTTTTTTTTTTTTTTTGAAGCATAGAGTGTGTTTGGTTTGTATTTTAAAATAGTTTTCTAAAACAAAAACAAATTTACACTCAAAAAGGAAAACAAAATAAAATCGTTTTCAGTGTTTTCTTGTATTTGTTTTCTTTTTCTTTCTTTCACTCGTTACTCCAGCCTGCATGCTTCTTTTCTCTTGCCGTGAATTCTCGTCTCTCTTGCCTACCATTGCTATTACCACTGAAATTTTTGTCTCTTTAGAATTCCTAACTCGATCTAAATAATGAATGAGGGAAGAGTTACAATGGATTTTCGTTGATTATAGGGTGAAATGCCTTGTTGACTTTGCTTTTTTTTGCTCCACTCTCTTCCCGTTCGTAGGCACCCACTGAAGCATACAGTGAATGTTCTTGATACATACATTACCTTGGTTCCAACTTAGATTGATTTTTAAAATATGTTTTCAATAACAATTTTTAGGATTCATACCAAACACATTTTTTGTCTAAAAGAAAATGAAAACAGGAAAAGAAAAAAATGGTATGTTTTGAAAAAAGAGGTTAAAACTGAAAACAGTTTTCAAAAACACTACCAATTACAATCCCTTAACTTCTGTAATGATCTGCTTATATTTTTAGAAACATTTTTATAAAGCCTATTGTTACTTTTCCTTCACACACTCCACCAGATAGCAAATGGCAGTGTAATCCTACAAACGCTTTGAGTCTTTTTTTACGACTCTTTAAAAAAAATCCACTCCCAAAGAGTTCGGCATCACTTAAAAACCCACCCGATTCCAAAGTTGCCCTGGAAAATAAGACCAAATCTCATAAGTTTTTTTGGGCAGGTAAGAACAAATGAGAATTAGTTTCGCATGATGACCACAGAGCAAGCAATTATCACTTTGAACAATACCAAGCTCTAAATAAATAACCTAAAGTTGGGGCACCATTATAGCATAACATCCAGACTAAGAACTTAAACCTTCGGAAAAATTTTTGTAATCCAAAGTCGCTTGTCATGGGGAAAGATACAATTCCTCTGTTTCAAGTGTAGAGTATGCACTAGCTACGTAAAGAGCCTTCCCATTTCCATAAATTCATATCCAGTCATTAGTTGTCAAGAAATATTATTACTTGGATAACCTATCACTTGAAGCTTTTGAAACACCTCTACTAATTCATTTTCTTTCAGTGATCTAGAAAATTAAAGTCACAAACACCTAAATCGTAGATCATATCTTTCACCAAAGCTTATTTTTACTTAAAAGCTCAAACAAGATAGGAAAAGTGATAGTTTTAAAGGTTGATGTCCATTCCAAATATCCTCCCGTAAATAAGTACCACTACCATCTCCAAGAATCACATTTGAACCAGCCATAACACAATCTTTTGCTTTCAAAACATATACCTAACCAAAAACTTAAACAGACCGACCTATCACTCTTTTAGGAAACAAAGCTTCAGCTTTCCACCAAACTTTTGGTTAATTATTCTTTCTCCACAAAGCTTTCTTTGCATTGCCATACCACCATATCTATTTAGCATGAAAATCTTTGTTTACCAGTTGTTAAGTGCATAATTCATATGATTTTAGTGTCCATTCCATACTTATTTTAGCTATTATTCTTGCATGTATTCTGTATTATTACTCTTGTTTTCTCTTATTTGTCTCTATTAGGTGAATCATCCAAAAAAAAAACTACGAATTTCTAAAAAGATATAAGAAGAGAAGTATTTGAAGAATCCAAGTGCCCAAGTCGACGAGAAGTGGAAGAAGTGCGACGAAAAAGGAGCAAAACGCTCAAAATCAAGAGACGGTCCAAAGACCAAGTTTAACTCATTCAAATTCAGAATTTCTTATCACCATCTTGAAGACAATTGAAATAGGAAAATAATGCAAAAATAATGAGGTCATTCCGAGTTCGAACGAAGAAGTTGTGGGGAAAACCAAGCTTTTTATCGAATACCAGATAGACAGAAAGTTTGCAAACGGGTATGCAAACGGATTTAATCGAAATTTAAGTTTGCAAACGGGTATGCAAACTTATTTCCCTGGATTTATTATAAAATTTAAGTTTGCAAACGGGTATGCAAATTAACTCGTCAAGGCCAAAACTCACTTCTGTTAGGGTCTTTATTTCGTATTTTCTGCCTGTTTTTGAAACGAACTAGATACTTGAAGGCCAAGCAATGTAAACCTATATAAATAGGTATTAGGTCATGAAGGAAATATCATCAAGGGATCATGAAATTTTAAGTCTTGGAGAGGAGAAACTACACACTGAGCGAAAGCTAGGTTTCAGAAATGCTTCTTCAATCGTAACGATATCTCTTAACTTTTGTCATATGTATATCATGGATGCTTATACATCCATGATTAGCTAAACAACTATTGATTGAGGATGAATTCTAAGTTGTAAACAAGATTTGAGTTATTATATTAATCTACTTTGAAGTTCTTCAAATGATTATCGTTTGTTTATACTATAATGAATATTTATATTTATGATTGATTGATAGATTGTTAAGGTGGCCAACTAAATTGATTTATTGATTTAATCTATTGCTAGTATTGAGTTAGGATATAAGTAATCGCTTTAATAACTTGTACACAAGTAGAGAACACGAAACTTACGAGTGATTATGTGGAGCGATTGTAAGTATAAACAACACTAGAAAGTGGACCTTGATCTAAGAGTCTAACTACTAGGATCAACCTATAAATTCACAAAAGATAAAGCATTGACCAAATTACACCTTGAGTGAGCTACTACTAGGTGGTTTAGATGAATAGAATCCGGTATCGGGAGAGTCAGACAAAGTGATAAAAGGAATTTAGGGAACATCACCGAGCTAGCGTTATTCCACTACCGGTGATTATCTATGATTAACGATTTGCAGTAGGCAAGTATAATAACTCATTGAGGGTTTATTAACGAAAAAGGATTCCTCGACAATATTTCTCTCTATTGATTATAACGATCAACTTTATTTACTTTGATTATTTTATTTTGTTTAAAATATAAAACAAATCCCCCTTTGTGGCACTTTCACAACTAAAACTCACCGCTCTTTGTGGGAACGATCCTGCTTCCATTATATTATCGCTAATTGTGTGGAAACAAGATTATTAATTTGATTGCACTTACAATGTTCCATCAACCAAATTGCAGGTTCTTTACACCAATGTCTCCTCCGCATTTGGGTAAGTTAACCAAGTAGCACTAGAACCCCACAAGAAATTCCTCATAGTTCTTTTCAACATCTTTAGGAACACTAGCTAGCTGGAATTTGGAACATTAAAAGATAGTAAACAGGGAGACTAGCCAAGACACTCTGAATTAAGTCATCTGCAAAGTGTAATTGAGTGATTACTATACCATGATTGGCCACCTTGAAACCAGAAATCAAACCTTGAGTAGAAGCAGATTTAGACATTAAAGAGAGCACTTCAGTTATAAGAATGAACAAAAAAGGTGATAATGGGTCACCTTTTCTAATCCCTTTTGACTTTTGAATAAATTTGTTGCTTATCCCTTCAAAATAACAAAGAAATCTTGGAGTTGTAATGCACCACTTGATCCAACTTGTCCATCTACATCCAAAACCAAATATTTGAAGAGTACTATCAATACAACTCATATTCACATTATCAAAGGCTTTCTCAAAGTACACTTTACATATAATGCATGTCTCTTGTTTTTTAGTCTAGAATCAATTAATTCAGAGGAAATAAGAATCCCATCATGAATTTATCTTCCATGAATAGAAGAACATAAGAATTCATAAATGATAAAAGGCTGGAATTTTTGAGATAATCTTATACAGGCTACTTATTAGACTAATTGGTATAAAATACTATATATGGTAAGAGACGAGGCGAAATACTATAAATGGTACCAAGCTACAAGTAGAGATCCGATTGAATCGAAAGAAGGATGGTACTTGGAGTAGACTCTTACTATTTCATAAAAAAATCTTAAGAAAGAGATAAAAATTCAAAAGACACTCGGTATCTTTAAATCCCCTTTGTTGATGGTAAATTCCAAGAATTGTTGACGTTGATCAAGTAGTTCTTCACCACAAAATAACCAAGAACAAAGATGCCATAAAGACCAAAGAAACGTTATAAAAATGCAGCAAGAAAATCGCTTTGAAAACAAAGAGAATGCCAAACAACAATAAAACATGAAAATAAAAGTTGAATTAAATCATAATACTACTGATCTATTACTACAAGAATTTAAAGAGATTTGCTCGGTGAGAATGAAATTGATTTCCTTTCTTTTTTATATGTTTCAACTGTATTAATTGGAAGTCAATTTATCGTGTAACAATCTCCTGAGAGGATATTCTAGTTCTAACTTTCAAAAAGATAAAGAGTTTTTTACCTCACAAGAACAATAAAAAAATCAATGAAAAATATGTTTTGATATTTATCTTATGGAACAACAAAGTCTCGACGTACATAACTTTGTAATTTTTATTTATGTTGTTCCCGATCTATAGTCCACAACTACAATAACCAAAGATAACAAGATCCTATAAAACTATTAGGTATAAGATAATACTCTTGATCGGGTTTCACGAATCCCTAACTAAAGTCTTCAAAGTCGTAACCTAGTACGAGGTTTCACTGTAGAAATCTAGGTTTTAAAGGATGGCTCTAGCTTTGCAACTAGGACACTAGAGTGCTAAGAATTCGAAAATCCAATTGCAAGAGTCTTTTACGGCTTATAGATTTTCAATGCAAAAGGTATCGCCGAATTCAAGATAAGGTTGGTTAGAATTCAAGCTATGTACTTTCCCAATTTTGATGAAATTCCAAGTTAATAAATTATGTAAACATGTGAAAAGGTTTCCTTGAATTGCATCTAAGAATATGCACTATGGTCCATAGGGTTATGGAACCGTGCATAATAGATGGTTAATTCACGTAAAAAACAAGTAAGTCCGTGAACGTCCAAGAAATAATGGTTTTCAAGAACACTCAAGGCTAAACAATAATCCACATGCACAATAATATTTTTTAAATAAAAGTGTCTTGAAAGTATTTACGAGAGATATAACAAAAGTGCAAGAATGTCTCGTTAATTAGTTTACAAAATTATAAGGCTTACTCAAAGAAATAGTATCCTTTATTGTTTTCACAAAAATGTATAAAAACATGTCCAATTTGACATGGCATGCAAATCGGGTACGCTTACCCTTGAGAGTAGTTCGTGAACTTTTTCCTTTGTCAAAAGACAAGGTATGCATACTTTAGGAAATTTGTTACTTTTTTCTTTTGAAAAAGTCTTCTAACTATGTTAATTTGACATGGTATATATATACGCTTGCGCAGTTCGTGTACTTTGCCTTTATAAAATAAAAGTTAAGGAATTATGTATAAAGAGATATGATATGCATACCCTAAGTAGTCCGTGTACTTTGTCTCTCATATTAAGGTCGATACATTCCTAATAGCCGAGTATATATGCTAAGTATGCATATCCAAAACAACTTGTGTAATCGCTACTTGGGTATATTTCGTTTATACCATGAGTAAAAATGCCACATATTGGGCCAAATTAACATTGAACCACCATTAATCCCTCATTCAAGTCTCCGCCATTCAGCCAATTAACATAGTATACGGCCCTAACCAAGTCAACGAATGCATCAATGGTAAATACCAACGAATGGTCAATGGTAAAAGTCAACCGTCAATCAACTATCGGCCATGTTGCTAGTCGCGCTCCAAGCCGATTTCCAACCATGTTTCAGTAGTCGCTAACAGTCCTCCCATTCGCCCCACTCCGGTCTAATGGGTCTTACTTGCGAAACGCTCTCCCACGATACAACGATCTTTCTTCCTCGAGTAGAAGCACTCCAAACTCAAGGAAACAATAACCAAATTTTGTGTTTATCTCTAAGTACTATGACAACAATGAATGCAAGTGAAATCAGGTTTATGTGTGTGCTTTTCTTGTGTTTATAATGAAACTAGAGTGGGTTTTATATACTTGATTGGTGTCTCTTAGGAAAGGACATAGTGTCTCTTCGCCAAGAGTCACATCTCTTTGTAAGAGTCCTTTCATGGAGAGTCACAACTCTTGGAAAGATTCCATTCATAGAGGGTCACATCTCTTGGAAACAACCCTTCAATTATAATTAACATAATTTCTATTCAAAATTTCCAACAATCCCCCACATTTGAATAGAACTTCTAAGAATGCAAATGCTATCTGAGACACTAAAGAGAGATAAATTGAAAAGTCATTGCATGGGGATAGGTAGCTTTTGGCTTTGAACCTTCCTTAGTGAATAACTATCGGATTTACTCACTAACCTAAGTGAACACGATGTCTTGAATCGTCACTTTTTTAATGTAAACCAAGACAATAGTTATCACACGCAGCCTTTTCTCACTAATTTGGTTCTACTGATTTGTGTTCATTTCTACCGAACAATCCCTGATTCATGAGTGCTTTAGGAAATTAAATCCTTATAAAATTTCCATAGAATCGCCACAATTATACACTCACATAGGTGATGTCCCATTAAGAATACCTGTAATATCCCACTTGTAAATACAAGATATAGGCACCATTAAAAGCATAGCTTATCCTAAACACATTTCAGAAACACACTGTCTCATCATAGGAATAGGATGGAGTTTTATCTCCACGTTGTTTACTCCGAGTTATAAATAACTTAGTTGTCCCTTTTGAACCTAGATCTTGGGATCTCCAAGTCAACTAGGTTGGGTTACCATTATCTTCACTCATAATTAGTAGGCTTTAAATTAACCTATTCCCTCGATGAACACATTATCTCTAGTCATCAAAATATTTTTCACGCGCGGTCCTCTAAGACTATTTACTAGAAATTTGTCACCATTTTGTAGCACTATTAAAAAATTTGTAATTTCTCTTCCAATTTTTATTTGCTACAAATTATTTCCAAAATCATGTCCGTACAAATTTACATCCATTTGTGCATGCACTAACCAACGTGATTTTGTAACTTTCCATTTCGGATAGGTTTGGCTCTTTCATCCAATTTAATTACATGTGTTCAATCACCATTTACGTAGCTAAATTTGACGATCGAACATGAATTATTTGGATTTCTTAAAAACACCCATGTTTTTTTTTAGACAGCTTGTTTATGGGTAAAATCGCTTTCGCCGATTTTGGTAAATTTGTGAGGTGAGTGAGAAACCGGTTCAAACCCTAAACAAATGTGTTGTAATGAGCACTTTATAGATTCGAGAGATCAACTGCATAAGTCCGTCCTAAACCAAGAAATGGCCGTTCCAGATTTGCTTCGGTCACAAAGGAAGAGAAGGGTTGATTTGGGAAGGGAAGCCAAGAAAGGTGTTGAGACCAGAATAATTCTGGGAGAGTAGTATCTCGACTTGTATCAGAAAGTAAAAGATTTGGGAAGCTTGCAAGAGATGAAAGCTTTTTTGGAGAGCTTGCAAAGTTGCCTTTTCTGAGAGTGTAGTATTTTTTCTCCGACCGAGACTTGTTGTCCGGTGGAAATAGGTAAGACCCATTTATACAAGTCGAGATCAAACGCACTCGGTCTCATGAAGGAAGAAAGTAAAGGGTGAAATAACGAGAGGAGGTGGTAACCGTGAGTGTTAATGGGTGAAAACGTTTTCACCATTATTTCCTCATTTATTTGACCGCTTTATTCCTTTTCACGCTTTCTTAATGTGAGCGTAGTGTACGCTGTAAGTCATGTGACCGCCAAAACCAAAACCCCGGAAAGCATCCCCGCCTTGTGCTGATGTCTCGAGTGTTGGTTGCATCTTGAGTGCAAGTGGTGCTGTTAGGGGCGCATGGCATGTGCCAATGACGTGTGTGGAATACCTTGGTGGTAGGTTGCACGCTTGCAAGTTAGGCTACCAAATGGTGTGTGTTTGGCATGTGCCAATGGCATGTGCGAATGCCTTGGTGGTAGGTTGCACGGCTTGCAAGTTAGGCTACCAACAAGGTGTGTTTGGCATGTGCCAATGGCATGCGTGGTCATAGTGGCCATGGCCTCGGTAGAAAAGCTACCAATGAGCATGTTGGCATGTGCCAATGGTATACGTGGGTGTTAGGGCCGTGGCCTTGCAGGAAAAGCTACCGAAAGCACGCTTGGCATGTGCCAATGGCATGCGTGGTCATAGGTCCGGGCCTTGTAGAAGAAGCTTACCAATGAGCATGTTGGCATGTGCCAATGGCATGCGTGGGTCATAGGGTCGTGGCCTTGGTAGGAAAAGCTACCAGCGAGCATGTTTGCATGTGCTAATAAAGATGCGTGGCCGATTTGGCCTCACACTAGTGGAAAATGGATTTTTAACCACTTCCTAGGTTCTAAAAAAACGACTTCCTCAGGCTTGTAGTAATTGTACGAGCTGTCAAAAACAGTTGTATTTTTAATAAAAAATAAACCTGTTTCAGCCACAGTCGTTGTATTAGGAGGTATTTTTGTAAATAACTAGTACTCTCTGATAGAGTATAAGAACTACTGTTGGAGCAACTAGTTTCTATAGGCCTGGTTTTAGGCTATAATACCCTTCCCTACCTTTCTCTCTTCAATTCTTATCTCGTTCACAGACCAAGATCCCCTTTATCTTCCGCAGATAATATCTCTTTCTTCGTTTTTTATCATCAAAAATCATATCCCTAAATCATAAACTCGTTTGTTTTATCAACATTTCAATTTTAACAAAGTCTACTGTTATTTGGTTCTCATCCTCAAATTCAACAAAGCCTGGAAGAACCCTAGAATAAAAATCCAGTTTTTCTCAATAATTAAGTTCAAAATCTAAGTCAGAAATCGAAGACAAACCTCTATTCTAGAAGTTCACTGTCACAAATCGTAACTTCATTAAAACCCCTATCTCAAAATCAAAATCAAAATCAAAATCAGGACGCATGTATCAACGGAAATCAAACGTTGTAACCATGGATCTAGTCTTTTCGCTCCTGAAATCCTCAGAGTAATATGAATCTTGTTCTTGTTTGGTAAATTTGATATACTTTTTCTATTATTAACGATTTAATTTCACTTTATTTTTCTCGTTTTTGTTTTTGCAGTAAGGTGTTCCCTTTCTATTTTTACCTATAACTTATCAAAATGAAGATAGTGGTCTTTATGGATTCAAAATCTTAAAATCTGAAGGGTTTTCATCGCTTCGTTGATGAAGCTATCGAAAGGTATGCCTTCTATTGGACATAAAAAATGCAATATTTTATTTTTGTTATGTAAATTTATCTGAATTTGAATATTAGGTCAGGAGAATTGTTTCTTATATATCTAAAATTGTTGGGTTTGTATCCAAACTCGAATTTGCAGGTGGAGAAGCTGTGAGAGGAGCTCAAACCAATCAGGGAAAACACACCTCTTGCAGACAATAAGACTGCATAGCTACTGTTCGTCGAAATTCCTGAAAGAAGAGGACATTTCTTAGTATGAATTTCATCTTCATTTCTTTGAGCATTCTGTTGTAGCTTGAGATTTGGCTAATTATAATTTGTGATCATTCAACCAATTTGGAACTGACACAAGGTGGGATATCATTTCTACTTAGAAATGATATGACTTAGGTGTTGATTATGCTAATCAAATATAAAATAACTAATGATGAGTTAGGTGGGATAGCGCTCATGTTTAGCCGTAACCCAATAGTATATGTCACCTTTAAGAATGGTTGGTTACAAGATTTGTATGGCCTGATCTTGGATTGTTTTATGCTAATTAAATGCACTTGTTTTTCACTAATTATGGACCTGATGCTTCCATTTTAGAAAGTGTTATCTTATGTGTAGCTAGCTTGTACAAACAATTGAATATGGTTGCCTTTTGAATTTATGTATGTGTAGTGTACTGTGTGTTATTGTTGTTAGTGGAGGAAAATGTTTGCTACCTGTATTCGAGAGACACATGCTAGCTAATTTTATTTTCATTTTAAATGAGGTCATGCCGGTAGCCTGGTGCATATATTTGTGTTTCACTTTGTCATTTTAGATTGGGAAGTGGAACTCTTATTCTTTCCATCTTCATAAAATGGTCTAGGCTACAATAAATAGATGTTATATCTGATGGACCTCGTATATACCTATAGCATGGGTCAGATAAAGAGTCCGTAGAAAGTTTTGCGTACGGCAGTCGGACACGCAGACTTGAACTTGTATGGAAAGGATTTTTTCTTCTTTTGGTCTGTTTGACCCTGTCTAGTGCATTTCGATGTTTTAGTTTCCACTGTGAGCTCTATTAAACTAATATGGTGATGTTTTCTAAAGGAGCCTAATTTTTTGGTATTGTCCCCGGTTCCAAAAGAGGAATAATGGCTTGATGCTTACTTTGTGTTTCAATGGAACACATTGCTTTAATGACTTTATTTAGTATTGTTGTCTCTTATTACATGAACTTGGTAACACTAGTATTCATTTGTTTAATTAAATTAAAGAATATGTCTTTACATTTTCAAAAAAGACCAAGACATGTTGATAGTATGAAGGAAGTAAGTCACGACCACCATATTCATTTTTATTTATTTTGTATTTGTATATGTCACTTGCCAAGGGTTATGTATGCTATATTTTTTTCACATCAACTCGTGGAAATATATACAATGAATTACTGTGTGAAAATGGTATGAGTTGTATCTTTTTTTTTTTAGCGAAAGGTAAATGTAAATCCATGGTCCTGCTGCTAATGTGGAAGGTCCTAAGTATTGCCACATTTCCTTTGAGAGAAAATAAAGATAATTTGATATGTCGCAGATCAGACCGACATGCGCTTCCAAAGTTGTTATGAACTTTAGCGTCTTAGTGCTATTTGTTTCATTTTTTCTCCTCCATTATAGTCATCAACATGCCGTCGTGGTAATTTTCGTATTGTTTGGGAATTGGGCTATCGTGATATCTAGTGTGCAGGAATGGCTTGTGTATCTGTTTGGTTTCATGGATTATACAAATGAAGACCATCCCATTGTTAATAATTAGGTAGAATCTTCTTGTACATAAAAAACATTTTGAGGAGTTCTGATGATAAATCTACTGTAGATATTATTATGCCCGTTGTTTGCATTTACTTGCTTGTGTAATATACGAAATGTAATTGAAGTTAGTTTGTAGGTATATCTCTATGTACTTCTTATCTGGTGTACTTACATGTAACTTTGACTGGTTAATTAGATTATATAGGATATGTTAACGCCTTTATGACTTGCAGGTCACACAAGATAAAGAATGGCGGTGGTTAACTTATTATTGTACAAGGATAGTTGTTGCTGGCCAATTCATACTATCCAATGTTAGAGATAGTTAACTGAAGATCAAGGACCAAGTGTCGAATTACATTCCCGGTTAAGAGATCAACTTCTAGGCACTCCCATGGCAGATATTCATACGCTCGTACTTGGAGAGTTGAACAATCAGGAAATAAGCAAGGATTTCAGAACTGTCGTCGAGGTATATATCTTCTTTACAGATTATCGAACACCAATATTAGCAGATTAAAACTGCATTCTTCTCTGATTGTTTCTTGCAGCACCTACTTGAATTATTTATTAACAAGTCAGATTTCCACTTCATTCCCCCCATCTCCCCTATGAACCATTCAGAGTTTCGGTAGAAGTTTGTTTGCTTTGTCATTTATACTCCGTATGCACAATTTATAGTTTTATGGAAGTATATGGTTGGTTACTGTTTTATTCATTAGATATGTTCTATCTTAATTATCAGTAGGTGTAACTGGTCTTATTCTCCTCCGACAACTATTTACCTTACGAACTTGTAGATATATGTAATGTTTGTGGTCTTAAAGCAAAATATGGTCGATAATTGCTTGACCTTAGTATTTGTGTTGCTAACTGCAGGAGAGATCTTCCTGTAGACTTAGCAGAAGGAGCGCTCCATGCAATTTTGCTTGCAAGCATTAGGCAAGGTACTAAATTGTGCATCAAAGTTATTTTGTTTCCATCTGCGTATCTGTGTTTCTTTGTATTTTTATGTGATCCTTTGTGCTTGCACTAAGTTGTGTGTTGTTTTTTTACATAATCCGTTAGTGTGAATGGGTGTAGTTCTTGTTGCACATTTTGGTTCCTTCAACGTGCACTTATTTGTAAGAGATCAACAGTGGTGTTGAAATTGAAGTGGTCAAGAATATTTTTAGGTCATACTATACTGTTAGGTCTTTTTTACTAAATCTCTAACGCCAAACATATTTTTTTCAGATAATATTCCGTTCATTTGGGGAGCTCAATTCATCTTTTGTTGGTTAGTTTTGTTTTTCTAATGTCCGTAGGTTGGGTTTAAGTGGTTATAAGAAAATTAGCTTTTAAAAATGCTCTAGTATAATTATAACTTAGAATTGTGTGAATTCAGTACATGTGTAAAACTTTTTGGGGTTTTTGACCTAATTTGTCAACTCAATTAATGTAAATCGAGTTACATTGTAAACGTATTTCGAATTTGGATTGAATGGTGAATGTTTTGTTATCAAATGAGCATTTAATAAAGTTCAAGCTTTAGTGAATTTCAAATTTTGTTATGCCAAATAAATAAGATGTGAATCAGATTTTCTAAATTTTAATGAACTTTAAATTTCGTGCCAATGGGATGAAAAATTAGTCGACTAAGATTCGATGAATCGATTTTAAAAAGTATTCAGCCCATATAAACCACTTCTCAAAATCAAGCGATTTACTTTTATATTTTCTAATTTAAAACTTTAGAAACCACCGTGGAATGTCGTTGTTATCAATTGATGTCGAGGAAGTCGTATTTTTAAATATTTCAATTTCTCGTGAGCCACAAATGTTTTGGAAAAAACCACTCCAAAATTCCAACTGATGAACACAAATGTTTTTGATGATATTACCTCTTGTCTTTAAAGTGGTTTAACTTCCATTTTCCACTAGTGCTAGGTTGCATGGTTTGCAAGCCTGGGGGCGCTATATTTGGCATGTGCCAATGGCATAGCGGCTTGAAATATGGCTTGTGGTACGTGTTGGCATGTGCCAATGGCACGTACGGCCATGTTGACCTAGTTGCAAGTTTTGCAAGCCTAGGGCGCTATATTTGACATGTGCCAATGGCATAGCGGCTTGGAAATATGGCTTGTGGTACGTGTTGGCATGTGCCAATGGCACGACGGCCATGTTGACCTAGTTGCAAGTTTTGCAAGCCTAGGGCGCTATATTTGGCATGCGCCAATGGCATAGCGGCTTGGAAATATGGCTTGTGGTACGTGTTGGCATGTGCCAATGGCATGTACGGCCATGTTGACCTAGTTGCACGCTTTGCAAGCCTAGGGCGCTATATTTTGCATGTGCCAATGGCATAGCGGTTTGGAAATATGGCTTGTGGTACGTGTTGGCATGTGCCAATGGCACGTACGGCCATGTTGACCTAGTTGCACGTTTTGCAAGCCTAGGGCGCTATATTTGGCATGTGCCAATGGCATAGCGGCTTAGTTTTGGCATGGTTGCCAATGAGTGCGATAGGTAGTTTGGTTTTGGTGTCATAGCCATGGGGCGCATAGCCACAAGGCTTGGTTTTTGCATTGTTGCCATGGTGCAGTGATGTGCGGCTTGGTTTGGCATCGTTGCGATGGTGCGCAGCAGCGGGCTTAGTTTGGCATTGTTTCCATGGTGCGCAGCAGCGGCTTGGTTTGGCATCGCTGCCATGGTGCGCGAGCAGCGCTTTAGTTTGGCATTGTTTCCATGGTGCGCAGCATGTGCGCTTGGTTTGGCATTGTTGCC
The DNA here is from genome assembly GCA_023531295.1 of Papaver armeniacum. Classification (NCBI taxonomy): domain Eukaryota; kingdom Viridiplantae; phylum Streptophyta; class Magnoliopsida; order Ranunculales; family Papaveraceae; genus Papaver; species Papaver armeniacum. The sequence goes on from JAJJWW010002457.1 coordinate 16,261, forward strand.
ATGGTGCGCGATGTGCAGCGGCTTAGTTTGGCATTGTTGCCATGGTGCTAGCAGGCGCGCTTGGTTTGGCATTGTTGCCATGGTGCGCAGCAGCGCCTTGGTTTGGTATTGTTGCCATGGTGCGCAGCAGTGGCGCTTGGTTTGGCATTGTTGCCATGGTGCGCAGTGCAGCGCCTTGGTTTGGCATTGTTGCCATGGTGCGCAGCAGTGCGGCTTGGTTTGGCATTGTTGCCATGGTGGGCAGCAGCGCTTGGTTTTGGAATTAGGGTTCTCGTGGTCTAAAACCTTAACTGCATTTTGAAGAAATACCCTATTAATTATTTACACTGAAAGTTAAATGCTCTTAGTTAATAAGTTGCGGGTAACACTAGGTCATGGGGTTTTACGATTTTACCCTTGTTTAAAACCACCATCAACATTAAGTCCCCCGCTTAGCTCTTAACATGGGCTTTGTTGGGGGGTAAGCATAAGATGGTGACAAACTATCAACGCAAAACCGTAAAGAGAATTGAGGAGGCTTGTCCGACTTTTATAAATAGGATTTGGAATCCTTGCCTCTCGGTAGTTTTGCACAAGTCGGCACAATCGGTGGGGCCTGCAACTTGGGCGACGCTGGGAAGTTGCGTGATTTGGGAAATCGAGTGTGCTAGCCGGTGGGACCCCGCAAGGTGGGAAGTCAGGCGTGCTTGCAGCGTGACTTGGGCGGCCATTGGGAAGTCGGCGCAATTGGTGGGGGGCCGGCAACTTGGGCGACGTTGGGAAGTGCGTGAATTGGGAAACTGAGTGTGCTAGCTGGTGGGACCGGCGTAAGGTGTGGAAGTTGTGCGTGCTTGCAGGCGTGACTTGGGCGGCCATTGGGTAGTTGGCGCAATTGGTGGGGCCGTTTCTTACACACGATTTTGGAAAAGGGGAAATCCTTCCCTATTTCAGAATCTTCACGCCTATATATATATAAAGTCCCTTTCTCCCATCTTGCACTTTCATCTTTTCATCCTTTCCTACTAGCGGCAGAGTCACTTAAGAAAAACCACTTTCTGTGCATGTCTTCCAAGATTTCTCTTGTTTCCCTTTTTATGTAGGTGTAAACCCTAAGAGTAGGCGCGCATATAATTTCTTGGCGTGTCTCTTGTAGAAATATTGTATGTATGCAACCAATGGAAATACCGTATATATTATCCGAACCCGTAGGAAATATTGTATATATGATTTTCCTGGCCCTGAAAGAAATATCACAAGGCAGTTTTGAACCCGTAGAAAATGCTTCATATATAATTTTGAACCCGAAGAAGGATAATGTAGACACACTTGAACCCGTATAAAATACCGCGTATATGGTCTTGAACCCGAAGAAAATATGCGTATATAGTCTTGATAGACACACTTGAACCCGTATAAAATACCACGTATATGGTCTTGAACCCAAGAAAATACTGCGTATATAGTCTTGAACCCGAAGAAAATATCATGATATAGTCTTGAACCCGAAGAAAATATCGTGTGTGCGCTTTGAACTCGTAGAGAATACGCCCTTTTTTTTTTTTTTTTTTTTTTTTTGTATTTCGGGTTTTCCTTTGTCGAGCGCGGTTATGTGTCAGGGAGATAATTTTTTTTTTTTTGTGTGCAGATATCTTGTTACTAAGTTGTTATTAAGAAATCCGACAAGATGTTACCTCGAACAAAATTTCGCCTCATCGAAGGATGTCCATAATTCCAAACCAAACACGGATGATGAATTCTTCGCCAAAAACTTGTCTCTCGCTCGGAAAAAATCACCTGTGTTTCGTGCCAATTTTGTTAACCGGTGGTGAAGATGAAAAGAAGACACGTTCGGTTCGCGCCCGCAGAACACCATACGGTTCTCCGTCTTCATAAAGGGGTATATTCCTCCTCCAACATTGATTTCGTGATGTGTCAAAGCCCATTGCGTTCTTTTTGATAGATGGGTTGAGTTCATGGTGAGTAAGGAGCACATAAATACCAACTTGACTCGAGCGCAGATTATTGGTGCCACGAGCTTCGGTAAATCTCCGGATTAGGAAGGATATCTCGGGCTTGGTTGCTTTCATCTCCAGATGGTGTTCTGACACCCATACGATCATATGTAGATGGGGTGAGATAACTTTCTCCTTGGAAAGTGTGGTCTGTCTTGCCGAATCTTCCCAGAATCGGGAATCTTAAAATCCAATTATCCGAAAGTGAGGGGAAGATGCGGGATGACCTCGCCGCTAAGTTGGAAGATTTCGCTCGGAAAGACTCCGCTGCGAAGTCGAAGGATTCTGTCCGGAAAGAGGATGAAAAGGTGCCTTTACAGCTGGTGGATATCCCAATGGTTTCCGGACGAGCTAGAACTCGAACAAAAGCAAGCTGATCTTCACATTGCAAGACTTTGGCTCTCTCGGTTGTCCAGACATTTTTGACGGTTTGCCCGTAAGAAGGAGATAAGACCAGAGTTGCTAGTGATTGTTGTGAAGTTGGCAAAAGGTGAAGTTCTTCCCATTGGCAAGCTATTCCTGCCTCCCGTATGTGCATCCTGGATCACCTAGTTGCGAACATGCGAGTTTCGAATGGTTTCATGAAAGTGAATTCATATGTGCACGTTGCTTTTCGCAAAGTCGGCTATGGGAGCACTTTGAGAAGTATGCTCGAAACCGATGCCTTCGATTCCCGCGAGTTGGGGCGGCTCTCGACTTCTTCGATGGGTGAACAGCGCCCAAGAGTTGGCGTGAGCTTGGTTAGTCTTCTTGATAAGTCGTATGAAATCAATTTTCACCCATGGGAGCTGGTCCATAGGTCGGTGACTCAAATTGACACCTTTGCTTCATTCCGCTCATGTCTTTGTCTTCTCGATGGCGATTTGAGCGTGGTGAAAACTTGTTCATTCAAAGTCATTGTCCTGCTATATGCCGAGTCTTTTCTTCATGGGGTCTTTCCAGATAGCTGCTTACAATATTGACCGTGTTGCTCGCCATATGGGTTTCGATCAAGGGGTACCTCTTGCTTACCAAAAGGTGATTCCTAAGGATTCATTGCGTGCCGCCCTCAATGCCGGTGCCCTCGAGCCGGTATCCGCCTTCCTTCTTTCAAACGGAAGAGCAACTTCACGACTTTCTGCTATAATGAGTTCTCGGTGCGACGAGTTTATTATGATCCAAGCTTTGTGAATAACGTGGTGGAGAACGCGTTGTAAACCTTCCCGCCAGTTTTGAAGTATCCCATGTCGAGAGATCTCAAACGAAAGTTGGCTAGCAACTTTCGGAAAGTCCCTGTGCCAAGGAACGGAGAACGAAGAATCGTACGGCGTGGTTCCCGGGACGGTTTCAAAAGATCCTCCCACGCTCTCGTGTCTTTCAGCTTCTTCCAATAACCTGTGTATGTGTCGCTTCTTCATTGGTTTGTCTCAAAACACGTGAATTTCTCAATAAACATGTGTCTTGTTTCTTCCAGGCTTCTAGAGGTTAATGCTTTCACGCTCTTGCACGCTGTCAGGAGACGGCAATTTCTTCAAAGAATTCCAGCAGAAGACTCGAGCCTTCTCATAGCGGTGATGAGTCGAGAAAGAGGAAAGTTCGACAAGTGAGAGTGATTCCTCCGGCAAAGACGGGTTCTTTTTCTGGGAAGTGGTTCGGTGAGTTCCGCGCTTCTCTTTCTTTCTTCTTCTCGTTTCTTCTTTTGAAAAAAATGTCCACCAAGTTTGCAGGAGGAATCCTGGCTCGAGGACGATTCCGAGGTAGAGCCACACGGAAACTTGCCTTTGGTGGCCACCGCCTGGCCACTTGGAGATGTGAGTTAGCCAATTGCCGGCATGTATGTGTGGTTCAAACGGTGGATGATACTCGATGGTTCTGCTGTAGACATGGAAGAAAATCCTTTCATGAGTCATGAGGCCAGGTGCAGGTGCGCCGTTTTTGATCCTCCGTACTTGGTTCCTTATCCGTGTCATGTGTCAAGTTGGCGGCTTCGGCGTGCCGGCTAAGCACGAGGCGTTGTACACGGGTAACTGGGAGAAGTACGGACATATGGCCACAACCAAGAAAGTCACTAGTCGATTTGCGCCGGCTAAGCGTGTAGAAGAGGCTTTATCTTCCATCGAGGATATGCGTGAGGTGACCGGTCACACCGTTTCAAGACGTTATTGCCAACCGGGAGCACCATCGCGACGTGTGCGAGAAAAGGAGTTCAACACTTCGTGGTTTATCAAGGCTTTTGCTGAGATCCAAAAGTTGAAAGATGCAGCAATCAAAGCCTTTCCACCGAGGAGATTGCACGACAGGAGGTAGAACTCGAAAAACTTTCCAAGATGTTGACTATGAAAGAGCGGCTCTTGAAGATGCAAAGTTGACTTTCTCCTTAAGAAATGCACTCCTTGATGATTTTCCTTGAATGTTTCTCCGTTAAACTTTCATTTAGGTTCTTTTTCTCTTTTTTTTTGAAAGACATATTGATGTCCTGTTCAAAGTTTGACCGGTTTTGGTAGATAAGTGGTAGCTTTTGAGGATATTGGATTATTTCTGGATGAATGGTTTTGATAATATGACTCGATTATGTTTTGGGAAAGGAATATTGCTTTTATGAAAGTGTGTGCTAGCAATAGGCATAAGACGCAGTGAGTATGACGGCTTTATTAAGAACCTAAAAAATGATCGTTTATCTTGCCCAATCTAAATTTACTCACTTGCAAACACGCTCCAAGTAAAAGGAGGCTTTGCGGGTAGCATCACCGCTTAGTCCCCAATTGTCAGTAGCGTCTCCGTTTTTCTCGTGTAGTTTTTGCAACCGATAAGGCCGTCTGTTAGTTGAGTCTGATCGAGTGGCAAGATCTTCGCAAGTCCCGCTCTTGGTCGTCCGATAGTTGCGTCGGATTGAGTCGCTTCCCCTACCATCTTGACGCCCTGGGGTCAAGAACGAGATCGACAGCCCCGACATTGTAGCCGATAGATCAATCCTCCCATCGTGGTCGCCAATTGTTTATGGGTAAAATCGCTTCGCCGATTTCGGTAAATTCGGTAGGTGAGTGAGAACCGGTTCAAACCCTAAACAAATGTGCCGCACGTGAGCACTTTATAGATTCGAGAGATCAATCCGTACAAGTCCGTCCTAAACCAAGAAATGGCTGTTCCAGACTTGCTTTTTGGCCACAAAGTGGAAGAGAAGGGTTGATTTGGGGAGGGAAGCCAAGAAAGGTGTTGAGACCAGACACTGGGAGAGTAGTATCTCGACTTGTATCGTAAAGTAAAAGCTTTGGGAAGCTTGCAAAGAGATGAAAGCTTTTTTGGAGAGCTTGCAAAGTTGCCTTTTCCGAGAGTGTAGTATTTTTTTCTCCCGACCGAGACTTGTTGTCCGGTGAAATAGGTAAGACCTATTTATACAAGTCGAGATTGAAACGCACTCCTGTCTCATGAAGGAAGAGAGTAAAGGGTGAAATAACGAGAGGAGGTGGTAACCGCATGGTGTTAATGGGTGAAAACGTTTTCACAATTATTTCCTCATTATTTGACCGCTTTATTCCTTTTTCACGTTTCTTAATGTGAGCGTAGTGTACGCCGTAAGTCAGGACCGCCAAACCAAACCCCCCGGAAAGCATCTCCCAGCCAGGTTGATGTCTCGAGTGTTGGTTGCATCTTGAGTGCAAGTGGTGCTGCTAGGGCGCATGTGGCATGTGCCAATGACGTGTGTGGAATACCGATAGGTGTAGAATACACCGTATTTAATATCTAGTATTTATGCTTTCTTTAATAGTTTTCTTGTAAATTATGTATCTTATGTGTGCTTTTGAGTTTATTAGGTGCAATGGAGTCATTTGGAGCAAAAAGAATAATTGGAACTCGTTCAAATACAAGATTTCTACTTTTCATTGTGTGTAGAGGACGAGAAGATGAAGACGATGGCGAAAGAACGGAGTCATTCCGAAGTTCGTATGAAGAAGTTATGAGCAAAACAAGAACTCAAGCAAAAAGGGCAATTTTGTCATTTCCAGTGGTGAACACTATCCTGAGTCCGAGTAATGGTTAAGGGACAACTCTTTGGGAGGAATACTAAACGCAGTCCGGTAATGGTTAAGGGGCTGCCATCAAAGTTATCCCTTATCAAGGTGACCAGTGTTGAACAACCGACCCTATTTCTACACCCGGGTAAATCGAGAGACCGTCCTTCATTCACCCGAACTCGATATTGAGAAATAAATCAAAGGAAATGGCGTTCGATTGAGGAAATTGGTGAGGAGTAACTCGCAAATTTGACGCCGCTTGTGGTGGATCTCAAATGGAAGAACATTGTCGTGAATGGTGTCAGTGGATATAAGGGTTCTAGAGATTTGAGATTTCAGAAAGAGAAGAACAAGAAAGTTAGGTTTGAAGAACAGCAAGGAGAAATTGTTGGCACAGTTTTGTGGTCCGAGATAGAATGGGTTTGGTTGAAAGGAATGCAGATGGAGAAACAAGGTTTAATCAAGAATGAGATGATTCAGATGAAATTCGAGATGGCAAGAGTGAGTTTGGTTTGATTTTGATGAGAATAAATTGGGAATTTAGGGTTTGTTGTTATGCTCCGAGGTCGATCAAGAAGAAACAAGATGGTGGTCATTGTAATGGGTTCGAGTTCATCTAATTGAATCCGAGGTAATTAGAGATTGGGGATTGGTGTTTGAATTACCGAGATGGTCTGGCCGTGGAACTTGGTTTGAGAATGGTGGTGATTGTCACAGAAATAACCGAGTTGAGTTGAGGAAACAAGGAAATGGAGTTGGTAATGGAGGAGGCAAAGAAGATAATCAAGAGTGAGTCGTTGCCTTGAGGTTGCTGTTGTTGCATAATGGGTTTGGCAGTGGAGAATCGTGAGCAGAGGAAGCTAAGTCGCAGTTGCGCTTAAGCTACATGCATTGGTGGATGAATTTTAAAGGGCATTAATGCAGGGTAAGGAGCTGAGCATTTGAGCCGAGTAGTGCGAAGTCGCAGGAGGTGGTTAATGGGTGTAGAATTGCGCATGATGGAAGCCAAGGTGGTAGTTCCACAAAGGTCTGGCAAGGTATTTGAGTTAAGCTGGAATTACAGGTGCTGATTGGAGTCGAGTCTAGGCAGTGGCGCTGGAGATAGACTGTGAATGACTGAATTGGTGATGTTGAGTAGGTTGGGTTGCAGCGGTTGAACTGAGCTGATTTGAGTTGCTGATGAACTGAAACTGGAGGTTTGTGTTGCACCACCATGGCACAACAGTTAAGAATGGAATAGGCAACATGGCTCAAGCCTTTACAAAGACCTCCTCGCAACTATGGCAGCTACTTAGATAAGGAGATGGATGAAATATTGAGCTCGAGGGAGTGGCTATGAATCGTTGGCATGACAAGTTGGAAAGAGGTGATGTTGTTGTCGGTTTGCAAGTGACTGCTATGTAGTTAACTCGAGCACCGGTGGTAATCAAGTGATGTTGGTTTATGAGAAGCAAGTCATGGAGTGGAATGCATTGAGGTGGAATGGGTGAGTTCATGGAAGTGGATGTGCACATGAATCGCACTGGAATGTTGCAGTGGTGGATGCTTTGTCGCCATTATGGCCGTGCTTGAATGAATGGCTTTGTGATGGCATTGAACCGAGAGTGGCAAGAGAATGGAATGTAGTTCACTGCAGGTGTCATGGGTTCAAATGGAATGATCGAAAGGTGCCATTGCTAGTGCAGGTCATGGTGTCGGGTAAAGGAATGTGATCTCGCAATGGCTTGATGACCGGTGGATTGAGGTTGCCCGAGATGCTTGCAGACCGGCAGAATGGGATGGAATAAGGAATTGGCAGCTGTGGCCATGATGGTCAAGTGAAGTAATGAAGCACAATGATAGCAGCAAAGAACAAGTTAAGCCTTGCAATGGCTCGTGCTGAATCAAGCTTACCTAAGGCAGACAGACTCGCTTTAACCCTCCGATCGACTCCACCGACTCACCCTAACTCTTCCCGACCGAGTTGACTTGCTTGACTAGCCGAGTTGACTCGTTGGACCCCAGATGACTCCGGTCCCGACCCGCTGACCGGTGAATCCGGGCGAACTTTGCCTGGCCACCCGAGGTACTTTCCCGCGACTATTCCATGGATTCCTACCATAATCCCGCCTTTCCGGCGAGCGCTGGGACAATTTCTACACGGTTTATCTCCATGGTGGGCCGGGTGAATTTCCAACTAATGGACTTGAAGACAAAACCTAATTTTTGGAAGGAGTATCCTTTATGGAAATTGAGGAATATATATAAAAGAGAGGACTTCTATTTTTTTGAGGATTATCTACCACGTTTTATTATTATCTCTTCTCTACTTTATTCTAGGTTTTAGAACCATGAAGTCTTTTCTCTTTCTTCTTGTGATGAACTCCATGAATATGAGTACCTAAGTTTATTATTGGTTATGGAATAGTTGATTTCACAAAGCATGATTCTTTGATTCAATATATTAGTTTTATCTCATAATTATCGCTTGCAATTCTCAAAATATTGTTTTATGATTGATTGATTGTTTTGACAAGTTGCAAATTGGTAGAACTTCTAATCACATCTACGCTAGTTTAGGGTTTATTATACGCAAAAGTGATATTCCTTGAATACAAGTAGCATAATATGAGTATAGTTTGTAGTGATATATTCTTATGATCATATGTGAATCGTAACCTTTGTTAAATCGAATTAGTGCGCTTTCCACGTTCGATTGCTTTGATTGGCCCGATTTCATAGAACTTAACGATCTAGGGAATTAAACTTGATTAGTGCTTTTACACGTTAGGTTGTTCCTTTAGGTAGAATTCATATTCGCATCTTTTAATGTGTTTGTTGATGACATGAGGAGATTTTATGGATATTCTTGCGATCAAGGTATTCTAGGGTCTTTGATAAAAGTTGAGATTAAATATCAATTTAGTTATTGTGAAAAGCATGTTAGTGAATGAAAACGAAATCCATGACCAATATCTTCTTATCCTTGATTTTATTTGTTTACTTTCTTTATTTGCTTTTATTTTATTTAGTTTATTATAATCACAAAACCCCGGTATTATTTATAGGAACCGAAACAATTTGACAACCTAGACCTCTCTGTGGGATCGATCCTTTCTTGCCCTTGCTATATTTATATTTTGAGTAGTAAGAAAGTGTAAATTATTTTTGACGCTTACGACAGCGGTCAAATACCTTGGTGGTAGGTTGCACGGTTTGCAAGTTACGCTACTAGCGTGTGTGTTTGTCATGTGCCAATGGCATGTGCGGAATGCCTTGGTGGTAGGTTGCACGGTTTGCAAGTTAGGCTACCAGTGTGTGTTTGGCATGTGCCAATGGCATGCGTGGGCTGTTAGGTCGTGGGCCTTGGTAGGAAAAGCTACCAATGAGCATGTTGACATGTGCCAATGGCATGCGTGGCCGTTAGGGCCGTGGCCTTGGTAGGAAAAGCTACCAATGGAGCACGTTGGCATGTGCCAATGGCATGCGTGGGTCGTTAGGGCCGTGGCCTTGGTAGGAGAAGCTACCAATGAGCATGTTGGCATGTGCCAATGGCATGCGGCCGTTAGGGCCGTGGCCTTGGTAGGAGAAGCTACCAATGAGCATGTTGGCATGTGCCAATGGCATGCGTGGGCCGTTAGGGTCGTGGCCTTCGTAGGAAAAGCTACCAATGAGCATGTTGGCATGTGCCAATAGCATGCGTGTCCGACTTGGCCTAGGTTGCATGGTTTGCAAGCCTAGGGCGCTATATTTGGCATGTGCCAATGGCATAGCGGCTTGGAAATATGGCTTGTGGTATGTGTTGGCATGTGCCAATGGCACGTACGGCCATGTTGACCTAGTTGCAAGTTTTGCAAGCCTAGGGCGCTATATTTGGCATGTGCCAATGGCATATGGCTTGGAAATATGGCTTGTGGTACGTGTTGGCATGTGCCAATGGCACGTACGGCCATGTTGACCTAGTTGCAAGTTTTGCAAGCCTAGGGCGCTATATTTGGCATGCGCCAATGGCATATAGCGGCTTGGAAATATGGCTTGTGGTACGTGTTGGCATGTGCCAATGGCATGTACGGCCATGTTGACCTAGTTGCACGTTTTGCAAGCCTAGGGCGCTATATTTGGCATGTGCCAATGGCATAGCTCTTGGAAATATGGCTTGTGGTACGTGTTGGCATGTGCCAATGGCACGTACGGCCATGTTGACCTAGTTGCACGTTTTGCAAGCCTAGGCGCTATATTTGGCATGTGCCAATGGCATAGCGGCTTAGTTTTGGCATGGTTGCCAATGAGTGCGATAGGTAGTTTGGTTTTTGGCGTCGTCGCTCATGGTGCGCAGCAGTGCGGCTTGGTTTTGGCATTGTTGCCATGGTGCTAGCCACAGCGCTTGGTTTAGCATTGTTGCCATGGTGCGCAGTGTGCGGCTTAGTTTGGCATTGTTGCCATGGTGCGCAAAGATGCGGTTTGGTTTGGCATTGTTGCCATGGTGCAGCAGCGCTTGGTTTGGCATTGTTGCCATGGTGCGCAGTACGCGGCTTGGTTTGGCATTGTTGCCATGGCGCGCAGTACGCGGCTTGGTTTGGCATTGTTGCCATGGTGCGCAGTACGCGGCTTGGTTTGGCATTGTTGCCATGGTGCGCAGTATGCGGCTTGGTTTGGCATTGTTGCCATGGTGCTAAAGCAGCGCTTGGTTTTGGAATTAGGTTCTCAGTGTTTAAAACCCTAACTGGGTATTTTGAAGAAATACCCCTATTAATTATTTACACCCGAAAGTTAAATGCTCTTAGTTAATGAGTTGCATGGTAACACTAGGTCATGGGGTTTTACGATTTTACCCCTTGTTTAAAAACCACCATCAACAACAAAGATATAGCATATGGTTTACCCCCACATTTCAATGCTATACTCAATCATCGATTCATCAAATGCTTTTAATTTCCCCGCCACTAACAATTTTTATGTCCTAATGTCGAAATGGTGTTAAAGGAAATTGAGACAACTCTCACGGTGACCGCTCGGTATGAGCAACAATTCCAAATTAGTTTGAATTGTTCGGAAGCCTAGTCCAAATCATCGAATAAACCAATGTGTCTTATTTAATTGATTACCTAGTCATTGACTTTATTTAATCAACATAGAACACATAATTAACCACTTGATTTATAGTAGTAACTTATTCTTCCATAAGTTACATTCTCGACTATGCATGGGAACCAAAAGAATCTCTCGGATTAAAGTAACTCGTGTTTATCTTGAAAACATGCCACATAGTTTAATCATTATAAACCAAAGAATATAGGAAACGTTAATTGTTCCAATACCTCAAACAAAAATTACATCATTGATTTCGTTTGATGAAGAGACACGTCTCTTTAAACATGTGCAACAATTTTTCCGAATTGTTTTATGCTTCGCATCATGACTCCATATGGAGATTAAAATTTGTATTCAAGACAAAATCCTGGTCTACAAGTTCCATTTCTTACCACAAAATCAGAAGAGCAACCAAAAAAATGTTGGAAAATCATTCTGGCTAGAATCCGATTTCCCGCTCTTCCGAAATTTCGTAAACGAGACTTGGCTTTCTCGAAATTTGTAAAAATACTTCCACTACTCCAAAAATTCTCGAAATTTGGTGCGGAGTATCATCATAATATCTTGTACACAAATTTAAAAGGATTTATCCAAATTCCTTTCTATTTGGGAGATCTCAACAACTTTGTCAAACATCAAATAAAGAGAATGGTTGTCCGTTTACTTCAAATCTACGTTCACCGCAACTTTCCTCTCCATATGTTGTTCCAATTAGTTCTACCGATCCGCTTTCTTCTCGTTCCCAACTCTTCATCGAAATTTCCAATCTCTTGAGATATATCGTTGACGTCCCAGCAGAGTCAAACAGCATTTCCATATCACCAACAGAGTCAAAACGCCGCTTTCCAAATCTCCTTTTTCGGTTCTTCTAGTTTAGTTCCTCTAGCCACAAAAGAAAATTTAAACTAACTATTAAGAACTGTTATGAATTAATAATTTTTAAAATTACTAATAACTCAATAAAGGGAATAGGAGAGTTTCATGAGAGGTAGGGGTAAGAGTCGAAAGAATCCAAAAGTCCTACGCATCCAACCATATATTTGGATCACCGCCAAATATGGTTATATCCCGAACTCTTCAACGATTTACAATGTAGAATTAATTAATTTAAACAACCCGACTTTTGTATCGATAACACCCAATCACAACGTCTCCGCAGTTGAAACCCAATGGATTTTCCTTGATTATCCGACATCAAATAGTTTTCGTAGCAATAAACCATTTGGTATGCAGTTGATTCCCGAAATCGACGTCCTTAAAATCAAAACCAGCCGCTTGTTCCTTGACACAAGATTGGATTGGCTCCCTTTGAAAATAATTCCAACCGAATGTAGCAGCTTATGTATGACCTTCAACCGTGACACGTAACAAAGTAAGTGTACAATGTTTTAGAAGAAAAGAAGAAGATGAAGGATTTCGCCTTAAGATTGTTGGATATCTTCTCCTTATATGCAAATCGACGTTGATCCGAAATGCGAGAACCAAAGAATAATAAAAGAAAATCGAGAGATTAGAAAACTAGAACCTATGTATAGATCGAGTCGAGTATTAGATACTGTCCTTAAGACGAAATTCGCCCACTCCTGCTAATGGGTCTTACTTGCGAAACGCCTCCCAGATACAACGATCTTTCTTCCTCGAGTATAAGCACTCCAAACTCAAGGAAACAATAACCAAATTTAATGTTTATCTCTCAATACTATGACAACAATGAATGCAAGTGAAATCAAAGTTTATGTGTGTGCTTTTCTTTGTGTTTAGAATAAAACTAAAGTGGGTTTTATATACTTGATTGGTGTCTCTTAGGAAAGGACATAGTGTCTCTTCGCCAAGAGTCACATCTCTTTGTAAGAGTCCTTTCATGGAGAGTCACAACTCTTGGAAAGAGTCCATTCATATAGGTTCACATCTCTTGGAAACAACCCTTCAATTATAACTAACATAATTTCTATTCAAAATTTCCAACAACTACAGAGAAAGTTATGGAACATTCTGTGTGTTTTCCTAGCCAAGTTACTTGTAGAGGAAGTTTATCTCGAAATTAGGGTTTAACCCATGTATTCAACTCGTATAAATAGAGGGAAATCTCAATCGTAAAGGGATACACCTCGATAGATTTAAAAATACACCAAAGAAGCCTAGAAGGGACCATAAATCATTGTAATCCAAATATCAATAAAATATCTCTCCCTACGAAATTCTTCCGTGGATGTAGGCAACACTTGCCGAACCACGTTAAATTCGTGTCTTTCTATTTCTCGCTTCTATTTTAAACCCTAGTTCCGATCATCATCACCAAATCGATTGTGTTATGTACCGGAAATATTTCTCGGTACAAACATTAAGCGCCGGGGTTGGCTTCGCCCAGACAAAGCTTCATGACAATGCCACGGAATGGCCGGGCGGTTTGAGCCGTGAATGTACCGTTCACCCTCGTTATATTTCGTTTCACCCACATCAGTATGCTTCACCCACGACAAGGGTTTTCTTCACCCACGCCGGTGGTTTTGTTCACCCATGTCAAGGGTTGTTGTCACCCACGCCATCCGACAATCAACTACTAAGTCACCTTTCGGCAATGACACGTCATCACCACTATTGATAGGTGTAGAATACACCGTATTTAATATCTAGTATTTATGCTTTCTTTGCGAGTTTTCTTGTAAATTATGTATCTTACGTGTGTTTTTGAGTTATTAGGTACTCTGGAGTCGCACGGAGGAAAAGAAGCAGAAATCACCCAAATTGAGCCAAAGGGCAAAATTGTCATTTCAGGGGCGAACACTATCCGGAACCAAACCAAAGGTTAAGGGGCAACTTGGGAGTAGACTAAATAGAGCCACTGTGGTTAAGGGGTTGCTAGATGGGTGGCCCTTATCCGTAAGGTGGTGTGCTGTTAGCACCCTACTTCTCTTATACCCTAAATCGAGAGTGTTTCTCTCGTTTATCACCTCAGTTCATTTCCACCTGAAAATCGAGAGAGAAAGGGATTGGAATCACCTGAGAGTTGCATACTATGAAATTCAGAGGAATTGGACGGATGAATTCATGGGTTTGTTGGCACTGGCCACTATCAAGAAATGGCCTGATTTAGAAAGAAGCCGATGTTATAAGGGAAGATATGGAGATGAATCTCAGGTGGAATTGGTCGTGGGTGTTGATTCATTGAGATGAAGAACCGAATCTGGTGCTGGTGGATATAAGGGTTCTGAGATGGAGATCGAGTTCGATAGAGGAAGAAGATGGTGGAATTGATGGATTCGATGAGGGAATTGAAGTTCAGAGAAGAGGAATCAGAGATGGGTTAATGGAACTAGGGTTTGAACTGGTTGCTGCTGAAGTTTAATGGAGATGAAATGCAACATGGTAAATGGTTGTGGATGGCTGGTGCTTTTGCCTTGATGAAGCTGGTGGTGGTTGATTTAGAAATTGGCAGTGGTAATTGTTTGCTTCTGAAGTTGAAATCGTGCACTGAGGTGTTGGTATGAACTGACAGGATTGGTTGGTTGGTACTGGGATTAATGGAAGAGCTCGAGTTGGGAAGAGTTTTGGTGGTGGAGTTGCTATAACAAATCTGGAGCAAAGGGTTTGGAATGGTGTGCAAATCAAGAGAAGAATGGTGTTGATACAGTGCACTCGATGTTGTTGCTTGCAGGGGAGAGGCTAAAAGGTGGAGATGTAGATGGTGCTTGCCGTGAGTCAAGTGTTGCCGCCATTTTAGCCTCGAATCGAAATGACACCGAGCTGCGTAATTGCTGTTGTTGCAGCTTTGAGGTGCTTGTGGCAATGGACTGTAGAGTCCGCGGTGCCGCAATGAATTATGGCCCGAGGTTGAGAATTGGAATTGTGATTGTGATGATTTTGAAGCAAATCGCTGAGTTGGTCTGAGCTTGAGCTCATATTGCAGGTAGAGTTATGGCCAGATTGAGCTGATGCTGGCCTGGGAAGAGTGGAGTTGTAAGAGAATGAACCAGGGTCTAAGTTCGAATGGTGAAGCAATGGTTGCAGGGAGCAGTATGGAAGGATATGAGCTGAAGTTACAGGAAATGGTGCTGAGCTATGAGTTCAGCTTTGAGTCAAGGTGTCAGGTCATGGTCCGGGCATGAGAATAGTGTCGGTGAAGGTTGAGATGGGTTATCCGTAATGTGGGTTCAGTGGAGATAAATTGAGCTGATGGGGTTGAGTTAAGAAATGGGTTAGCATCAAAAACAAGTCTGGAGTCAAATGAATGACATGGGTTCTGTCGAGAAGATGAATGGGTTTGATTTGGAGTTCACAGTGAAATGGGTGCAGATCATGGAACTGGGTTGCTGTTGATGGAAAGAGGAGTAAGGGAAGGTTGAGTCGAGATTGAATCGGCAATGCGAGTTTGCGTAGAGGTGAACTAAGCTACGTAAGAATGCATAGCCATCATGGTCGATGCAAAGACAATCATAGCGCATGACCGATGAGGCCTCGTGCAATGGCTCACAATTCACTCAGCCCATCCAACCGAGTAAGATGTCGACCCCCGACTCAATGACCGGGACTCGGTTCTTGACCCAATTGACCCGGCCGAGTTGACCCAAAGGGGACCCGACTGCTTCGACTCCGCTGACCTAAGTGGGTTTGCTTGACTTCGCCGGCCACCTGAGACACTTTCCGGCGACTATTCCGGCGGGATTCCGGCCATAATCCCAGTTTTTCCGGCGAGCGTTTTTGGGACATAATTTCTGCACGGGTTTCTCTCCATGGTGGGCCGGGTGAATTTCCAACTAATGGACTTTGGAAGACAAAACCTAATTTTGGAAGGAGGGAGCTATAAAAGAGAGGACTTTTACCTAATTGAGGATATCTTTTCTAATCTTATTATCTCTACTTGTTTTCTAGGTTTAGAACATGAAACTTCTCTTTCTTCTTGTGATGAACTCCTTTGAATATGAGTACCTAAGTTTATTATTGGTTATGGAATAGTTGGATTTCACATAATATGATTCTTTGATTCAATATATTAGTTTTGTCTCATATTTATCGTGTGCAATTCTCTGAAAAATATTGTTTTATGATTGATTGATTGTTTTGTCAAAGTTGCAAATTGGTAGAACTTCTAATCACATCTATTGCTAGTTTAGGGTTTATTATACGCAAAAGTGATATTCCTTGATACAAGTAGCATAATATGATTATAGTTTGTAGTGATATATTCTTATGATCATATGTGAATCGTAACCTTTGTTAAATTGAATTAGTGCGCTTTCCACGTTCAATTGCTTTGATTGGCCTCGATTTCATAGAACTTAATGCATCTAGGGAATTAAACTTGATTAGTGCTTTTACACGTTAGGTTGTTCCTTTAGGTAGAATTCATATTCGCATCTTTTAATGTGTTTGTTGATGACATGAGGAGATTTATGGATATTCTTGCGATCAAGGTATTCTAGGTCTTTGATAAAAGTTGAGATTAAATATCAATTCTAGTTATTGTGAAAAGCATGTTAGTGAATGAAAACGAAATCCTTAACCAATATCTCTTCTATCTTATTTGTTTACTTTTGTTTATTTGCTTTTTGTTTATTTTTATTTACACAATCAGAAATTCTTTCGTGTGTTTTATATAGGAAACCATAACAATTTGACAACCTAGACCTCTCTGTGGGATCGATCCTTTCTTGCCCTTGCTATATTTATATTTTGAGTAGTAAGAAAGTGTAATTATATTTGTGTCGCTACTTATGGCGATCAACTATCCACCACGCTAGCAATTTGGTCTAGTCGAAACCTCCATGTCGCTAATTTGGTCCATTCGCTGATCGCCACATAAGCAATTTGGTCCAACATCATGCCACGTCATCTTAGCACGCTTCATGAATATCTTGTTTGGCCAATAACTTCTTCGCTTTTTAAGTTTGAATTGAGGATTTTTGCCCGTTGGAATCGTCTTCAATTCCCTACAACGGAGGTGAAAATCATGAGTTTGATTTTTTTTTTTTTTTGGGGTTCAGAGACCACTATCGGCACATCGACCATTTTCTATCCACAACAAGTTCAATGTTCATAAAATTTATTAATGCAAGAATATTTTGAAGCAATAACATCAACAATGGTTTCTGATCCCTCACTTAACGGCCATTGAAAAATGGATCACGCCATCAACCTTGCAACCGGTGCCAAGTCACACATCGCTGCATTAGCAACTTGCCATCATGTCATGAACCATGTCTCGAGAAGTTGCACCACATCAACTGCCCTCGCCCCGTCGGCAATCTATTCACCCAGATCTACCCACATGTAATTTGGTTTGTTCGGGATAACTTCTTCATAGTGCTTCCGAACCGAGTGATTTCGGCTCGTTGTAATCATATGTCATTTTCCAACATCATTGAGGTAGAATTTCATGCTTTGGAGTGAAAAATTATTTTTGAGTTTGGAGCAGCGACATCTAAAAAGGACGCGTTTAATCACCAAATTATTTTTGATTTTGTACCCACAACATTCCCATGTACAAAGTTGCGAGTGATGGTTCGATTCATAAACCAACATGCTCATGTTCGTGCTAGTTAAACCGATAGTCCAATGATCGAACTTTTGTAGTCCAGCCAGAATAACAACCTAGCCCCGCTTGATCGAACCGCAGAAATCTTTTCCGCATAACCGCATACCCCTTGATCAAACGTCAGTAGTCCATTTCTTTCAAAGAATGTTTAGCCTATTTGACGAATCGATGCGCCCTTTTCCACATAATTGCTATATTCCGCTGATCGTAGCCGGTGCCCGCTTTCCCCACAATCGTTTACATTCCGCTGATCAATCGATGTAGTCGAAGTTTTCGCCGATCGCCGCAATCCAATATGATCGCAACTATTACATTTCGCTTTGGTCGATAGTCGCAGCAGGCCTAGCCGTATCATAGCCTATCGTAGTCTAGTTCCACCACGGCAACCGTTCACCCAGCTTTGAATGCAACGGTGCATTCTCAGTTTTATTCAACTAGTTCGCTCTAGTCCCACGTACTGTGTCCATTTATGTCAACTAAGGACACGAACCAAAAGTCGTCATCACCGAGACGAGACGCCAAGCTAATTGCACTTAACATAGCCACCGCAATGCATTCAAGTTGTTCGAGCCATCTTATATAACATGACATCTTCGTGAAGCTACCCTTCATTCACTGTATCAGTGATCGCGTGATGCTACCTCCCACTTACATCATGACGTCAGATCTCACACAATATCATAACATCAGCGTGCCTTCCAAGTCATCTTCAGCTCGTCGACGGTCACCTCTTTCTACATCGATATTCATCATTTTTGGCTGCCAAGGTTGGCTGGCAGTCTTGCCAACATCTGCCCCAAGCCATTACGAAACCAGGCTATTACATCGAGCCTACATTGACAAGCAAACCATTCTTTCAACTAAGCCGCATGCACTTAAGACGAACTACCACGGACACAGAGCCGCCTAAGCGTAACTATCAATTCATGGATGTTTCCACCCAATTTCGTGAATTTCGGCCTAAGCCGAAGCGTGAGCTAAACCGAGAATAGACCGGATGTTTCCGACCCATTCTATATTATCAACGGATAATCCCACCCGCTCCGACCAATTGATATGGTACAAAAGCAGGTTTAGGATTTGGACTAAACTTATCCAACTAGTCCAGTTAGCACATTGTCAGCAGAAAATCAGCGTCACATCCGCACCTTCTCAGTCATCAACAGTAACATTAGCGATCAAGCCGATTGACTCGTCAATTTTTGGTTCATCCTTTAATCCCCACCTACATGGAGGCATTAATGGTTGCATTCTAAAAAAATAATAAAATAATTTGAGGCATGATGCAGCTACATTGAAAACAATCATCACCATTGGGAAATATCAATATAACCATTGGACATCCTAATCACCATGTAAACAAAGTCGCAGTATCACTTCTCATAAGGTACGAATATAATTTAAATATTTTTGCATCATTTCATATAATCGTGCATACTTTTGTTCACTTGGACACCAACAATGTGGCGAGCGTTTTCACATGCCAGGGCATGTGGAAGCACATGCGCGAATCTAGAATAGTGGGATTTGCCCCTTGTGCGAGTTAGGATAGAAGAAAACCTTCAACCTCATTTCATGCACGAGCGAGCTGCAGCAAGGAAGTGCACCCTTGTGCGAGCATTAAGCAGCATGACAATCGATGTTTTCTGGGGGCGAGTTGCATATCACTTCAACGTGGATGACCATCACTTGGGGGATAGATATGTAACACCTCATTGTCTAAAAATAACTATTTAAGGGAGAGCGCGTAACACTCCACATGCTTGGGGGCGAGTTACATAGCACCTAAATGCGATGCGAAATTCAGCTACTGGAAATCGAAAAAAAGGGAAACCCGAACTTCTTAATCCTACAACGAGTTACATGATTAAGAGGTGGTGAGTATACACCCCTCTTAATCCTAATGAAATTATCGCAAACAACAATGTTATTAATCACTACGATCTCATTGATCAAGCTAGCAGTATCGATTCCGAACCTTGCGCCTAGTTGATCGAACTATCAAGTCCGGGGCCTTGTTCGCGCACTCGCTTGACGCAACCGATGCAGCTCTAGCTTTGGCTTGTAACCGCGCACTGGGCTAGGACGCAATCGATGCAACCAGCTTTTGCTCATAACTACTATACTTTTCGATTGGAAACAACGATGCTGACCATTTTACCGTAATTCATTGCAGTCCAGCTTGATCAAACCGTTGTATTCCAGTTCTCAGCGAATACCGTGTCTAACTAATCGTATCTCTGCAAAGGAGCCTTTGCTCGTTGTTGCAGAAATTACGATAGCTCCGCAGGTATCCCGCGACTCCCAAATCGGTGATCGAAGCCGCGCAAATCATCTTAGCTCCGCAGCCCCGTAGCCTAACATCGCATTCTGCCGCAGTGCAGCTTTGTTCGCTGCCGCAGTCCCGCGATCGCACAACTGATACGTATTGATCTCCGTACCTTGGTGACTATTATTATAGAGGCGAATTTAGAATAATAATAGACGAAAACTAGAAAACAAAATACATTAGAAACCAGATTCAAAGAAATATATCTTCTCTAGATTATGAACAAGAAAACTATTACTCCCTCCGTTCCACTTTAGATGAGTGTTTAGGGTTATTTTTTTGTTCCACATTACTTGATAGTTTTCATATTTTCACCACAAAACTACCCATAATACCCTAACATTTTGTCTTGAACCATAAGTTTATTTTTAAATACACTAATAGCAATTAATATTTGAAGACTTTTCTCAGGGACATAAATAGAATTTTTTTATATCTCTCTCTATTTCTTAATCTGCGTGAAAACTCCCAAAACGTCATCTAAAGTGGAACGGAGGGAGTACAATTCTCTCTCTTTGTTACACTCACAATATCTCTAGTAAATAACCTTAAAAATATTCTAGCTTGCTTTTACAATAATTAATTGCCTCACAAACTTCTAGGTATGTGTGTTAAACCTCCTTTTCTAGGTGTCAAACTACACTTGTCTTAGCTATGAGCTAAACATCTCTATTTATAGCTTTAACGGTTTCCCAAACCTTATAGGAATCTATTTCTTATCTAGGAATAATTCCTTTCTAGGTATACTTCCCTTTCTAGGAATATTACCTTGTTTAGGAATTATTTCCTTATCTTAGCATACTTACTTTGGTTTGGTTTCCCAAACCTCTTAGGAATTTATTTTCCTTTTATAGGAATATTACCTTGTCTTGAAAGTATTTCCTTATCTTAGCATATTTCCTTACTTTGGTTTGGTTTCCTAAACCTCTCAGGAATTTATTTTCCTTTTATAGGAATACTTCCTTAAATCAGTAATCTCTCCTAAATTATAATTATATCCCTCAATCCTTCTTGAGGATCACTCAGTTCCAGGGGGAGAGAAAGATACACATGTATCATGTGCCCCTGAATTCCTATGAAAGTTATATTTGGAGGTTAGGGAACTCAAGAGTTCCTTTCACCCTACTGAACCATCTCTCCTTGCTGGGAACTTGACTTTGACTTCCAATTATAAAAGCATCCTTATCCTCTCAGATTGTCTTAGTCACTCTTCGCTCCGTAATGCAATCCTCTTCGAGTGGTTCTTCTATATCAAACCACAAGTCTTCCACATGTGGCAAGATCATCTTTTCATCTCCACCATTATCTTCTAGTAATGGTGGTTCAAACATATTCAACCTTCCTAGGCCGTGTTCTTCTTGTTTGGTTAGGGTTTCCAAACAAACTCTGCTCGACTTCTCGTCAAGAGAACGGATAAGGAGAATGAACTTTGTACTAGCATTCACCAACCGTTTTGCCTGAGTGGCTATAATCAAGCTCGCTCCCTCAAGAGGAGAGTCAATAACTCGTATTACAAAAGTTTTCCTATCTTTGGTAAAGGTATACTTCTGCTCCCTCCTATGTAATACTGCATCTCGATCCCACAAGTAAGGAATGTTGTACTTAAGATTAGCTACTTCATAAACACCCCAAGATCTTCACACAGAAAACAGAAAACTACGCAGAATTTAAAACAAGAACACAATGAATTATAGTGGTTCGGAAATGTGCCTACTCCACTGCAGCAAATAAACTTCTTATTGAAACTTAGAGAATAGACAAACTGGTTCTTCACACACGTCTAACAATTCAGACTATGATACAATAACCAAAGGGTTATCACTCTTATTTATAGGTCTATGAATAATCTAGAATTGCATAGAAATAGAATTCCTAAATAGAGAACTAATTCCTAATATAACTTAGAAATCGATTCCTAAAATACTCGAGGAGGTGTAAAACCGATTTAGGAAATCATTTTGATCTTTCCAAAAGGTGTTTCCTAAATCGAGCCAATAACTAACAATTCTCCACCTTGACAAGATTTCTAGGACAACTTCACTGCTCTATAATTTCTCCACCTTGGCATGTAATCGACATTCCATTTCCTTCAAACTTTCACGTTTCACTCATCCGTAGATGCTTCACTTCTTCACTCATCATAAAGATGTTTCACTCCCTTCTAGGGCTTCACATGTGCTTGACAACACCACTACACCCTAAAGGTGTCTTCAAATATGCACAATGTCGATCAAGTTTAGACAATGTCTAAACTTTTCACATGTCACCGCTTTGGTGAGCATATCTATTTGGATTATTGGCGGTTCCAATCTTTTCCAATAAAATTTCACCTTTTTCAACAATTTCCCGTACTTTTGTGATATTGTACATTGATGTGCTTTGTTCGAGCGTGATATTGATCTTAGCTAGGTGTATTGCACTTTGACCGGTCACAATGCACGCTTAATTTATCTTGGCTTGAATCCCAAACTCCTCAAACAAACCTTTCATCCAAACGGCTTCCCTTATACCTTCTACAATGAGCCATATATTCATTTGATTTGTCGATAATGGTATCAGAGATTGTAAGGTGGACCTCCAACTTATTGGTCCACTCGCAACAGTAAATACATACCCAGTAGTGGACCGAAACTTGTTCAAATCACCTGCGTAATCGCAATCACAGTATCCTATTACTTTGCATGATTCTCTCATTTGTGAGAAATTCAATCCAACATCTACGGTACCTTGAATATACCGCGAGAATCCACTTCATAGCCTGCCAATGTTCCTTCCCCCGGATTATGCATATATTCATACTAACCACACTAACAACTTGTGAAATATCGGTCCTAGTGCATACCATAGCATATAAGGCTTCCAACAACACTTGCATATGGTATTTCACCCATTAACCTCTTTCTCCTCCATTGTTTTTTGGTGACTGTTCATCATTCAACTTAAAGTGTCGAGCTAGAGGTTTTGTTACCAGTTTAGGCTTTTCATCTAAACCAAAAACGCTCATTACCTTTTTTTCAAATAAGACTTTTGAGAAAGACTAATAGTGCCAGATTTCTATCTCTCAATTTTCATGCCCAAAATTTTTCTTGCTTCACCGAGATCTTTCATCTCAAATTCACTACTCTCTCGATTTTTCAATCGTTGAATCTCCCCTTACTCTTTGACGTAATAAGCATGTCATCTACGTATAAAAGTAAGTAGATAAATGATTTATCCTGAGTTGTTTGAAGCACACACAAGAGTCATAGTTATCGCTTGTGTACTTTTGTGTCTTCACAAACTTGTCGAATCGTTTGCCACTTTGCCTTGAGACCGCTTCAATCCATACAACGATCTCTTCAATTTACATACCCAATCTTCTTTACCTTCTACTTCAAACCCTCAGGTTGCTTCATATAAATCGCCCTCCTCCAAGTCACCATGTAAGAAAGGCCACGAGGGTTGTACATGCTCAAGATCAAACTCGCCACCAAAACAAGTAAAATTCTAATGGAAGTATGCTTTACCACTGGAGAAAACAATTTTTTATAGTCAATCCTTTCCCTTTGCGCGTAGCCCTTAGCTACCAACCTTGCTTTGTATCTTACATTTATTGCTATTGGAGATCCTTCCTTCTTTGTATATACTCACTTGCATCTGATTTCCTTTTCCCCTTTAGGTAGCACCACTAGCTCCCAAGTTCGATTATTCTCAAGAGAATGCATCTCTTCACTCATGGCTCTCTCCCATTCCACCTTTTCAACTATATATCTTGACGGCTTGTTTATAAGTGGTAGGAATTTCTTCTTCTACAACCGGTAATGCATATGAAATTATATCTCCAAACCGATTCGGTTTGCGAGTATTTCTTGATTCTTTCCTATGAGAAATACTATCATAATATGTAGCTTCTTCCTAAGACTTCGGTCGTGTTTCTTCTACTTGTACCTCTTGTTGCTCGGGTTCTGGGTTGAACCATCGTTGTTCCCAATTCTAAGTCTTCATCGAACCTCCATCTTCCAAATTCGTCTATGTGGACAAACTTCGCTGGTTTCTCATTTGGTTCAAACTCCTCCATTTGCCGACTTTCTACTTATATTTCGGATGATTCATTCTTCCACATTGCGCCTCATTAAAAGTAACGTCCTACGTATCGCACCTTCTTCGACTGGGACACCATAACTTGTATCCTTTTACTCCCCGATTGGAAACCTACGAAAATGGCTTTCTTGGCTCTAGGATCAAGTTTTCCTTCCCTCACATGGTAATAAGCGGGACAACCAAATACATGTAACATATCATAATTCGAAAATGGTTTACCATACCATACTTCCATCGAGTTTTATCTTCTAGTGTATTTGTTGGCAAACCGATTCACATGCATATTCCACGGATAGAACCCAAAACCGCTTGCCTAATCCATCATTAGACAACAAACATCGTACTTTCTCCAAGCATGTATGATTCATGCGCTCACCCCATTGTTGTGGAGTCTCCCTTACCGTGAAATGACGCCAATGCCTTCATCTTCACAAATTTGCAGAACTAATCGTGCTTGTAATCACCACCATTGTCTCGATCTTAAGGCCTTCACTTTCCCCGCCGATCTTCATCTCGACCTTCTTCTTCCACTTCAAAAATATTCCCAAAACTTCATCCTTTTCTATTCATGGTACACCCATACTCTTAGTGGGTGAAGTCATCTATAAAGGAGACAAAATATCTTCTACCTCTCAAGGATGCGATCCTTGAAGGTCCCCATACATCTCTGTGGACATAGTTTAGAATTCCTTGGTGGTGCTTTTACTGGGTCATAAACTTCGTTCTAGTTCTCTTACCCTTCACACAATGTTCACAAAATCCCAACTTGCCGCATGATTTTGTGCCTTTCAACAATCCTTGCGAAGTCAGCTTTTGCAAATACTTTTCTCCCAGATGTCTCTAAACATATGCCATAGTTTGGTAGTGTCCGACTCAACACTATCCGACTCACAATTCCTTCACTCACACTTGTGTTTCCTTATAAAATACAAGTTTCCATGTTTCAAACCGTTTTTGTACCCTATCCAAAATAGCATACGTGCGTTTCGCATAAGGCTTTATATGCAGTTCAAATCCGCTTATTATAGAACTTATTAGGTTATTAAGGAACCCGAAGGGTTTATGAAAGAAACCTATGGGGCTTATAGTAGAAGCCTGAATCCGGTTTAACATGGGAACCGAGGAGTTTGTTTGGGAACTATGATGTGGCTTATTATGGTAGCCCCAAAATAGTTCATGATTAACCACTTGGCTTATCGATGAGGCCAAGTGGTTGGCTTATTGTTGAAGCCCAGCAGATCCTTGGGTAAAGGGTTTCCATGAAATAATTAGTAAATATTATTTCGGATAAATCTGATTTGGATAAGGATAATTATCTTAAGTAGTATTTATTATTATTCCTGGATAGAGGTTATCTAATATATCAAGATTATGTTAGACTAGGTTTAGCATGAATCTAGTCATCTATAGGGATGTGTACATAGGAGGGGAGTTATTAGGATAACTACAAAAACCCTAAGGTTTCATCCGTTTTGGCCTATATATGAGGCTCAATCTAAGAGAGAAAGATATTCTTTTACAATTAATACTACTTGCGCAGAACTTCCGCTGATTTTAGCATCGAGGAGTGTTTTTGCAGTAATTTCCCGATTCTCGATCAATCTTTGGAGTTACGATATTCGCGACGGTGTTTGGATCAATCTTCCGCATCTTGAAGATCGTTGGAGCGGGTAGATTTTGCACCAACATCTTTTGGCGACGAGCTAAAGGGACTACTTGTAAAGATCGTCGCCCCCGTTTGAGGAAAGTTTTTTTAGTGGTTTGCAAACCAAGATTTCAAAGACATTTGAAAAGTAAATTAAATCGCAACTTTTCCTGGAAGTCGTAGAAAGTATAACCATTTTTTTGCAACTTTTGAGGAAGTTGAAGATTCACAACGATCAAAAAGCCGCAGGAAGTTCGAACACTTAGGAGAGTCACGAAAGCTTTCAACGTTTTAAAAGTTGCAGGAAAGATTCACAACGATCTTGAAAGTTGCAGGAAGTTCAACACTTTCAGAGTCGCTGACTTTCGAACGTTTGGAAAAGTTGTGAAGATTCACAACGTGCGAGTGTTGCAGTGGAAGTTAGAACACTTTCGAGAGTCGCGAAAGCTTTTCGAACGTTTCGGAAAAGTCAGAAAATTCACAACGTATCAGAAAGTTGCGAGAAGCTACGTAACGCTTTGAGAAGGTTGTTGAAAGATTAGGGACTATTCCTTAGAGTTGTTGAAGATTCGAAAGGTCATGAAAGTTTAGCAAAGTTGTTGAAAGGAAATCTAGAGAAACGAATGGAGGCGTGGTGCAAATCAACCCGAGATGGATGTGGATGTACCCGTCAAACCAATTGAATCGCAGATTTAATACCCGACCCTTGAGGAGTGCTGTTGTTCAAACCAACAACGAAAGGGATGGCGGAACGGCGTCTATGACGTCCACAGCGCGCCTTCTCGTTCGCATTCCAGGGGCATGTGCCAAGGGTTAACTATCTCGCCGGTCAATAGATCTTCACCGCCATCCACCAACGGGAGAGTTCGACTTCAAGAAGGAACTTCGGACGACATCAGAACCAGACTCCAACGAGTGAGTGATATAAGCGAGGTGTGAGAGCTCGCGTTAATAACCCACATGGTGTACAGAAATGCCGCGACAGCCGATCAAACCTAAGGTAATACCCGTAGTGCAATCCAACGTCCCACCAATGGTTCAAGCTAACCGCCAATGTCACACTGGTCAACGACAATCAAATCGTCGCACATGTCCAGCCTAGTTACTCAGGTCAACAACAATCGTTAGCCTGCAGCTCGGCACGCGTCCAGGGTCGCACAGGGAAACAATCCACTAGTGACACCCATCGACTTAACGGTCCGAGAGCCACAAAGAATCGAGAGAGAGAACAGCGTCTTAAAGTTGCGCTCGAGAAGAGAAAGCGGAGCCGGAAATGCCTCGCTTTTTCACGCTTTCAGGAAGTGGAGGACAAATCAACGGAGCTTGATGATCCACAAAGAAGGTGCGTGCATTTGACGATCGTTGGAGAAGCCGTGACGATGGGCGAAGGAACGAGGAGGATAGAATCTGTTCACGTAGTCGTGGATTTTCATGAATAGCCAATATGATCGTCGTGTTCTTGAAGGCGAAGAGATAGTGAATTTGTGACAGATCGTATGAGGCGTCGGAGAGGGAGTTCCGAATCGACAAAGGACATTCGAAAATATCAAGGCACGAGAGGGTTCATTCGACAAGGAGGCCAGGTCTTGACAGAACGGACGTGCTGGGAGGCGAGACGGTGGCTCGGGAGCGGAAGAAATGATTAGCAAAAAAGGAGCTTAGCGCGATGGTGGAGGAGTTGTTAGCACAGAGACAATCCAAAGACGAGAGCGGCATTCCGACCATGAGAAAGTCGATGGATTCTCCCTTCATTTCGAAAAATAAGAAGATACCGAGTCCTCCTTCCAATTTCAACCAGCCACAGTTTAAGGATTTCTTTGACGGCGGGAGGGAAACCAGGTGGAGCATATCCAAGAAGCTGTGCTTCGATGAGTCTTTGGGAAACAATGACGAATTGCTTTGTAGACCTTTCCAATGACCTTAACGGAAAGGCATTGACTTGGTTTTATAAGTTAGAGGCAAACTCAATCAAGGATTTTGAATGCTATCGGATGCATTTTTTGAGCAATATAAGATTAATCTCGGAGTCAAAAAAATGTAGTAGTCACTTATTCCTCTTGCATAGAGAGGTCGGTGAAGATCTTTTGATTTCAATAGGAGATTTCGTCTTGAGGTTAGTGAAGTTGGAAAGGTGGATGAAGGATACAGTAGCGGCATATAAGAATGCATTGGAGTATGATGAGTTCGGAATATATAACTCATTAACAGTGGAACCGGTGGGAAGCCTCAAAGAGTTGTATGATAGGGCCGATAGATATGCAAAGGCGGATAAGGAAAAGAAAGCGAAGTTGTCGCGAGCATCGAGAAGGACAGCGGTTGAAGCGACAACAAGGCCAAAGCAACATTTTGATAGTAGTTCGAAAAGTAAAAGCACTGAAGGACCACCAAAGAAGGCGAGGAATGAAGAGGAATTTCATAAGCCACAGGAAAGGCAGAGGGTAAGGTTTCCCAAGCTGAATATTGGACTTGGGGAACTTTATAAGAAGATTAAAACACGCTACCCAATCCGGAGCCGCTACAGTGGAGACCAAGGAGAAGAGGAACAAGAATAAGTACCGTGATTATCACCGTGGGATCACGGCATAACATGATACTTGCCGTGCCCGTCTGCGGAAGTCCGTAAGATGGTAGATGAGGGAAAGTTGAAAGAATATTTGAAAGAGAACCGGCATGTGTTAATGCACCGGTCAACACTCAGATTTGCGTGAAATCGAGTGAGCCACGAAGGGTTAATACCACCTCGAGAAAAGCTCGGGAGAACGCGACACGGCTGAAGTTCGTCATATAAATGAATGGCGAATATCTAACAAGGTCGACTACGCCGGTATATTGGCACGAGATCTTGGAAGAGGAAACTGAAATAACCTTTTCAAACGCCGATCTCGCCTGGAGTGTATCAGCCTCATAATGATGCATGTGATTCTCGCCCTCATTGGAATGTTCAAAGTTCGATCGAGTCTTGGTCGATACCGGGAGTTCAATTAGCGTCATATTTTCAGAGCATACTCTTCAATGAATTTGTCTCAAGGTCAAGTTGAGGCGGATGATAGCCCTATCATTGGATTTAGTGGGGAGACAATGACGGCAATGGGAAGAATTATTCTACCCACTATTGTAGGAGGAAAGATGATTATGCAATACTTCTCATTGCTTGATTGTCGCGCACCTTACAATGCTATTCTTGGACGTGATTGGATTTAGGCAATGGACGTCAGTAACCTCCACTATACACCAGTGTTTAAAGTTCATTGTTCCAAATTTCTGTGGGTGATGAAAGTTAGAAGCGACAGGTGGCGTCCCATAAATGTCACGAAAGCGCAAATGGAGGAGTATAGAAAGTCGAACTAAAGGGTTAGAAAACTCCATGTAGAGAAGAAATTGTATGATCACGCACTTCCGACCTCTTATCGGGGAAGAGGAAAGGAAGGACCGCCAACTATTGAGGAGTTGGTAGAGGTACAAGTTGGGGATCGAAGGAGCAAATAACGTTTATCAAGTGAGCTACCGCTAGGGGAGAGAGTGAAAGCCTGGTCGCTTGTTAAGATCAAACAAAGATGTCTTTGCTTGGAGTCTCGGAGATATGCCTGCATCGATCCCGCCATCGCGTGCCATAGGTTGAATATCGATGAAGGAGCCAAACTAGTAGGCGGCCGGAAGATGGCGCTTAACGGAAGGTCAAGGTTGCCGGGAGATTGATAGGATGTTAGAAGCAAGAATCATAAGACCAAGTAAATATCCAAGTGGTTGGAAAATATTGTAGCGAGCCCAAAGAAAAACGAGAAAATTCGGGTATGTATTGACTTTACCAATTTAAATAAAGCATGCCCAAGTGATCCTTACCCGATACCCAGGATTGTGGAGTTGGTGGACGCTCTTCGCCGGTTTCGACAGTATTGTCGTTATGGACGGTTTTTGCGTTATAATCAAATTCCACTATTTGAAGAAGATCAAGAACATACAACGTCATAAATGCTCATACAAGGGGATTTATTGTTACCCGGTCATGCCATTCGGTTTGAAAATGCAGGAGCAACTTATCGTCTCGTGGATGAAATGTTCAAGGATATGATCGGGTGATACCATGGAGGTCTATATTGATGGTATGGTAGTCAAGTCCAAAAAGAAGGAATCACACCTTATGGACTTGAGAAGAACCTTTGATCAGTTACGTCGATATGGAATGAAGTTAAATCCAGCAAAGTGCTCCTTCGGGCTCACTTCTGGGAAATTTCTTGGTTATATGATGACACGGAGGGGAATCGAAGCTAATCCGGAACAGATTAGGGCAATACTGGAAATGCCGTCACCAAGAAACAAAAAGGAGGTACAGAGGCTTACAGGGAGATTGGCAGCGTTAAACAGGTTCATCTCGCGAGCTTCGGACAAATGTAAAATGTTTTTCCAGATTTTGAAGAAGGCCGAAAAGTTTGGTTGGAGTCAGAATGAGCGGTGCGTTCAATGCCATTAAGCAAAAGATTTGACTTCACCGCCAGTCCTAACAAGCCCAAAAACTGGCCAAACGGTCTACATCTACTTGACGTCCAGTGATTTTGCATCGGCTCGGTTTTGTTTGTTAAAGAGCCGGAGGAGAGGCGCTTTATTTCGTTAGTAAGTCCCTAACGGACAGTCGAGACAAGATACTAGAAGATAGAAAAGATGGCGTTAGCTCTGACGATGCAAAGAAGGCGTTTGAAGCCTTATTTTGAGGGACGACACTTGTAGTCTATACCGAATACCCGTTAAAAAAGGTGTTGGGAAGAATGCAGACGATTCCAAAACAGGCTTGCCACATGGGCCACTTATCTTGGTGCATATACTATAGACTATGAGCCAATAACAGCCGAAAAGGGGAACGCGATTGCGTCACTGATGACAGATTTCCCGGTGGATGATATCCAAGTTTCAGAGTCCATGTTTGACGAAGAGATCTTGCTTGATAACAACGGTATACAGCCAATTCCACTACCGTGGGAGATCGTGAACTTTATCAAGAAAACTTCAGATCCAGCAAAGGAGCGGACAAGTAATGCAGACCCGGAGATGATTCCTGAAGGAGAAACTGGAATGTGGCAGGTCTACACTGACGGATCCGCGAACACTGATGGGGCAGGTGTTGGGTGTGTACTGTTTTCCCCTGAAGGATTACGGATTGAAAAGGCTGTCCGGCTGGGGTTTACGGCCTCAAACAATCAGCTGAATACGACGCTGTAATTTCAGGCTTAAAGACGGCTCTTAACTTGGGGGCGGAAGGTGAAGTTGACAACAGACTCAAGGATGGTCGCTAATCACTTCAAAGGGAGCGTATAAAGCTAAGAATGAGAGGTTAGCATGTTATTTGGAGTACATATATGAGCTAGCAAAGGAGTTTCGAGTTGTTCGACATGTAACAAAAAGCCAAGAACACAAAATAGGCATGCAGACGCCCTTGCTTACGTGTCAGCAGCCGTTGAATCGGAGACAACACGGTACATCGTGGTTGATTTCCAGGAGTTTCCCAGCATTCACAACACCATTAACAGGATATTCAAGGCTTGCAGCAGGTGGGATTAATGTCTCCTCATCTCGAAGGTCAAAGTGATCCTATGGATATAGATGAGGAAGTAATAACCAACTTGAGGATTGGAGGAAGCCTTATGTGCGATACCGCCAATCACAAGAGCTTCCACGCGACAAGAGTCCGGCGGGAAAGATATCGAAGACAAACTTTGGAGGTACGCTCTTTATCAAGGGGTGTCGTATAAGAAGCCAATATCAATGGAGCCTTACCTCCGTGGATATAACTAGGGAGATGGGAAAGCGGTTGTTAGCAGAGGCGCATGAGGGGTGTTGTGGAAACCATTCGGGGAAGGAGTTTGGCGCATCGTTTGTTGTCTCAAGGATATTTTTGGCCTTATATGCAAAATGACGCAAAACAATTTGCCCAAAAGTACGTGTCTTGTCAGTTGCATGGACCTATAATGAAAAGACCAGCAAATGAGTTACACCAGCCTTGAGCCCATGGCCGTTTGATAAATGGGGTTTGGATATCGTAGGTCCATTCCCCACGGCACCGGGGGCGTCAGTATTTGTTGGTGGAAACCGATTATTTCTCAAAATGGGTGGAAGTTGTGGCTCTAGTGAGGACGGAAGTGGTTCATGTCCGCAAATTCATTTGGGAAAATATTATTTGTCGATTTGGAGTACTGGCGATGATGATTTTGATAATGGGAAACAATTTGATTGTGGGGCGATAAAGTCATTATGTGACTACTTACACATCAAACATAATTTTTCAACTCCGTACTATGCACGGAAAGCAACGGATGTGCCGAAGCAACAAATAGAGTTATCTTGGATAACTTGAAGAAGACCTTTGATAAAGCTAAAGGAAGATGGACGGAATTCTTTACCCGGGGTCTTATGGGCATACGTAACCACACCTTTACGGTCGACAAGTTTCTCGCCATTCACACCGGCGTACGGAACGAAAGCGGTATTACCAGTCGAGTTGTTGGTTCCAACAACCAAGACGTCATGGTCATGGAGTTTAACATAGAAATTTTTTCAAGAGACAAAGAACTTTTGGAAGAAGTTAGAGATGAAGCGCACGAAAGTTGGCGGTCTACCAAAGAATCTATGAAGCGACAATACAATAAAAAAGGTACGAGAACGGACTTTCCTTCCGGAGAACAAGTTTTGAGAAGAACAAGGCTTAAAACATCGGGACGGTGGCAATGGAAATCTTGGGGAAAATTGGGAAGGCCCTTTCTTAATTGATAGACCAGCCAAAGTGGGTGGAGCTTATTGGTTAAGGAGCATGAATGGGAGGGAAGAGCCCAAGCCATGGAATTCATTCAACTCTCAAAAAGTATTTCCATTAGCGTAGATTTGCTTTAAGTAATTAATGTATCCCGCATTTCATTAATAAACTCTTCCCAAAGAATGGGAGTTTTTCTCGTCCAAGAAGTTACGTTTCAAGTATTGATGCAAATAATGATCGTTGTACTAGCCATCATTGCGAGGATATGCATGGGCGGATTGCTAAGAGCACCTTCTTTCGGATAAGATGTCTTTATGGAAAGGTTTTCATTGCAATGAGTCGTTTTTAAAGTGGCAAACGTTAAAAAGAAGAACCAGAAGCGGTATGGAGTTTCCATTGAGAAGTAATAAAATGTTTGTTGGCACACATCTACCGGAAAGAAATAAAATTAATATTGGGAGTTTGTCTCATGGTCCTTGCAAAGGACAGGATATCATCGTTGCACATCTGAGAAAAATGAAGCTAATAAAGAGCAATTAGATTGAAGTATTAGGCTAAATGCCTAGTTTCCTATACTAGCCTAAGGAAAGGGAAAAGGAAATTTCTTAAAATGCAATGAGCATTATTCAATCCTCTTCCTGATCGTAGTGCTCGCCGACAACGTCATCATCGGTTTTTCCTGGAATCGGGTGGAGCAAAGAAAGATATCTTCCAAGACCTTTGTTTTTGAAGTTGGCACGATCGTTGCCTACGCATCAGTTTCATGGCGTTGTCGCCCTTTACGTTCCCTCGCGCGGAGGACGCGATCCGCGCTTCAATTGTTTTCACGTTCAAGATGATAAGAGACACTGCATGAACTTTCGTTGCTTTACAAGCTCGTCAGAATGAAGCTCTCCGCCTTTACGAACAAGCGAAAGACCCTGCAGAAAGGTTGGTTAGATATGGCAGGGAAAGTGTGGAGTTTTAATGAGGGTTACGTATATTAATCAGATGATAAGATGCGTACTGCAAAGTGATGCTGGGCTGCACGATCGAGGGCTTGATCTATGTAAGTCATTTGATCATAACAGTGTTGGTCTCGGGGTAACATGCCTCGTGAGCATAATGCCCGCAAAATGATTGGATTTTGATAGCGGAATCACCAATAGTTACCGGGGGAGCGTATGAAGACTTATACAAACCTGGGGAGTTGAACGCATCGTCTCAAATGGAAGACGAGTATTAGTTGGAGCCTTCAAAGGAGGAGAGCGAGGGGTGTACTCCGTGATGATTGAGGATCGACGGTATGGTTGATACTTTTAAGCTCATCGTCACTTATGGTCATATAGTGTGGTTCTTTGTTGTCCGCAACATTTGGATCAGCACTGTTCCGTCTTAGGAGATATATCCGCTTGGGAGGACACATTGAAGTTCGCAGGCCAATACCTTATAGCCGAGGGGCGTTTAGAGACACACTTTTTGCGACCATCTCTTAGAGTTTTAACTCTCTTGGAGAAGGGTCGACGGGGTCAAGCTTCTTCCGTGCGGTTGGTGGATTACTTAGGAGAAGTCATGTCGCGGTGTTCAAAAGATTTGGATGTTGATTCCCGAGGAGCT
Source organism: Papaver armeniacum (assembly GCA_023531295.1). Taxonomy (NCBI): domain Eukaryota; kingdom Viridiplantae; phylum Streptophyta; class Magnoliopsida; order Ranunculales; family Papaveraceae; genus Papaver; species Papaver armeniacum. The sequence continues at coordinate 50,235 of JAJJWW010002457.1, forward strand.
ACGAGTAGAGCCGCAGCAGAGACACGATTCAAGAGATGATCGATTAGTGGTCCATAGCGTTAGACAAACGGCCAAAGCATCACGCATTAGCAAAGGATGAAAAGCTCAGTTGATGTTGCAAAAACCGATTTCCACCGAGTTCATATTTAAAACAAAAAAATAATATATATATATCGCAAAAGGCAAAACGCACTTACGGTAGGAGCGAGATAGAGAGAAGCGCCCGATAATTGCATTCTCGATTAGGTTGTTCGACCTTATTTATATTGAGAAGATTGGTTAGCCGTGTCAGTTTCAAATGGAGTCAAACTCATGGATGAATTGGATCAGATTTCAACCAGCTGGAGATAAGCCTTGCAGGGATAACAAGCCGTGTTTCTTGTAGTTTCGTGTTGAGATTGGCGGAAACAGACGTTGTAGTGTTCTATGAAACATCCAAAGTCTCGGTTTTCATTCGAAGTAAAATCTTTCGAGGTGTCGGCAGCTCGTCGATCGGATATTGTTGGGTATCCTCGGCCAAGACGAAGCCGGGCCATGAGTGTGTACGCTTTTGAGAAGGAAACCACTCGTTTGAGGGGTCTGTTTCGATACGAGAACTGGCTAGAGGAGCGGTGTTCTCATATTAATGGCATGAGGGCCTAGGTCGTGAGAGACTTGGTTCGTGAAGGGACATGCGGTTCGCAGACTGATTGATATAGTCTATTTGAAGCATTTGTTGCTGTGGAGTTCTTAAACCTTCAATAAGTTGAGGTTAAGAAGGGGGCGATGTTTGTACTTTATCAAAATAGCATACGTGCGTTTTGCATGAGGCTTTATATGGATTCAAATCAGGCTTATTATAGGGCTGGATTGTTATTATGGAACCCGAAGGGTTTAATGAAAGAAACCATGGGGCTTATAGTAGAAGCCTCGAATCCCAGGTTTAACATGGGAACCGAGGAGTTTGTTTGGGAACTCATGTGGCTTATTATGTAGCCCAAAATAGTTCATGATTAACCACTTGGCTTATCGATGAGGCCAAGTGGTTGGCTTCTATTGTTGAAGCCTAGAGATCCTTGGGTAAAGGGTTTCCATGGAATAATTAGTAAATATTATTTCTGATAAATCCTTGATTTGGATAAGGATAATTATCTTAAGTAGTATTTATTATTATTCGGGATAGAGGTTATCTAAGATATCAAGATTATGTTAGACTAGGTTTAGCATGAATCTAGTCATCTATAGGGATGTGTACATAGGAGGGAGTTATTAGGATAACTACAAAACCCTAAGGTTTCATCCGTTTTATTTTATATAGAGGCTCAATCTAAGAGAAAGATATTCTTTTACAATTAATACTACTTGCGAGAGAACTTCCAACATTTTAGCATCGAGTGTTTTTGCAAAATTTCCCCGATTCGATCAATATTTGGAGTTACGATATCTGCGACGGTGTTTGATCAATCTTCCAGATCTTGAAGATCGTTGGAGCGGTAGATTTTTGCACCAACACAAACCTTTCATAATAACTAGCCCATTGGGATATACTTTCAAACTCCACCTTTCAATGTCATCTCGAAGCCTCGGGAGTCAAGTTCACCTGCGAGATCGGATTTTTCTTCAATTCGGTACATAACGAACATCTCCAAGTTCTTAAACGACGCCATAATTCATCTTTCAAAAACGAATCTTCCCAATCCTTCAACTTTACATGTATTATTGCTACCCATAAACACCCTTAGTCCATCAAAATTTTCAAACTTAATAAACCAGGTCTTCCAAGGACACATATGGTAGGAAAGCCGCGTATCCATAATCCACTTCGGTTGTATCCGCAACTAATGCGGATTCATGAATCATCGAGAACTTGTCATATTCATCATCTTCAACGGCACTGCATTTGATTTCAAAGAACGTCAAGGCTTCAAACTCTTCTTTCTTTTCCTTGTTCTTTGCTTTAGGATAATCCTTCTTCCAATGTCCGGCCTCCGATGACAAAGAAGCATTCATAATATCTTGGGACCTTTGATTTGGACTTTGGTTTGAAACTTGATTTACAATTCTTCTTGTCGACTTCCCACCGACCGTCAAGGCCTCACTAGTCGCTTTCCCTGTTCAAATCTCTATCCCTTTGCCTAATATCATAACTTATAAGTGCAGCTGTCACATCATCAAACTTGAATTTTTTATCCTCTATCTTATTCGATAAACTATCAATGAAAGTCTCATACGAATCAGGTAGAGATGCCAAAAAACATCAAGTTTTGGTTTCATCTTCAAGTTTCACCAATATTAAGTGCATCAACAATTAATCTATTGTCTTTCATGAGATGTTCAACCATAGAGGTACCGGTTTTTTGTTGAATCGAAAAGTCTTCTCTCGCATCATAATTCGGTTTGAAACACTTTTCACCATATACTTGTCTGGCAGATTCTTCCATAGCTTGAAAGCATTCTCACCATCACATCGTACTTTATATCTTCATAAGGCACAAACGGATTGTGCTTCAAGCCCGATGATTCAATGTATGTGTTTTACTTCTAATAGAACATTCTCTAGGTTTTGCCGACTTTAAAGCATCACGAAACTTCACATTGCCACATGGTAAAATTGTTCTTACCATCAAATTTCTCTACTTCAAACTTTGTGTTCGACATCGACTTAGACATCTTCACCTTCAAATTTTGTTTCGACTTCAAACAAGCTAACTCTAGACGAATCCCTAGAATCGGCTCATCAAGGCGCTTTCTTGTGCTTAAGATTAGCTACTTCCTAAACACCTCAAGATCTTCACACAAAAAAAAAAACTACGCGAATTTAAAATAAAACACAAAGAATTATAGTGGTTCGGCAATGTGCCTAATCTACTGACACAAATAAACTTCTTATTGGAACTTAGAGAATAGACAAAAACCGTTTCTTCACACACCTCTAACAATTCAGGCTAGGATACAATAACCAAAGGGTTATCATTCTTATTTATAGGCCTAGGAATAATCTAGATTGCCTAGATACAAGTCCTAAATAGAGAACTAATTCCTAATATAACTTAGAAATCGATTCCTAAAATACTTAAGGAGGTGCAAACCGATTTAGGAAATCAATTTGATCTTTCCTAAACAACGTGTTTCTAAATCGAGCCAATAACTAACAAGGACTACCAATTACAACTTGACAAAGATCCAATGGAACCACGTCGCATGTAACCTCGTAAATGTATGTCTCATCAAAAGAAAACTTGAACGTGCATTGTTCTGCAACCTCTAGCCCACCTTCCTTTTGAAGCCACCCTAAAGGATAGGGTTTCGGATGTTTGAAAGTCTTCAAACCGGAACTTATGTACCAAAGAATGTGAAAGTAAATTCTTCTCGACTTCCGGGTCAATAACAACATCTATTAGTGTTGTCTTAACCTACATCTTAATGGTGAAGAGTTGTTCCACTAGATCGTCTTTCATAAGTTCTTCTACGCTCCCGCCATTAGAGAGAGAGCTTTTGATTAGTTTTTTTGTTAGTCCTGAACTTCTTTTTGAACTTGTGCGGCTAGTGTTGCCATCATGGCTTCTTTCTTCTCCGCAACCCTTTTGGTTTTAGATTAGGATACTTCATCCAACACTTGTCGACAACATGCCCCGTCTCGTTTTTAAGGGGTACAAGACAAACCTTCCTTGTCACTTGAATTCCCCTTCTTCTTTGCTCCTTTCATTTCCTTTAAATAATGAAACTACGAGACTTCCCCTTAACGTTTCCTCAACATCAGTTTTCTGCCGCCTTTCGATGGCATTAACTTTTATACTTGCTTCGGAGATTATATCCACCGAAAACATCTTCAACTCCTTCCGTATATACTCATGGAACCCTAGAGATATACTGCATATAGATAACATAATCTCCCAAGTCTAAATCCAAAATCATAGCTTGATTCTGAAATTCCGAAGTATATTCTTGTACGGTTTGGTTGTAGGTATGCTTCAAGTCGTAACACTTGAACCATCTTTCTTCAAGATAGCCAACCGGATAAAATTGTTTCCTTACAACTTCCTTGAATCCTTTCCACGACAATGCTCCCTTACTTAGGTATTGTCTTTGATAAGATTTCTACCATATTAGATCATGCTTTGAAAGCTTCAATGCCGTAAAAGCTATCTTTCCTTCGAACCATATTCAAAGAAAGAAAAGTACGTCTCTAGACGCTCTATCCAATCATCTAATTTCTCTATATCGACACTTCCATCATTAGATTTTACCATGATTCATAAACTTACCACGAGGTTTTGTTGATTTTGTGCCTTTAGGAATTTCAATTTCTTCTTCCTCTTCGCTTTCTTCTTTTTCCTCCTCATCCTCTTCTTCCGAACCCCAAGATGAAGATTTTGTCTTTTTCGAAGGTTTCGAATTTGGTGTATTAGAACGAATACAAGCAAACCAACTCGTCCTGTAGTTTGAATCATCTTCATATCTTTTTTTCTAACATAACCACCTTCGTAGGTAGTTTTTGGTTCATCGTCTTAGACTCACGTCCGACTTTGTCATCCTTGGCTTTCTTGTTCTTTTTAACGTATTCTTGCTTTTCGAGTAACTCACCAAGCTGTTTGTAGAGATCTAGTGAAGACCATAAACCACATGAATCTTTCTAAAAGAAACGGACTTTGCTCGATACCAACTTGATACATATTGATCTCTCTCGTACCTTGGTGAATATTATTATAGAGGCGAGAATAATAATAAACGAAAACTAAAACAAACACACTAGAAACAAGATTGAAGAAATATATCTTCTATAATATGAACAAGATAACTATTACAATTTCCGTCTTTGTTACGCTCACAATCTCTCTAGGTAAATAACCTTAAAATATTCTCTAAGCTTGCTTTAAAATAATTAATTGCCTCACAAACTTATCTAGGTATGTGTGTTAAACCTCCTTTTTAGGTGTCAAACTACACTCTCTATATTGTCTTAGCTATGAGCTAAACATCTCTATTTATGGATTTAAAAGTTTCCAAACCTTATAGGAATCTATTTCCTTATCTAGGAATAATTCCCTTTCTAGGTATACTTCCCTTTCTAGGAATATTACCTTGTCTAGGAAGTATTTTCTTATCTTGGCATACTTCCTTACTTTGGTTTGGTTTCCCAAACCTCTTAGGAATTTATTTTCCTTTTATAGGAATATTACCTTGTCTAAAAGTATTTCCTTATCTTGGCATACTTCCTTACTTTGGTTTGGTTTCCCAAACTCTCTTAGGAATTTATTTTCATTTTATAGGAATCATCATTTCTTAAATCAAGTAATCCTCATAAATTACAATTCTATCCTCAATCCTTGTTGAGAATCACTAGTTCTCAGAGAGAAAGATACACATGTATCACTTCACAGGCGCTTTCACTCGCATCTCTTGCAGTCCAGCTGAACGCAGCTGCTGCAATCCATCTTTGCTCGAAGATGTTGCAATCCAGTTTTGCTCATAACTCATTAGTGTTACAAAGCAGTTTTATATGGCTGTCGCAGTCCATTTTACCGCAGTCATTACATTCCATTTCCTCTGCAACTGTTGTGGTATAGTTTTACATCAGTGTTGTTGTCCAGATTCATATACTATTGAAGACATATGAAGATAGCTGTCGGATCCAGTAGAAAATCCAAGATCGCTTGGAGGACCAACGGCACACAAAGTCTATTACCAAAGGATCTCATTAATCGTTGTCGCCTTTCCCCGCCACAATTGTTGCATCTCAAAGATGTAGTTGATAGCAAGCATCGCTACTACTTTGGGTCGAATTTACTATTATTTAGTAAATTTAAGTTTCACTTGCAACGACGCTCCTGACACAAATTCCAGCTCGCTGACTTCAAATATAGCTCGCCTTTTCCAACAATTGTTACCGGCCTAGTTCTACATAATTGTCAGCTTGATTCAGCTCCGTATCAACCACTACAAATGGGAGTTTCGACTCAATAACTGCAACCCTAGTTTTGCATCATCAGCTGCATCCTACCATAAATCATTGCAATCCAGTATCACAAGTAAATGTTCGGGTCATCTATCGCCTGCAACTATTGTACTCCAGTTTTAGGCAACTATTCCGCTTTACTATCACGCTTCCGTTGCAGACCAGTTCGTCTTTCAGTCCAGTTTTTGTCTACAAGAATGGTTAGTGCTCACCTGATGACATTCAATCTTCAATCACAATAATCTCACTTGGGGGCGTCTTGGTTATGATTTCCACAATCAACGAAGGCAACTTGCTTTACTCTTCAACAATAGTAATTTACTCTTTGGGGCGTATTGATTTTCGCAAACGACGAGGGAAGGTTGACATTCACTTCAACAACAATAATCCACACTCGAGGGTGAATTTTGTCATTGACCAAGGGAAACGAAACTTCTTAACCCCACAACAAGTTGGAGGTTAAGAGGGAGCGATGTTTGTACCATGAGTAAAAATGCCACATATTGGGCCAAATTAACATTGAACCACCATTAAGCCCTCATTCAAGTCTGCCATTCAGCCAACCAACATAGTATATGGCCTAACCAAGTCAACCACCACAATGGTCAAAGTCAACCATCGGTCAATCGTCAAAGCCATGTTTCCGGTCGCGCTCCAAGCCGTTTCCAACCATGTTGCAGTGCTTCTAACTAGTTCCACTCATGTTGCCCCTTGCCGCTAACCAGCATCCAGCCAAAGCCGCGCAACCAGTTTCTACCAAGTACTCACCTACCGTCACCAGCCTCCATCTAGTCTCCAGCCATGTCTCCACTCATCTATAAGTTTCTAGATGACTTGCTGAACAAGCTGCAAAGAAAGTTCTGGAACATTCCAGATGTCTTCCTAGCCAAGTTACTTACAAAGGAAGTTTATCTTGAAATTAGGTTTAACCCATATATTCAATCAGTATAAATAGAGGGAATCTCAACCCTAAAGGCATACGCCCCTGATAGATGAAAATACACCAGCAAAGCCTAGAAGGGATCATAAATCATTATAATCCATACATCAATAAAATACCTTTCCCTACGAGGATTAGTCCGTGATGTAGGCAACACTTGCCGAACCACGTTAAATTCGTGTCTTTCATTTTCGCTTGTTCTATGTTAAACCCTAGTTCTGATTATCATCACCAAATCGATTGTGTTCTGTACCTGGAAATATTTCTGGGTACAACGATTTCAAAGATCAATTTAGACAAAAATAGTTTGTGAAAATATATTGTTCTTGACTAAATTTGCTAAAGATTTGTGAACTTTCGTGGGTTGAATTATATTTCGAACAAGACAAGCTTGAAATCAAAATTTCTTATTTTCAATATTTAACTTTTTGATGCTTGAATTGTATTTGAGAGTTCACCACAAGAAAAGCTTGAACTCAAATTTTTTATTTTCAATATTAAATCTACTAAAATAACAAGACATAGTCTCATAAGATCAATGGCATTGAATAAATAAGATAAGATCTTCACATACCTTTGTTGATGAAGTTCTCGCAAATGCCTCAATTTGTGACGAGTCATTAGAAGCGCATCTACCTTTACTGCTACAACCGATTTATTTTTCGTGTTAGATCTCATGAGAGGCTACATGTGAGGGACATGCTCAGAGATTATTAGTCCTACATGGTATGGGAAGATTAAGATCTTGGGCTTTATAAGCCTTGGGCAATCCCTAACGTTACAAACCGGTTTTTGAGGTTAGATATTCCCATGAACTTCATACAATATCGTAGCTAGGCCCGTATGGGAGTAATCCCAGCTGACTATACCCATACAACGACAACTCCACGTGTAGTTGCAGGAAATCTACAACCACACCCTTAGTGAAATCTATAAACTCTATTCAAAATATCACGGGAAGAACACTAAATCATTTTATTAAAAGATAGATAAATACCAAATATAAGAGTAGAAACCCTAATTTGGTAAGCAAATAAATTTCTCTCTCTTAAATATCTTATCTCGGCTCAAAAAGGTCTCCCCTTCTATAATGGCATCCAAGTTCCTTTTATAGGAGTTTACATAGTGGAGGACAGCTTAATAAAGCCCCTATTTTCGATCTGGAGTGAGTCAACTTCGCTTGACTTTAATATTGCCGCATGGATTCTCACTGCCGCTACTGATTCTTCGTATTGTAGCCGTGGACTTGGTGACGTCATCCAGTCGTCATCTAAGATATGTTGTACGCGTTCGTGTTCGCTTGATACTAAAGGTATTATTTCGCATACTCTAATGAGTGTGGTATTTTGCACCACATTTTGCCTCTTCTCATATTGTTCTTCGAGAGAAAGAGCAGAGGAGAAACTCCGGTTTGTTATTTTGCCGCACCAATTCATCTCTTCATATTTTTTTCGACCGACATGTTTCTGGAATCTCGGCTTAACCATCTACACATGTTGACCTTTTTCCCTTTTAACCGGCACGTCATAATTTAACCGGTAGTCTCTCCCTTATATTTTCCTTATTTGTTGACTGTGGTGAGGATTGATATATTTTCTTTTCTTTATTTTCCCTTCTTCTTTGTTAATTTTCTTCATTCGTCCTCTCTGAAGCTTCATTCTCTACTTTAAATTTTCTGTCGATCTCCTTTGGACCTATGGATTCTCATCCAAAGGTTAGCTTGCTCTATCATTACCGCCGTCTTATTTCCTTCATTTCTTGTTTTTAAGTTTTCGATCGCCATTGTTATTCTACTGCTCTTTTTATGTTTATTGTTCTTCATATACCCATACTGGTTTGTTGCATCAAAAATTCTTCCTCTGGTAATTAATCTTCGTATTACAGTTTCAAACCATAATTCTTCTCCGAGCCCTAAAGATAATGAATCTCGCAAGAGGAATCCTTCACATAACAAGGTAGTAAGAAATACTTTCTTCTCTTTGGAGTTAAAATAATATTGTTGCCTCGTTTATCTCGCATTTTTCTTCGAAGGGTACTGAGGGTAAAACTAATTACGAGAAGAAGAAGGTTAAGAAAGTTCGTAGTGCTCTACACTCAACAATTCCCTTGTCTTTCCAGAGCTCAACTACAAACTTCGTCCTCACAGCAGGTCTCTTTCCGGTATTGGACACTACTCAAGAACATTGCTGCCTCAACTTCTTTGAATACCCCTGGCCTAGAAGGAGATTACCGCCCGATAATGTCGCACCGATAGAGCACATCTTCACAACTTCTTCTAATAATATAACTGGCCAACGGAGGATGTTGCCACTTCTATTTTTGTGAATATCCCCGCCGCAGATGATATGACCGCTCTGCTTCGTTGGATATCATCAATAGTTCTTCTATGTGTCTTTGTTGTGATTGCTCCTCCTCCTACCGCACTCCTTCCTCCTTGAAGACCACCGCTGATCGAGGAGTCTTTGTAAAGGTTGATCAGGGCCAAGTCTCTTTTGGACATCATCAATGTCGCTCGTCGTTCATCAATGACCCTTCCAAGTTCGTATTTATGACGCTCTTGTTAAGTTATTGTGTGATTCTCTTTACGATAAGTCAACTAGGAGCGAAATTTTCTCACAACCGGATCCAAGAGTTAATCGCTTTTGACCTCTTGGTAACAAGTTCTTTTCTTGAAACTTTTCAATTCATTCTTCTTTCCGCACCTTCATGTTTGTTTTATTTCCATTCTTAGGAATCTCGTCGCCGCTTAGTCAAACCGAGGGATTCTCTCGAGTCTATTAATACCATCCAAGAGCTTTCCCAACAAAATGCTTTAAAGGGAGATCTTCGCGCGCGAATATCTTGTGTCTCGAGAATATTCGCAAAAAGAATCAAGAACTCGAGAGGTGTGCTTCCTTTCTTTTTATTAATCACTTTTAAATTTTCTTTGCGCTTGCATCCATATTTTGAGTTTCTTCGTACATATGTAAAGAGTTCTTCGTACATATGTAAAGACTTAAACGAGAAGCGCGTCATGGAGAGATTTAGTTATCAAAACTCGTTGAGGATGCTCGTGCGGATAATGAGAGATTGCAGAGTCAAATAGATCGATTAATTAATAATCATTCATACCTACTGATCGATTCATAACCTAAAAAAATGAAAATCTTTGTCTATGTAATCAAAATAATTTTCCCGCTCCCAAGTATCCCACATTTCGAGATTATTATATGGTTATGATTTAAGAAATCGAAATCTATAGGATGAAAATCGAGTCCTTGCTGCGAGAGAGGCGGTCTTTTTTAAATGAGAAGGAGATGTTTGTCGTCGATATCTTATTCTTCAAAAGACTTGTAATGATCGAAGAAGAATCTCTTGGCACGCCTTAAGAAACCGACATGATGAAATTTTATGAAGAAATTAACCTTGTAGAATAAGAAGATTATTGAGCAAAGAAATAAAAATGGCGAGTGAATATGAATAAACTTCGAGCAGCATACACAATTAAAGGGGTCTCATGATATCATGGTAGAGAAGGAAATGCTTCTCTTTCCCAAGATAGAAAAGAGATTAGATCTAAAATCTTGAGGTTTAATTAGTGATGACTTTGATAAATGCATGTATGATATGAAAAGTAGTGAGTGGCACTTTTCCTCATATCTTATTTCTCGGAGGGAAGGTAGTCACATTGAGTCGATCGCCTCGCTTTTCTATATTTTTAATTACCTGAAATCTCCTCGTCTATTTCCATTTTGACGCTTCTGGTATTAATTAGATATTTTTTTGTTTTCGCAGCATCTGAGAGGTCATATCAGTGTACCATCTAGAAGCTGAGGTCTGATCTGGCTAAGGCTCATAAAGAATGCGGGAAACTTTTCATAGCACTTTGCTCTTCTCGAGACAGGGCGAATAGGAGGTGTTTATATCTCGAGAGATCGATGGAGTTTCCTATGGAGAATACTAAGAAAAGTGCCGCACGAGAGTTTCACTTTAAGACTCGTGCTCTTGCAGATCGAGTTTGCCTCACTAACTCACTTCCTTTATTAGATGTGGAACCTCTTGACATGGCTGAAGATGAGAAGCTTCCTGATCCTGACAGTGATTATTATTATGAGAGCGTTGATGATGAAGATGTAGAGACTCTTATTCAAGGGGATCAACTCCAAGAAGATGAAGCAAATAGCGATCTTCCTAAGGACCCAAATCCCGATGTTAACCCTAACGCTAGGGTTGAAATCTCCGCACTAGAGCAACCCAAGTGTTAGAGTACTGCTCGGTCGAACTTGCATGCGTTGCTATCTCAAGCATGTTTGTCAATATTAGTGATCAAAACTATAAGTCTTGATTTCTAGTCTACTATTAGCTAAGTCTCGAACTAGGATAAAAAGTGTAGTTGTGCTCAAGACTCCATGGCGATCATCATACAAAGATGAAGAACTACTCGAACTTGTGGAACTTTATCGACTAAAAGGTATGTGGAGACTTGAACTTATCTATCACTCAAAAGTCTATCTAATCTATCTCCTATCTTGAGACTAAAGTCGTTTTGCTATATAGACTATGATTATACACATTTGTTATTTCGAGCCGAGTTTATCTCGCTTATCTATTTCTCGAAATATGTGTCGTTGGTAAGCTTTCGCTTTGGCCAAGTTCATCTTTACTAGCGACGAAAGTCATATTAAGTTTCAATCACTTGAAAATGGCTTTGACGAAAAATGGTTTGTGAATAACAACTATATAACATCCTCTAAGAATGTTTCAACGATTGAAATGAGAGTTTAGAATCTAAAACCATGGAAGGATATAAACATTGTGTGGTAACACATATGTGTGTAAGTCCTCATTCCTTGAACCAAAGTATGCGTACTTTGTTGCTCAGGAAAACCGGAACGAGAATCCGCGTACCAAGTCCGCGTACAGTCGGAAGTTTTCATCCCGAGAAATTCTGCTAGAGTTTGTAAACTAAAAAAACTTATTCCGGTACTTAAGTCCGTCGGTATCGCCGTACTTAAGTTGGTTATTTTCAAAACGATTATTTGTAAACTTAAACTTATATAAACTAAGGAATGCAAAATTGCAAACCGTGGCTATAAAGTTCATGAATCGATTCGAGTGAATCAAATCGTTTTTGTTTCCAATTGTGTCTATTATATATAAAGATCTAAGCAATTGAACAACTCTCTAACCAGTTCATTTGAGTCATTTGAACAAGTTATGGTAAAGAAGAATATGGTTGATATAAAAGTGCTCATATGGCTAACCATTTGGTTAACTATCATTGAACCAACTAAATGTACATGTTTGGGTACGGTTACACAAACCTAAAAACGTACATTTCATTTGCGTGTAACAAGCTAAGTTTCGATCTAACGGTTGAAAGATATTAGCTTGAATCTAATCGTAGTTTTCATCTAACGGTGAATATTGAATGCTTTGTTACTAAGCTAACATTGATTGCAAACCCTGATTGGAAAGACTATATAAGGGAGAAATCTATAAACTGCGAAACATAATCCCCACACCTCCTGTGTTATACTATTTGTATAAGCTAGAGTCAATTCTCCTTTAACCATAGGTTTCTATCGAGACCCTGTATGTTAACGACTTGAAGACTTCATTGGGATTGTGAAGCCGAACCGATACTACTTCTCGTAGTTGTGTGATCCGATCTTGCTTGTTCTATCGTATCAAGTACAATCGTAAAGATTGACTTGAGATTGATTTCTCCGATAGGCAAGATATAAAAGAAGTCACAAACATCTTCGTCTCATCGATTGTGATTCCGCAATATCTTCTTTCGCTAGTCGATTAAGATTATTGTGAGGTGATTGATAATACTAGGTCAGTTCTTCGAGAATATAAGTCTCAGGTTATCAATTGGTTCCTGTTCACCTTGATTTATCAAAAGACGTAACAAAACTCGTAGGTATTTCTGTGGGAGACAGATTTATCTATTACCGTAGACTTTTCTGTATGATACAGATTTGTTTATTAAAGTCTTCGACTTTGGGTCGTAGCAACTCTTAGTTGTGGGTGAGATCACCTAAGGGAATCAAGTGCGTAGTATCATGTTAGAATCAGAGACGTAAGGAGCACAACTGTACCTTGGATCAGTGTGAGATTGATTGGGGTTCAACTACAGTCCAGACCGAAGTTAGTTTGTAGTAGGATAGTGTCTGTAGCGACTTAATACAGTGTGTATTCAATCTGGACTAGGGCTCGAGGTTTTTCTGCATTTGCGGTTTCCTCGTTAACAAAACTTTTGGTGTCTGTGTTATTTCTTTTCCACATTATATTTTGTTATATAATTGAAATATCACAGTTTGTGCGTTTGAATCGATCAATTGGGAAATCCAACCTTTGGTTGTTGATTGAAAGTGATTGAGCCTTCAACATTGGTCTTTGGTACTGTTCAAGTGATTTCTCTTGTATTCAATTAGACTCGCAGATTTCTATTTGCTTGAGTAGGTATTGAATTGAGAAAGTGAGATATAGCTCTTTAATATACTTTTATTAAGATTGAATCTGACTGTCTAGTTGATTCTCTTAAAAGTATATTGGAGTTAGTTCATACATATTGCTAATCGAAATATTGGGTGTGGTTGTTGTACCCCCGCTTTTTCAATTGGTATCAGAGCAGGAAAACACGTTTAAAGACCTTACAAGTCTGTGTTTTTAGCGATCCGACTCTATGGGCACGAATTCTATCTCCATAAACGTACCACCAGTCTTCGATGGCTCAAACTGCTTATGGTGGAAAATTGTTATGCGTGCTTTTCTTCAAGCTCGTGATTTTCAAACATGGGTACGTGTTGTTAATGGCTATGATCCTCCGGTTAATACATAAGACGATGTATCTATACCGAAGGATATTGGTAGATATTGTCCAGAAGAAGTTCTTGCTGCAAAGCAAAATTCTGACGGCTTGAATGCTATTACACACGCCATTACCCCAGATCTTCAGCACCATGTGACTACGTGCACTAAATCTAAAGAATCCTGGGATATCTTAGAAACCGTATTTGAAGGAAATACCAGTGAGAAAGTAGCTAGGCTTCAGAACCTAAATTCTGATTGGGAAAACCATCGTATGGCATATGAAGAAACATTTGATGAGTTTAATCACAAAGTGTCTGAAATTGTTAATGCATCTTTTGCATTGGGTAAGACTATTCCTGAAAAGGACATTGTGATGAAAATTCTCGGATCGTTGAAGCATGCCATCATTGATGGAAATAACCTTGATACACTTTCAAGAAATTCCCTTCTTGGAAAGCTGAAAATTTTCGATCTTGAACTTGAACAAAGAGAGAAGCATCATCTGTTTAGCAACCATGTTGCTGCATATGATCGTAAGTCTCGACGTCCTAAATTGATTGACAAAAGGGATGAGAATTTCTTTAATTCGACCCTGTCACTGATTATACAACATCTTAAGAAATCTCTTAGACAGAATAAAAGAAAGTCTCAAAAGAAGGGTCAGTCAATCAATAAAAAAGTTCAGAAAAACCATGTTAACAATACTAGTTTCAAGTGCTATAGAAGTGTTCATGGTACTTCTAAATGTCCTGATGCGGAGTTGAGTAAGATAACTAAATCATGGATGGCTACTCTTGACTACTGTCATGAGGATGATATCTATGATGGTTCTCTTAATATTTTTGCTGATAATCACGTTTGTCCTCCTAACAGTCCTGATTATTCCATGATAAACAATCTTACTTTCTCAGAAATACTTTAACTGGAGAGGGAAGTCTTAATTAAAATGATTGAAAATATGGAATGCCAACTGTCTAATTTAAAATTGGAGATGATCAGTTCCAATCGTGATTCTTATTGTCAGCTAATTCCTCCCGATTCTATACCATTCTTAAGTTACCCTGTTGACAAGGATTGTATAGAAAATCACAAGAACGTACCTAATCTTGTGATTTACTCATATGAATATCATGATCATCTTAAAACCTGTGGCACTAAGAAACAGGAAAGGCTCTCCACTGTCAAACGCTATTTGCAGATGAAGAAAAAGAAATCTCATACAAAACCCTCGGTCTTTGTAAAAGAGATTTCCAAAAGAATACATAGTTTACGAAAATCAACAATCAAGGTATTCAAAACTGTGCTAAAAGAAAGAAAGAATGATATACATAACTCTTAACAAAAAGCAAAACGAAAGCAAAGGAATAATAAATACTTCATCCCCTCGTAAGAAATCACCAGGTCTTGTAGTGGATTGGAGCAGTCATTTTGTAATTAAATTGATGATTTTTTGTCTATCCTCTGAACAAAAAATCATAATCTTCAAGAGGTTGTGATGAAATATTCTGTTGTTGTTATTTCGATCTGTTTTAACCTAGGCTGTTTACAAATGGTTTCTCCTTTAAGACTGGCACTACAGGATAACCAAATTCGATTAGTTTTTTTTTGTTTTGTTTTTGTGAAAGTCGTTTTGAATATTTTCTCTTATCCTACGATCCTTTTAAGATGAAGGTTTTCTCTTTGCATAAACATTTCTCCCCATCTCTTGTCATGTCCTCTTAGTCGTTCGAAAAGAAAGTGATGTTTGGTACATTACTGTTTCCATCTAAGAAAGATTCGGTTTGATTCTTCGATATTGCGATGAGCCACGATAATCATGGTTCTTCTACAGGCGGAAACATCTTTGTTTTCATTTTGATAAACTCTCTTTAACCGCCAGATATGTCGTCTTAGAACAAGTTCGTTCCATGAAAAGTGAACTTGAAGCCTCTTCCCGAAGACTTGAAAGATGAATAATCTGGAATGCATGGTGATTTAATCGAAGATGATCTTGATGAATACTGAGGAATATGAGAAGAGCATTCAAAGTAAGTAAAATGCTTTATGGGAGCTTTTGTCGATGTAAATCTTCTTTTCTTGTTTTTGAGAAGAATAACTAGAGTTTGGAATAGCCATCATTGTGATTACACACTTAGCTATGTCAGCGTTTTCCGTAAATCACGTTTTTGTTCAAATTCTAAAAAAAATTGTTTAGAAGATGATTTTGAGTATTAATCTTTATGGTTTCATATATTGCAATTTGTTATGGGATATGTGTGTTTGCATCAGTGATTTATGATTGTCCCATACTTTGTCAAAAAGTTAAGTCTTTCATATGTCGATATGCATGTATTGATAAAAGAATGAATGAACTTTTGACATTACAAAGATTAAACCTTTTATGTCATATTTTGATGAAACAAAGGATAAAAAATTTGTTTACGAGGATTATGTCTATTGTATGTCATTGTGCAAATAATGATGGAAAATAGAATGAATCCTTGTTTATTCCATGATATTGATCTTCTTTGATCCATATTTTATGAATATCTTGTGTGTGGCTCGTAAGTTTGTTCTCTTATGTTGGCATTGGAATTAAGATTAATCATGGTTTTTCTTATGGTTAATTTAATTGAGCATTCTTTAGTTCAAATTCATATTCGTATGTGATTTGTTATGTCCAAAAAGAAATCCTTCTTTTCATTAGTAAAGGTCACTCTTGTTCTTTGGGGAATGACATTTTATGGGGAAAGTTCTTAATTGAACTTGTGCTTAATTGCCAAATCTTTGTAGGGAATGCGGTTTGTGGAATATTATAGGGGATTTATCATGTATTTTTATAAACTCCTTGATGAAATCATTTAGCTTCGGCTATATGATTGCATCTAAAAAGAGATTGATATGTACTTGCTTTTGGTCATAGAAATGTCTACATGAAAATTTCGTTAGGATCCCTAGTTTTCGTACCTTTACTTGATTTATTGACAAAAAGGAGAATTAATGTGTAGTTCACACTAAAAATACATATGGTTTTAGGATCATTATGTAAGGGGGAGTGGTTTCCATGTGAGATGGAGTATTGACTAGGGGAGTGATAGATATCACCATAGTATTGTTGTCGATTTTGTGATGCAATTGAACTTTTGATCTTTGTGTAATAATACTATGGCCTTTGTGTAACAATGATTGGGAATTCTTGTTTTCCCATTGTTATGGCTACGAGGAATTTCAACAACGATGATCTTAAACTTACAACCTTTGGAATCATTGGAGTACTTGGAAGTGACGAAGATTTCGAGTAATGTTGAAGAACCGAAGATCGAGGCATGTGGAAGACAAGCTACAAAGTTTATTTATCTATTTTTGTATTCCATATGTATTGATAGTTTTGTCACTAAAATTGACAAAGGGGAAATTGTTGAAAGCGATCGGTCGAACTCGCATGCGTTGCTATCTGAAATGTTTGTCAATATTAGTGGTCAAAAACTATAAGTCTTGATTTCTAGTATATTATCTAAGTCTCGGACTAGGATAGAAAGTGTAGTTGTGCTCAAGACACCATAGCGATCATCATACAAATACGAAGAACTTCTCAGGAACTTGTGGAACTTCATCGACTAAAAGGTATGTGGAGACTTGAATTTATCTATCACTCAAAGTCTATCTACTCTATCTCATCTTGAGACAAAAGTCGTTTTGCTATATAGACTATGATTATACACATTTGCTTTTTCGTAGGAGTTTGTCCTTCTTATCCATTTCTCGAAATATGTGTTGGTAAGCTTTCGCTTTGGCCAAGTTCATCTTTCTTGTGAAAAAAGTCATATTAGGATTCGATCATTTGAAAATGGCTTTGACGAAAAATGGTTTATGAATAATGACTATAAAACGTCCTCAAATTACCCCGATGATTTAAATAAGGTTTAGAATCTATAACCATGGAAGGATATAAACATTGTGTGGTTGCATAATGACTTAATAAGTCTATTCATGCCAGACCAAAGTATCGTACTTTCTTTGCTTTCGGAAAACCGGAACTAGAGTCGCGTGCCAAGTCGTCTTTGTCAGGAAGTTCTCATCCCAGAAATTCTGTTTGGAGTTTTATTAGGGTACAGCAAGTCGCGTACCGATTCGACGTACTTAAGTTGGTTATTTTTCTAAAAACGAGGGTGATTCGATGATATTTATACTCATATTTGACTTAGACTTTAGTATACTCCAACGTTGACTTTACGTTGACACAATCTTGAGAGAGGCAAAGGTGTTCGGCCAGAGGCATTTGCTCGAACATTAAAACTATCCGGTTTTCTCCATATGCACAATTAAAACAGTTGAAAAAAACAACGTCAATAAATTTCAAACCCTATCATCAATGTTTCGAATTTTTCTAATTATGATATATAAAAAAGGGTCCTCTTATCTTGTATACCCGTATACATGTTAAGGTTCACTAAAACAACAAATTCTTGCATTGGAAACAAGATTTGTTTGTTTTGTGCATTGAAAACAACAATTCTTTGCATTGGGAACAAAATTTATTGTTTTTGGTCTTCAAAAAAACCAATTTCTAGTAGAATAAGACAAAAAACCCGATTTCGAAGACATAAAATAATTTTTATTAAGCATTAACATGTATACGGGTATACAAGTTAAGAAAAGCCTATAAGAATTTAGTTCATAATGCGAGGCATTATAGTTGGTCCCATTTTTCTCATTTATGCAGGAATTAAACCGGTTGAAGAAACTAAATCAAATAAATTTCAAACCATATCATCCAGAGTGTTTTTGAAATTTTTTAATTTTGATATACATATGCAAATTTAGTTCCTAGTATTATAGTTGGACATTTCGCTTGGCTATAACTAAATGTAGCTAGCGGAGAATGAGAGACATTACACTTATTTATGAAATGGATATTAGAGTCCAAATTCATCTGGCCAGGTTTTAGGTAATGTTTTTTTAATCGTTTTTGAGATAAAATGAAATTTAAGTTCTAAAATTTAGGCGTGCTAAATGAAAAAGAATTGATATGGAAACTACTTTCCAAAAGCATACGAGCTTCGGTTTTGTAAAGAGTTTTTTCAAGCGGATAATAAAGCTTAAGGGGAGGATCAAATATTATCCACCCTTTGGCCATCAAATCGGCCAGTTAAAGGGAGGATCGACATTCAGCGCCTTAGGTCCCACAAAGAAGAGAACTTCAAGCGGACATCATCAGTAAGCGGTTTAGGAGAATAAAAGCAAGGTTCAACTAGTTCACATATGTTTCTTTTGTAAGAAGAAGAATTAAATATCAAGAAGAACTGGCTTGAAGTATCTACGATGGGTGAAAAAAGGTTAAACCGAGGAAGTTAATGAAAAGTAGCTATAGATCTAGCCCGATGGTAAGTTCGTGTTTATATGCCCTGGTTGTGTTTGTTTTTAGTTTTCTAGTGTAATTTTTGCACCTTGAGTATGGTAAAGGCAAACATGTTTTTCAGATTGTAGATAAACTCACAGAAGGTTGTCATATGCATGTTTTGGTCTCACTAATAATATAACTCTAGTAGTACATCTTTCGTTTTATATCGATTAAAGCCAAAGATACCCATAGTACTTGTCTTTCGCTTTATTGAATGTAGTTAAGCAAAGAGGCTATACCAAGTTCTTGGCTAACAAGAATAACCCTAATAGTTAATCAGATGGAAAATGCTTGATAATTGCTTGGGCTGCTGCTTTTGGACATCAAATTAGGGATGCGATTTTTCATTAAGCTGTTTCTTTTTTTTTTCTTTTTTTTTTTTTTTTGTTGGCTTTGTTTTTCTTTTTTATTTTCTGTATAGCCTGTAGTAAATTCTTCTTTCGTCTAATATATCTCTCTTCAATAATTCTTTTCGACCCACTTTAAAACCCACGGTCAATCCTACCCAGGTGATGTGGCATTGACTTGGTGTTGACACACTCACATACCCTTTGCTTTCTCTTCTACTTTCATTCTTCTCTCATGACCAAACTTATTTTCCATTTTAGATTTCAAATGTATAAGTTCGATGGAGTTTGAATACCAAATCAACCAACCTTTGGGAAATGTTAAACTTTAGATCACATCTAGGATTAAATCGGTACAGTAATATGTCGTTTTGACAATGGTCTTGCATAGCGATAGGATCTAGCCACTTCTCATGAGTCATAACTCAAGATATTTACATGAACCTAGTTTAATCTATGGTAAACAGGATGAACAAACACCGAATCTCGAAGAAAAACTTCATGTAGCTGCGATAAAAAATAATAATAATCATGTAGTTATGTTTCCATGGCTAGCAATTGGTCATCTAATACCATTTTCATCTCTCTATCTCCTTAGCAAAACAAGGTATTCGAATCTCATTTTACAGATTTGCTACAACCTAAAAAAATCTCGAAAAATCACAAATATCCCACATAAATTATCTTCACTTATATCTTTAGTTTCTATCTCATTAATCCCACGGAATGCAATTTAGGTTCATAACTTTTAATTTCAAATTTTCAATCCCATTAAACCATCATGATCCTCAAAGATTACCAAAATTGTTTTGTTTAGCTAACCCGTATAGAGCTATTAGTTTTTTTGAGCATCCGATTCACGGCCGATTGGTTTTTTTTTTTCGTTCCTAAAATGAAATCAACTAAATCATATATTCAAGTATAAGAACTAGAAGTCCTTGGAGTAACAATACGCTAGCAATGGATTAAAGTACAACTTTATACCGAGAGTTGTAAAGACAAATCCAGATACAATTGTAGGTTCTCCCTAGTTCATCGAAAATTCATCCCTTCTAGTGTAAGGTTTGAACTTTGTTGTTTCTGTGAGTTCATCGGCTTGACTTCAGCCAAGTGATCATGCGAAAAGAAACTCGATCATATGACACAACAATTGAAAAAACACGGTATCTGTAAAATCTTTGGATGGAGTATCTTCAAAACTCGTCAGAAGAGGAAACCTAAAAATGTAGAAAGTCAAACCAGCGTCATCGCCGCATCATCAGTGGGTTTGACGGTGGGATTTATCGGTGGGATGAATAGAATTACTGTAGACATAATTGTATTATAAATCGAAAGAGGTTGTCCTAGTAAAGGAGGGGCAGAGCTAGGAATTGAATATCCGAGATACTTTAAAACAAAATTAAGCATGCTTGAATATCCCTCGTTTGATTATGGGCAATGACATTTCATTTGCACCCCAAATTTTTCGGGCGTGTTAAACCGATTATGAAAATACTATTTCCCTTCCCTTTAAAAATAAATCTTAAAGCGACCGG
This sequence comes from Papaver armeniacum, assembly GCA_023531295.1. NCBI lineage: Eukaryota > Viridiplantae > Streptophyta > Magnoliopsida > Ranunculales > Papaveraceae > Papaver > Papaver armeniacum. The sequence goes on from JAJJWW010002457.1 coordinate 71,173, forward strand.
TTACCCTTAATCCTAAGCCCAAATTCATTTCTAGTTCTAAACAAAAATATCCTCCCTCCCCTCACTCTCTCTTCTCTTCTCTTCTCTTCTCTTCTACTCCTCCATTCGCGACTCAAGAAAAAGAAAAAAATTCTTCACGAAAAATTTGATTCTGAGTAAAGGTCAATTTCGACAAGCCTAAACCCTAATGATTTTTCATATGCATGTAGAGACCATAAAAAATCGTTAGGGTATATCAGAATAACGACCATATTTACGGTTTCATAATTTTTACCTAGATTAAGTCGTTAACATAATATAAAAAACCTATGGCGATCCTATATGGGCGACCCTTTTTTAACGTCAATGACGGGGAAAAACAAACAGCCTCTTTGTCCCAAAAATTTTAGTCGTCTTGGTATAGACACACAAAATACGACTCTTTACGACCCAAGCTAAGAGTCGTCGGGTATATCATATTACCTAACAATTTTTTCATAACACAGGAAAAGTTGCCGAGGTTTAGTCGTCATTTTTAATTGTCAATACATTGTGACTTTATAGAGTCGTTGGGGTATACATCCCTCCCATTGACGACTCTTTCTCTGTGTTTGTGACATATATCCAATCCATGTGAGAATTTAAGATTAATCTTACCATCAACACCCATCATCTTTGTTACTTGAACCTTCTCCAACATCATTTTCCCCTACTTGAATTACTCATTTCTAAAAAACCCCAAGTTTTCTCTAAAACCTCCTCTTCTTCTTCTCAACTCACAAAAAATAATAAAAAAAAATTGATTTAAAAAATCGATTTTAATCTAACATAATTTAACCACACTAATTAAAAATTATTAAGTTTAATACTCCCTCTAGTTCCATTTTAGATGATGTTTTAGGGGTTAATTTCTCGTTTCACAATGCCCAGAAAGTTTTCATATTTTCCCACAAAACTACCAATAATGCCTAACACTTTGTCTTGAAACTATAAGTTTATTTTAAAATGCACTAATAACAATTAATGTTTGAAGACTTTTCTAATGGGTATAGTTGGAAAATATTCACATCTCTCTCCATTTCTTAATCTACGTGAAAACTCCTAGAATGTTATCTAAAGTGGAACGGAGGGAGTACTAATTATTCGGGG